>JAMPIV010003832.1:0-363000 GCA_024509875.1 Oreohelix idahoensis
AAGAAGAAGAAAAAGGGCTCTGCGGGCCAGCGCTCTGAGTTTTTTGGCAAATATAGGCCTAATCACCAACGGGGTAGTGCGCGCGCGTAGTAATTGGGCCCACGCTAATATCACACGCGATGTTTGATAGCAAAATTCCACAATCTAGACCTTGATAGTTCAATCGATTGCAGGGTCATCCCCCTAACAGCCGATCATTAATTGCCCTCAGTACCGGTACATCTCGGTCTTATCCATATCCAATGCACCTTCTATGGGGGCTCTTGAAGCCAGCCTGTCAGCTCTTTTTCAGTGCCGCTTATCCCTGTATGACCACACAGTAGATCCACACCAGTTTCCTGAAGATTCGAGTCTTCAATGGATGTGTTTCCCATTCATTATATTGACGTAAAGGTATAAGAGGAGCAGAAGTAGGTATTTAATCACTATCTTCTGTTAGCGAACACTAAATTAAAAATCCAAGAAATTTACAACAGTACTATGCTATAGACCTGTTCTCCGCAACCTTTTTAGCTTCACGGCACACTTAGGAGTCCTTCAAAATTTCATGGCACGCTATAAAACTTAAGTAGGCAAAGAAGGTTAATGTAAAGGTATGCTCATAGCAGACATCGACTCAGGGGATTAAAGAGACTTCACTATACAAGGTCCATTTTTATGAGTAGGGAGTGACCAGTTATATAAGTTGGAGATGGTGGTCTGTAGTAAATATAATTTAAAAAATATTCGCTGTTTTGCAATCATAAGACATCGCTTCCTTAAATTTTTTTTAATGGATTTGTGTTTTTTGCTGTAGGAGAGCTAGAGCTGCTGAGCTTGTCCTTCTTTAGTCCATCTGGTTAGCCATTCCTCTTTCATGTCGTTTTGGAGTATTAGTATAGGTGTCTGCGTATTGGCTGGAGTGTTTGTTTGAACCATGCCTATTCCTAGTTTTGCTAGTCTGTCTGCTTTTTCTTTGACTGGTATGTCCACAAGTCCTGTCTGGTTTCCACCGAAGAGTGCTGTTGTATGTTGTTAGCAGGCTGTCTATTAATTCAGTCATCTGTATTATTATTATTATGTTCAGTTTGGATGTATTTTCTGAAGCCTGAAGTGTGGATTTTGTCAGTGAAGATTATGATATCTGAGGTCTTATAGATTTCATATTTAAATTGACTTAAATTGAAGAGTATTTCGGGAAAGTGGTGTTTATTGCTGTAATTTCTGCTTGGCGATTGGAGTGGGGGGGGGGGGGCGGGGGGAAGGAGAAAGGGGGTGCCTCTATATTTGACGTCATGCAATATTTGTGAAGGCCCACCAGTAAACTGGTGAAAATGTAGAAATACAATGGCCCCGGAAGAGTATAGAGCCCATGATTCTTCCGGTAGCGGAAATTGATGTTTCAACCCGATATGTACGGGCGAAAATCAATGCCGCTGTTTTAGATGATTTAGTCTATCCTCTCATTTTAGGGAGAAAATATGTCTTCCTTGGGGATCCTTCACAGAAACCCAAGTCGACTCAAGAGAGAGAGAGAGAGAGAACCCAGAAAACGCCACAGCGGCCCCTGAGCTCTCATCTCTAACCAGCCCCAGCACTTCGGAGCTGAAGAAGGCACAAAGGGACAATAAAAACCCAAAGTCTTATTTTTACTAGGTTGTATGGAAACTACTCCCATACTCCTCAGGGAGCATATTATAAGGAGAAAGGTTTGCTTTATAGGCGGGTTGGGAACAAGAAACAGTTAGTTGTCCCACTCCCATATAGAACCCGCCTGATGTAGCAAAAGATAAACCCTATTCACAACCTCATTGCGGTACACGTAATTTATTCCGTCATGTTTCCTTGAAATACTGGTGGCCAGATATACAACGGGATATTCGTCAAAATGTACACGATTGCTTGGACTGCCATAGCCTGGACAACCAGAATGGTGAAAATCATAATTTATCTACGAGGAAGGTGATGGAGTAGAGCGCACACCGTCCAACATTGGATAGCTCTGACTCACCACTTCTTCTTAGCTTAGCAGAGCTGAAACGAGCGCAAAAGGAGGATGTAACTTTAGCGCCCTGCTCTGAACAATGGCACAGAACACAGGCCCATACTTCGGCTGGAACATTTTACCATGAGGATAGAGTCCTGTTTAAAGAATGAGACCTGGAACCCGACAAATCGTCGTGCCACTTCCTTTAAGATTTCAGAATATGAGAGCTGGACATACATTGCTTTCAGGAGCACATATCTCAGTTGGCAAAACGATGCGCAATATAACCGCACATCACTTTTGGCCAAGGCAAAGAGTGGGCATGCGGCAATACGTCCAAAATTGTATCCACTGCCGGTCGAATAACACAGTAGAGGGAAGAGAGGAAAACTCTACGAGAGAGAGAGGGGACCCGATAGACACACCCACCGAAAAGCCCCCCCCCAAAAAAAGCTGGATATTCTACAAATATCTTAGGATAGGGGATGTGTCACAAGATAGATTTGGGACGACCTCTTCTCGATCTCTCCTCCACTGCGACAGTACTCATTTTCAATTGAAGTGAGGACTGATTACATGGAATTTTCCGGGTCGCCACCTTTTTCTTTCTCTGCTATGTAGCAGATAGCTTGTATTTCCAAATATTCTTACACTCCTCTCACTGATAAGTCGTCATGTCTGTTTGATTACCCGTTTATCCCTGCACTGCAAGGAACGGCTGAGATAATAATTAATCGACACCATGTTGGTTAATCTCGGGTGTGGCCGACATCAGACTACAGATTAAAACTAAAATCGCCCAGCGCATTTGTTTAATCCCTGATAAAGCCAGGGTGCGTTCTTTGCCAAGATGGTACAGAGACGGATTTTATGTGCTAAAGCGACAGATAACGAGATTACTCGTCTGCGTGACACATTTTGATCAGACATGCATGAAATCATCGTTTCCGGCACACCTGATTACAAAGACATTACTTCATATTAAAGTAATAATATTATTTGTAAACATTGCCGATAGAGGATCGGATGTTTTCATTCCATATATGGGAGACGTGACCTTTTGCATCACGCATATTATTCCATGTCGGAAATATTTTGAAATTACCTCACTAAACACGCATGTTTGAAACGATTGGAGTTTTTTTAGCATCGTAACAAAAACAATGCATGGGAAGAAAGGCCATATAACCTGACCTTTTCGCAGTTTTAAGACACTGTGAAAATTCACAGTGAGGATCGTTCACCAAGACGAAACCAGACTGCCAGGGTTAGAATTCAGTAGCCTTCAGGATCTATTGGATTCTAGCATTCGGTGAATGTTTGTATTTGTAACGGAACTGTCTCCCCTGCTTGGCAGTAGAGGTGGGCAAATCGACACACTCCGCTGTTTCGAGACAGTCGGCTTAGTGATTTAAACTGTGTCGACACACTGTTTCGACACAACGGCACAGCGGCACTTTTGCCCGTATCGGGGAGAAAGAAGTCTCTAATAGACAGTATACATTACTATACATGAACTGAGTGAGACAATTGTCACGGAGAGTTATGATCATTTAATTTTCTATATTTTCCTCTTCCGTTCTTCCACCCGTGTTCTCTAATTATTGTCGCTCTTTACCTTTTTCCTGTGTTTTTCGCATTCGTTCGTTTGCGACTATATACATTACTATTTTCCCATTCTAACGTTTACCTGTTTCTTTTCTCAAAACTGAGAACGCAGTTATGACGTAACGAGTCAGTCCCTCACCAGACAATTTGGCGTGAGAATGCATTCGGTCAATCGCAGCAGATTGACGAATTAACTGTGAATATTTGGCTATTCTCAGACGTAGGGCCGACCTGTCGTCTGCATTCTCACCTGTCAAAACGTAGTTTCTCGGTGAGCGCTCAGGAAAAGCGCGATAACCGACACCTCCCCGGCGCAGTATTCAGACATTGCTCTGGTCGTTTGCATCTGACATGTAGATTCCAAGGTAGATTCTCAGTGTCAGGTGATATGACACTCACGCTCCAGGGCCAGTTTTGCGATCGCCTGTAAATTCGCTAGTATTTTGATTTTTTAAAGTGTTTCACTAGTTAGATTTGGTGCAGAGCGCTTAATTTATATAGTCTGTATTATTTTATAGTGACGAGTTACAGTGGAAAACAGAAATTATATTTCTAGCTTAAACTCAGTCGGCTATTAAGGAATTTAATTTAACTGCTAAATAATCAGACGAGAACTATTTTTTTCTAAACTAACTTATAAATGCTAGAAGCTTCATGAGTGGTGACGGAACACGTAGGTATTCCTAATTCATGATGATTGATTTAAAAAATATAACTTATTTCACGGGAAAGTTTAAATGATAAGTCAAACGGTACGCTTGCAGTTTAAAAATGTAAGTTATAATCCGAGTATGTAGCATGTATAAGTATTTTATTTGTGGTTTTTCTTCCCTATTCAGTGAATACTGGAGTAACCCAAAACTTTACCAGCATTTAGTACAAGAGACATACCTGTGAGAAACATAAACAGTTTTATCTTTTAACTACGTGGGTTTACAAGTTAACACCTGTCTGACAGTGCGTGTGTCTTCATAAATAGACAGAGTAGAACTCTCACTAACGGGTTTTTATTAAAGACTAACTGTTTTAAACTGGGCCTTTGAGCCAGATCAGATTTTCTGCGCAAACTCTATGTGCAAATTTAGCCGGTGTGGCAAGTAACATATTAACGTCAGTAACATTCCGACGGAGTTTCGACTAGTGGTGTGGTGACCAAATATAGTCCTTTCCTGAAAGTAGACACCGATCTGACATTCCTCAGTTCTTGAAATCTAAGATGTTGACACTGTGCTCGCTATAAACGCTCGTGCCTGGACAATTTTTGTGACTTAAACAGACATCCAAAACAATAGTATTCACAAGAGAACGGTCCCGAAAGTAGTGAATTCAACCCGTCTTTTTGGACCTGGGGTTTTCTTGGCGCAAGATTACCATTGAAGATTCTGTATGGGCAAGTCCTAAAAATATTGTTTTTTTTTGGTTCTAGAAGTGGCTATCAAAGCTGTGAGTATGAAATGTGCACGTGTGCTCGTCTGAATGAATAGAGTGCAAGCAGGACGGAGGGATTTCTTTATTGTTGTAATTGGGCACCCATTTTGCTATCTGAACTTTCTGTATGCAAGCATTGCTAATCCTATTTCCCTTAAAATAGAGCAGAGATATCAAGTCTGTCCATACCTTTTAAGAAGGGGGAAATATTAGACCTAATCCTATGTACCCTTGTTTCCTTAAGGCTATCACTTTCTTCCAACAGGACTGTGGGCATACCTCGAGGGATAAGATCTAACAGTGGGTCTATCAGTTCTTGTAGCAATTCCTTGATTTTTTTATGACTATGTGTATATGTTTTGTTGATGAAATTTCTATGTGTTGTGATGAAATTTTAGATGATAATTAAAATTTCTCTTGAAATTAATAAGCGCGTTGGTCAGCTCGTTCTAGAATATTTATATATTAATTTGTTATAGGTTTCCCACGTCTGTACGTCTAACTGTCGTCTTATGTGTGTATGTATGTGAGTGGATATATATATTTCATATATATATGAACAAAGAGCCAGGGATCCAGACCTCCAGGACGACCCAGAGTCCGCTGGGAGGACAACATTAGACAATCTTTGAAGGACCGAGGACTAGAATGGAACCAGGCCAGGAAGAAGACAGCTGATAGAATGATCTGGCGCTCTCTCTTCCAAACCTCTACACCTCACGGTAGAAGGGGAACGACTAAGTAAGTAAGTAATATATATATATATGTGTAGACTGTCTGACTCAATCTAAATCTGTCGTAGAAGATAGGTGAAAGAGAGAAGATTTTTTCTTGATTTCAGAGACAGCCTCTATCACATTTCTACCATCTCACTCGTGGAAATCTATTGCTATTACTACTTCTCACTGTGACTATCACTTATTCTAATCTATTCAGAAGGGACCAACCCAAGTCTTAATTCCCCTATCAAAAATCTACGACAACAATCTCATTTTTTTTCCCTTGCGCGCTACTGGCGTGTGTGAAAATCTATGGCATTTCGTGTGACCAAAATGCAATATTTTTACACAAGTCTTCATTATGATGAAATAAAACGGAGATATGATGATAGCTGCAGTATATGTGAAAATAATAAAAATTAACAATAATAATAACAGTAATAATAACACATGATATCAAACTAGAGTAAGCTAGTTTTGGTAGACAATGATTCAAATCCACACCGAGTACACATATATCAGCAGAGCTAATAAAGTGTCCATTACATTTATACGAACACACGGACACTTTCAATTTTACCATAGTGCCTAAAACATTGACAACTGCAGCACTGACACAATTTCCAGTGTCTATAACTTCTCAGCAAAAATAATATCACTTGTAAAATCAAGTCATCATAACACATCCCTGAAAAATATGACATGTTTGATATTCCATACTAATGTTCCGAACGGTTAACTCAAATTTTACAAAGGCCCACGGAAGGTGAGACAGTGTGTCTCTGCAAAACAGCGAGGCAGACAGGAACTGAAACTTTTTCGAAACAACAAGCAGGCTGTGTGTCGAGCTTTCGGACTCTATGCTGTTTCGAAGCATTGTTTCGACACACACAGTAGCCATCTCTACTTGGCAGTAGTGGTCCAACAGTGGCCAAAACTCAAGAGTATCTAATATGGGCCTTCAAATGTGTCTACCTTCGCACAAGATTACTCTTGGCAGAGTTATAGATAGATAGATAGATATATAAGGATGCTTCTATCTCAAGGTAGTTTCATTAGCTATTTCAGAAGTCAAGAACAATGCTGCATTGGCAGGGCAATTGTTAACTTTTATCTGATCCGCCTTTTTTATGAAGAATTAAGCAAATATTAATTTCAGCTCGTTCAAGCCCCCACCCTGAGTTACTCAGTGGAATTCTTCTTATTCTGGTATAGCTCTGTTTAGAGTGTATTTAGTTAACTGACTGAGACAACATGCAGTACATTCAAAATGATTAAATCGACGTTAAATTTGTAAATTTACAAATAACAGATTTAATAGTCATTTATGTTTTAACAAGGTTTTAAAAAAAATGAATAATTACTTATTTAAAAAAAAGTTTATCATCACTGTTGTGAAAGGATAGAAATGTGTAAAGGAGGTCATTTGGCAGCTTTTATATGTTACTTAGCTGTCAGTGACGGTTACGCTCCTTCTGATGGGTTTGTTATTGGTAGACTGATCACGCTCGTAGCTGTTTAAGGTTGTAGGGCGCAGCACGTTCACAGAAATGTTAGGGAGTGTCTACAAAGATGGTCCTTCGTCTTTAAGCTCAGGCTACTTTTCCCTTTTTGTTCCAGAGTTAGTACCCTCAACTGGTACCACCAACAACTATGGTAAAAGAATATAAAAAAACACTCTCCTGCGTATTGCGTTTTCCGACACAGTTATGGGTCCCTTTCTCCTATTCCACCATCCCATCTACCTCAGAATTTACCTTCCATAAGAATTAAGCTTAATCCCTCAAGAGAAAACATTCAGTTAACATCTACACTTCTGTTAACATCTACACTTCTGTTAACATCTACACCTCTGTTAACATCTACACTTCTGTTAACATCTACACTTCTGTTAACATCTAGAGACTGATTGAAAAGTGTTCACAAAATAGATTTAATATGTTTTCATTTTCCATAGTGCTTGTTTAAGTTTTTGTGGTCAAAAGGTTTTTACGGGATGGCGTAACCAGCCCCATGCCCAACCCCTCTTATTCACTTTTTACGTTACGAACGAACGAACGAACTGTATTTTCAAAGGGTTAAGAATTGGACACGCAGGCCCGTCTGACATTCTGCCCTTCCTCTCTCTCTCTCTCATCATATATACTATATCCTTTCATCCTCACATTTACTTTAAGCATAATTAAGGCATTTATCATTATAAAAGTAATATTACATTTGCAATAATCATCATAATTAAAGTGTTTTTAAAATAAAATTTAAAAATAAAATAAAATAAAATAAATAATAATAATAATAATAATAATGAATTTAAAAATAAAGTAAATAAAAAAAAACATTAAAAAAAAAAAAACAGCAACAACAAGACATAAAAATCGAATTCTTCGTACAGTAAATTAGTGATTTGAGACATATTCAGAAGTATGTTATAAGAACTCGTGAAATTTTCAAACGGTGTGCAACGTTGGGATTAAATAATGTTCAAGAGCTAAGAGGAGTGGCGTCACAACGAACAATCTGGAGAGCACTGATTTCTGCCTTATGCGCCGTGTTTGGTGCTTAAAGAATTTATTATTATTAAGGGACTTTTTTTAGGTTCATCAAGATGAGGTGGGGTAAACAGTTACTTTCCTCGTTGTCTTTGCGTCTCGAACGAACGAACGAATGAACGAACGAACGAACGTTACGCCTGGAAGAGTACAGTGTTACTATTCTTTGCTCATCTTTTGGGGCCCCGGTGACACGCGGGTGAAGTATCATATTACATACCCGTAAATACGAAAATACACGTTTATTGGGATACTGTGCTGATTCAACATCTTGTTTTTTTAAGGTACCTTCTAGGTTTTTTGTTTGTTTTGTTTTTCAAAATTTAGAGTGGCAACTCTGCTTATTGTTGAACAGAATCAAAATCATTGCATTGGTGGCAACACTGTTGGGGTCGAACGTTGCATACATCAGTTGAAAGTTGCCATTCACTTTAATTGTCCTGATTACCAGGGGTCCCATCGACATCCAGGTCACTGCGATCAGATCCTACCCCTCTGATACTGCCAGCCGAGTCTAGCTTGAGCAAGGTTTTTTTTTTTAAATAAAGTATTCCGTTTAACCATTGATGGGTTATAATTAGGACATACGGTGTACTAATTAAAAAAAAAAAAATTAAGTCAGATTTCTAATACCGAAATATAGTATCTTCTTCTCCCTTCCACTGTGTCCAAATAGAGTAAATCAAAACCAAATTTGTGTGAATGTTTTTGTGTGTGACCTCCGCCTTCCAAGAAACAAACAAACAAACAAAAGCTAGCCTGGTTTGGGCATGTAACTCACCATGACTCCCTTTCGAAAACGATCCTCCAGGGAACAGTCGAAGGTAAACGGAGAAGAGGAAGGCAAAGAAAATCCTGGTCTGATAACATCAAAGAATGGGCAGGGCACGGGTTTTCCACACTTGTACGCATTGCTGAGGATAGGGAGCAGTGGAGGACCCTGTCTGCTGATGCTTCCACCATGGCACCCCTACGACCCATGACAGGTTACAGATTGAGATGATGATGTTAACAAGGTGAAAAGGGGTGAGAACGCCGGGGTGTGTCATAGATTACATCAAATCCATTACATCACCACAAAAATATTTATAGAATGTGTGATTCCTATACACCGGTACATACATTGGGATCCTCGCCGGTGCTACGGAGTTCGTGCACTGTGCTGAGATCTTCCTTGTATGATCTAAGGGAGGAGATTGGAGCACTGATGGAGTTGTCCGTGTGCAATGAAGATAGTACTTAAAATCAAACCAAAACAATCATCAAATCCACCAATTATCTGCCATCAGCCATACAAGCAGCCCATCAGACTACCCCTTATACTCACACCATCATTGATCCTTAATTATTAATTTTAAATCTTGTTATTTACTATACTGTGCAATTCTCTAAGTCTATCTATTCTCAACACCTGTTCCACAGTTATGGATGAATGACATACCTGTAAATAATCTAATATTGGTTTTCTCTGTTATTCATACTTCCTACATTTTAATAATAATAGGAAAGACAAAATAATTAGTGAGGATATAGATACATTTGCGAACAATCTTACTTACTTACTTACTTAGTCGTTCCCCTTCTACCGGCTGTCTTCCTCCTGGCCTGGTTCCATTCTAGTCCTCGGTCCTTCAAAGATTGTCTTATGTTGTCCTCCCAGCGGACTCTGGGTCATCCTGTGGGTCTAGATCCCTGGCTCTTTGTTTCCCATGCTTGTCGTGGTAGCCGATCTTCTCCCATTCTGCAGACATGGCCAAACCATCTTAGTTGGGACTGTTCTACTTGGGTCTGCAGGGGGTGGGATTTTAGGCCTTGACGTATCGTCTGGTTGCGGACCATGTCTCTTCTTCATTCATTCATAACCCTCCACTCCCAAAGGAGCATAGGCCTTTAACAAACACATGCCAAGTCCCCCTGTCACGTGCCATCATCTCAAGTTCTTTCCACGTTCTCCTCATCATTTTCACCTCTGTTTCCAGCTCTCTTCTCCATGTGCTTCTTGGTCTACCTCTGCCTCTCTTGCCCTGGGGGTTCCAGAACAAGGACTGCCTTGTAATGCTATCAACAGGTTTCCTCAGTGTGTGTCCTATCCATCGCCATCGTCTTCTTCTCATCTCTTGTTCCACTGGCACTTGTCTAGTTCTTGTCATCAGTTCCACGTTGGTAACCTTGTCATACCATTTTAATCCCTCTATTCTACGCAAGCACCCATTTATGAAAGTCTGTAGTTTTTTGGTAATTGTCTTTGTTGTTATCCATGTCTCAGAGCCATACAATAGGACTGACTTCACATTTGAGTTGAAGATTCTTATTTTCGTGTTGGATCCAATTTCTCTTGATCTCCATATATTTCCCAATGCAATGAAAGCTACTCTTGCTTTTTGTATTCTTATTTTGATATCGCTGTCTGCCCCTCCAACTTTGTCTATATTACTGCCAAGATATGTGTACGATTCTACATCCTGTATTGGTGTTTCTTCAAGTTCAACCCTGTTATCATTACCTGCATTTATTCTCATTACTTTTGTCTTTTTCCTGTGTATTTTCAGACCCAATTGCTGTGACTTCTCATCGAGTGTTTTCAATTTGTCCTGCATCTGATTACACTGGCTAACAAAAAAATTTTTTTTTTCTTTCTCTAACATTTCTATGTTTTTCTGGTCAATTTTAATGCGCTGTTTTTAAATCTGCAAACCGTTTTTCTCGATCAGGTCGGGATCTCTAGAAATACGCAATTGAAGTTTTTTAACAACGCATACAGTATTACAACATCATTTGTACAAGAAGTATAACAGTTATGAAGGCTTGAATTTCTTTGCAGTCGACTTTCGTCGGTGAATGGCATGTGGTACATCGCGATGAAGCATCCAACAATAATCGGCAAGCATGGTCACACTCCACCGTCCTTGATAACGTGACACCATTACGGCGATATCTTGATTTTATATGTAACGGTGGTAAAATGATGCTGTCTTTGTTAACTAATGGCTCGTGTATTACATTTTTATGCCCGAGCTGCATACGATCCTTGATAGGCCACACCTTTCTTGCATAATGTTCCTGTCTGTTGCGGCTGTCCCATTCACATAGGAAGCAACAAAATTTAGTATACCCAGTCTGCATGCCCGTGAGAATTGCAATGACCTTTAGGTCTCCACAAATCCGCCATTGGTAGTCATTGTACTTTATTTTTGCCAAAAGTATAGCCATATTGTCATAAGTTTCTTTCATATGAACAGAGTAGGTGACTGGAATTGATGAAAATAAATTTCCATTATGCAATAACACGGCTTTTAGACTAGTCTTGGAAGAGTCGATGAAAGGTCGGCATTCGTGTTGACTATGTGCTCATGACCGAGGTGCACCATTAGACCTTTTACATCTTTGCAATAGCAAATGTCATCATCCATCTCAAAGTATTGAACAAGTTCTCTGTGTCTATGACGAAATTTAGATATCGGAGTATTGGGCGCTAAAAGATTCCATTCTTTGAGTCGCGAACCGAGTAATTCCGCTTGTCCTTTGGTGAGAGCGAGATCACGTATTAGATCTGAAAGTTCTTAATGGTTAATTAAGTGAACACCATCATTCACCGGTATATAATCCGAGTCAGAATTAGTTTCTAAAGCAGGTAAACTATCACTTTCTGATGGTTTATTCACGTCCAACGGATATTGTTCTGGTGGAACTGGGATCGGACACGTGATTGGATCATGAGGCACTGGTTTCGAAACCGATTCAATATTTGGATAAACCACAGACTTTCTAGTTTTAAAAGTGAAACCATAGATATTTGTCAAGCAAAAGTAACAATCAGTAGCGTGATTTGTCGGTTCACGCCATATTACTGGCACTCCAAAAGGCATCGACTTATGCTTCGGCGATTTTCGTAACCAACCTGCCAATGTATTTGCACAAGTCGAACAAACTGCATTTGGCATCCAAGATTTATTTGCATCATCAACTTTCGAATCGAAATAAAGTTCATATGCTTTCTTTAGCAATGTTGTAAAGTTGTTCTGGTGAACACGATCGGTAAAATATCCGCACACGTAACAGAACAGATCAGCCGAATTTCTACAACTTCTAGAAGCCATATTTCACTCAGAATTATTTCAAAATACAGTAACTATTTGAAATATAACGTAACATATGTCATGCATCTTTTAGAAGTATAAAAAGTAGAATTATTTTGCATTTTATTAATTTTTAAAAAGTGTTGTTTATATAGTAAAAAATGAAACGGAGCAAATAACGGTTTTTTTCCCCAAAATATATTTATTCACAAATATCTTAAGAACCCGACGTGATAGAGATAAACGGATTTCAAATTTGAAATCAGCGCAAGAAACTGACCTAAGAACACTTATTCTTATATAAGAAAGAAAAAATGTTGTTTGTCAGTGTCTTATGGGACAGAAGAGCCAAAGTTAATCAGCAAAATCCAGAACATCCAACTGCTTAGTCAGAGTCCACTGGATTCCATTTCTGTTGTGTGTTGTCAATGATCTCATAACCCAGTCTATTGCTAGTAAGAAAAGAAATGGAGACAAGAGGCATCCCTGTCGCACTCCTGTTCTTATTCCAAACGGTTCTGTAAGCTGTCTTTCGGGAAGAACTCTGCATGTCATGTCTTCATATGTTTTCTTTATTAAATTAATGATCTTCAGGGGAACTCCATAATGCCTCATCAATTTCAAAAGTGATTCTCTGTCTACACTGTCAAATGCCTTTTCGTAGTCCACAAATCCGATGTAAAGTGGTGAATTCCATTCCAGACTTTGTTCAACTATTATTCTCAAAGTGGCTATCTGGTCTGTACATGATCTGTTTTGTCGAAAACCTGCTTGTTCATCTCTCAGTTTCTTCTTGTCTATGGACTCTTTTAATCTCTCAAGGATAATCCTGTTTAATACTTTTCCTGGCACTGATAGTAACATTATTCCTCTATAATTTGTGCACTCTTGTAAATTTCCCTTCTTAGGCAACTTAACCAGATATCCTTCCTTCCATTCTGCTGGTATCTTCTCCTTTTCCCAGACTTTACCAAGTAATTTATAAAACATCTCTGTAGCCGTGTCGATATCTGCTTTTATGGCCTCTGCTGGAATGCCATCAGGTCCAGCCGCTTTTCCATCTCTTAGAAGCTTTATGGCTTTCTTTATTTCTTCCTTCGTTGGTCTTTCACCGTTAATGTGTAGCTCTTCTTCTGCTGGCTGGATGTGGGGTGGGGGGGGGGGGGGGGGGGGGGGGGGGGGGGGGGGTTTTGTGGAGCTGGTCTATTGAGAAGGTCACCAAAATATTCTGTCCACCTCTTCATTTGCTCCTGTATATTGCTGAGCAGTTTCCCATTCTTGTCTTTTATGAGGCAACTTGTTTGCTTGTATTTCCCTTTTAGCTTCTTTGTGCTGCAATACAGTTCTCTCATATTTCCTTTGGCTGCAGCATCTTCTGCCTCTCTTGCCAACTCCTCAATATACTTCCTCTTGTCTCTTTTGATACTTCTTTTTACTTCTTTGTTTGCTTCTGTGTACACTTATTGAGCCTTGGCTTTGGAACTTCTGGTTTTGCTTGTGTTTAAATCTGCTTTCTTGTTTTTTTCTGTCTTTTATCTTATTGATGGTTTCTGTTGTTATCCATGCTTTTTGTTGTCTTTCCCTTTTCCCCAGTATTTCTTCACATGTCTCATTCCATACAGTTTTGATTTGCTGCCAATAGTCTTCTGTATTCTCTACATCTTCCAGCTGTTGGAGCACTTGGAATTTGTTTGATACTGTGACCGCAAATTTGTCTCTTGTTTCTTGATTTCTTAGATGTCCTACATTAAATTGTTGTCTATAATTTTGCATTGTTGCATATCTCTTGAGTTTCATTTTTACTTTGGCTACCAGAAGGTGGTGATCTGATGCCACATCTGCTCCTCTATATACCTTTACATCATGCAATGATGATCTAAACTTCTTGTTTATGCATATATGATCAATATGATTTTCTGTTCTATGGTCTGGTAATATCCATGTTGCCTTGTGTATTCTCTTATGTGGAAACATGCTTCCTCCTATAGCCAGTTGATTTGAAGCACAGAAGTTTGAGAAAAGTTCCCCATTTTCATTCATTATTCCTAGCCCATGTTTTCCCATGACTTCTTCAAAGCCGGTGTTGACTCTACCTATCTTTGCATTCATGCCACCCATCAAAATTGTGATGTCTCTTCTTTTTTACTTTTTCCATAATTTCCTGTAGCCTAGTATAAAATGCTTCTTTCACAGACTCTGTCTTTAGTTGGTGCATAACATTGGATGAAATTTACATTTATTTTATTTTTGGCTGTTTTAAAAGAATCTGTTATTATTCTGGGTCCAACGGCTTCCCATTCAATGTGCTTTCTGTGCTTCTTTAGATAACATAAGAGCTACCCCTTCACTGTGGTGTGAACTTTCGTCTTCATGGCCCGAGGGCAATTACCAATTCACCTGTGATAAGTTTTTCTTTCCTGTCTACACCCTTCCACTTTCTTTCACACATCCCCAGAACCTCGATTTTGTATTCCCTCATTTCTGCTGCTACTTGCGCCACTTTCCCTTGTTCGTTTAATGTCCGAACATTCCAGGTGCCAAATCTGGAGGTTCTCCTAGAAGAAAGAAGGTTAGTCAGTAACACAGACTCCTTTCGGCTTTCTCTGTGTTGCATCATACGCTTCCCTGCGAGAGGACCGTCCTCTGTCTTGGATGGCTGTGTTTTATTTTCCTTAATTGACTTGTCCATATTTGTTGAAGTTTTTTGTGGTTTAAATTTTTTTACAAGATGGGGTAACCAGCCCCATGCCCAACCCTCCATAGTCGCTTTCTACGACATGCATGGTAGGGAACAGTGTTACTATTCTTTGCTCCCTTTCGGACCCCGGTAACACACGGGTGAGAGTCATATACTAGGAATGGGATATTTTAGAATAGAAGAACTTTACTGTGCAGAATGTCTAGAGACAAATACCATAGAGTAATTCCTGCTAAAATGTAGGAAGTATGAACAACAGGGAAAACCAATATTCGATTTTTTTACAGGCATGCAATTTGTCCGACTATATAAGGAAAAGACGATGGTCATATATCGGTCATGTCCTACGAATGCAAAACAACAGAATACCACTACAGGCGCTCACTTGGGTTCCTGAGGGTAAGAGGAAAAAAAGGAAGACCAAAAGAAACACTTAGAAGAACAATAATAAGAGAAGGAAGAACGTTGGGATTAAATAATGTTCAAGAGCTAAGAGGAGTGGCGTCACAACGAACAATCTGGAGAGCACTGATTTCTGCCTTATGCGCCGTGTTTGGTGCTTAAAGAATTTATTATTATTAATTGGTCCATAACAATGGAACAGGTGTTGAGAATAGATAGACCTAGAGAATTGCTCAATGTAGTAAAACAGTATATAACAAGAACTAAAATTAATATATAAAGATCAATGTTAGTGTGAGGATAAGGGGTAGTCTGATGGAATAATCGTGTGGATGACGGCAAATGGTTGGTGTATTTGATGTAATCTCGGACACCTCCAGGCTCACTCACCCCCTTCCACCTTGTTAACAGCAGGGCAGTTGTGAGAGACTTTATTTTGTTTGTTTGTTTGTTGTTTTTTGGTTATTTTATATTGTTTGGTTTTTTGTATTTTTCTTTGTTTGTTTTCAAAAGGGAGTGTCACACACAAATTGATTCACACAATTTTGGTTTTGATTTACTATATTTGGACTGAGTAGAGGGCAGAGAAAGATACTATATTTGGATATCGGAGATCTGATTTTATTGTCTTGAATTTGTCACAATATCTGTCCGGTAATCCTAATTATAACCCATCTAGGGTTGAACGCGATACTTAAAAAACAAAATCATCAGACCTTCACCAACCCAATTACTATATTTCAACTTCTGTAGCCTACTTGTTTCTTTTTTCTTGAATTAATACACCATATGTCCTAATTATAACCCACCAAGGGTTGAGCGGGATACTTTATTTTAAAAAATGTTTAGTTACGTTTCTTAGCTTCTTAGTATCTACTTTTACATCTAGAAGCGGTAGCCATTTCATTTTCTTGTGGCTAGTTCTCCCTTCGGAAAGTTTGCTAGTGAAGTACCAAGTTTTTATATTTATTTATTCTTATGTGTCCTATATAGTCCCCACTTTCTTTCCTTTCCCTGACAAAGGCCTTGTGGCTGCATCGTTGGCTGTTTTCTTTGTTTTTATTCCTCTAAAGATGAATCACCTTTTTCAATTTTTTTTTTTTTCATACCCATCCGTAGCCGTTGAAATTAATATATGTAGTTAGGTGTTGTTTCGTAGCAGTTAGGATTAGGGTTAGTATTATGGTTAACACTAACCCCAACACAAACCTTAATCCTAACCCTAATTCTAACCCTAAGCGCTACGAAACAACACCTAACTATAGGGCCTACATATTCACTGCAGAGCAAAAAGGTACGAAAGATAGGAAATCACCTTCTTTGGTGTCATTCTAGTAAGTCGCCATCGACGATTGGATTAGGCCCAAGGTAAGGTTTAAGTGTATGAGGTGGGCCGTATGTTCGATACAGCCTTAAAAAAGGTTTCAGAGACACGGTAATAAAGGGTTAGGGGCAAAATCGCAATGACGTTTTCTGGACGCTCCTCATGTATTTTCGTACCATTTAGATTTAGGGTTAGGGTTAGTGTTAACACAAACCCTAACTAAAAAATATATAGCCTATAGGCCTATTATTCAGCGAACGTCATTGCGTTATAATTATATTAGGCCTAAGTCACTTTCGTGATGGAATAATGCTATGTTCCACCTGGTTGGCACTGAAAGATGGAGTAGCCAACCGTAAGGGTTGTTTATTACCTCCTATGGAACTTCACAGAACTGTGGCTGTAGAAATTGGTCTCCAGTAAATATGCGAGTTGGCGAGGCAAGCTGGCAATCAGAGTGGAGCAAGAAAGCAATGAATTTCATAGTCATAAATTACCTATTTCATCTGCCATTAAATACGCTGGAGTACTAACGCTCACATTCACAATGCTACGCGTACACTCCGTCATCACGACCCAACCAAACTCAAAAGGAACTAAACAGAAGGACTACATATTAAATATAACTAAAGTAGTTAAAAAGGAAACCAAGGGTTTAAAGACCAGCATGCCATACGCACCTTCTGTGACATACAAGAACGACAACCAGTGTGCGATTCTTATGTTTTCAATCTTACTCGAATATGAAGCTTTACGTAGCCTGTATTATACAGACTTTAATAATTTATGGAAATCAGCAACTACTGTTGGAGTCAGTCAAGAGGCCATCACTTCAAATGTGCCTGTTACTAGCATTCCAGCAATAACTTCCAGTTCTAAGAAGTTAGCAATCACACATTCCACTGTTCCTGCTGATATCACAACACACATAACTCCCAATAAGGAATGTAACAAGGTATCACAGACAAAACCAAAGACACCAGCTATAACTGACATTGCAGACAGCACCTTTCATGCACTTTTGACAGTAGCCTAACAACATCCGCACTTAGGTTACCTATGCACCCGTCACAAGATCAGGTTACAATAATATTGTTTGAGATGGAGATACTAAAAGCAGATATATAAATTTTAAAAAATAGGATGGTATGAAATCAGTTTTACAAGTTAACGGTACACAGGAAACACAGGACATTTCGGGTTTTACCCTTCATCAGCCACAGTTACAAACAGGTGACGAGGACAAGAATAACATATAGGTACTACAAAAACATACAATGATACACCAAATGAGTGATACAAGCAGATGGAAAAAGTAAACAACAACGATGATGACTGTTACGTGCAGTCTTTGATATCTTACAATATTATACATTGGTATACTTGTTATGTTCGCAAATATTTTGTAAACAAAATAGATATTTTTTAGTGCTTAAGGGAAAGTCATTATTGAGTTACTTCCCTTGAAAGTTGTGCCGTCTCTTTCGATCGAACTCCGCGGATGAATCCAGTTTTACTGCGATTTATTCTTTGTTTGGGTATTAATAGATTGTTCTTGCTTCAGAATATCTATGGCCTGAATTTATGTGTATTGTTTGTCTGTGTAGGACGAATCTGTCTTATATCTGTATATCTTTACATATCTAAGTCGAACTATATGTTCTGTTGTCTCTAGAGAGGTCAAAGGCTGTTCGGCGGATGTGTCGCGAGAGAGGTGTGTTTTGGCTTCGCCCTGATGATGGGCTGTGTTTTTCTATGTCGGCTTGACGCCGGGGAAAAAGTGATCTCAGTGGTTTTTGGGGAAAGTGATAGTCGTCTAGACCTATCGTGTATGCTTTACCCCAGTGTTCATTCTTATTGCCAAGGAATGGCAAAATCATATTTCTGAAAACCAAGGTAATAAAGATACTCTTTTGAACTCTCGTACGAAGCCACCGTTTTTCGATAGGGATGATTTGTACGTCTGAGAGGATACATCTAACTAGATGAAAAAAAAAACGATTCTGATTCCTAGCAGCACTATATCCTGTAGAATGCAGTCAATTGTTCATGATCAAATCTACAGAGCAATGAAATGTTTAATGAATGACTAACTTTAGGACAGATTCATTATCTGTATCCAAACGTGAGTGACAGCTCACGAGTGAAGCCATCTTGGAACCAAACATGTAGTGACTTTCAAGAAGAGAAAAGGGATGCCCGTATTATCGCTTGATTAGTCCAGAGATCACTGCTACACATGAGAACCCATTGCTAGCGGTTCAATATAATTATATGGAAAAATCTGTGCTGGACATTATGTTAAGGAATCTTCGCTAGACGAGATTAGGTCTAGAAGCCATCTTGGATATTGTTTATAATCTGACGTGCTTTGTCAGTAAACTCAGTTGATATATATATATGGGCAATACTGAGTGCTTGGCTACTGACAGTCCATTATACTATTATTCTACATGAGTGCCCATGTAACATAACATTGCAAGACCATTTATCCACTGTACCATGATGTATTATGCCAACCTGTGATTTGTCACTATCTGTGCTGTCGAGTGTGTACGTCCAATTAAACTTTAGTAAAGGTACACAGTCGTTGGTGTCGATGACTTCCAGCCATACATGAGTGTGAGAAAAGAACATTTGTCAACACCACGAACTCTTCCTATCATTCGCACATTATACACTCCATCTATGTCTACACACCACTGCGTAGGTCAAGTTGACATTCCATACTCGAACCACGAGCAACACAACAACACAGTATTTAACTCTGGTGATGTTCGAGCGAGCTTCAGATTTCTCAGCATGTCTCTTGCTCAGGGCAAGGGTCTTGTATTAAGAGTTTATCAACTGATGATGATGATGTCTGCTTCCATCCACTTATATTTATCATTTGGTGGACATCATTAATAAGAAAAAAAGATTCTTATCAACTGGTGGACCAGCTTTCTGGGTTTGACCTCGCAGAAGTTCAGAAGTCAACAGATTACCGATACCAGACCGTTTCCTGTGGCTGATACGACACACTTGCAGTATTGGTTTGCTCTTTGTCAACACTTCGTCACGTGACCTGTCAAGTGAATGCAGTATGTAGGTCAGCGTTGTTGACATTTTTACATTAGACATTACAGAGTTTCACAGAACAGTTGGATCAATTCTTGTCAATGTTAACAGGAAGACAGTATTATTGAACTAAGAAGTCCTATTTTCATCGATGGATCTTCTTGTTTTCTATATATGAACTTTAATATTTAAGGCCAGAATATATATTTCAATAAAGTGGCAGTTTATTTATTTTACAAGAATAACTTTGCCATTACTGTAAAACTGAGCCTATTTTGCAACACATTACACACATGATATATGTATTTATGATATGTTACATGTTATTTGTTTGTATAGTATGTTAGTTTATATGTCAGCGGGTTGTGTTTAAGGTTGGGCGGCGTCCTCACAACAGAATATCCCACGTCATAGAGGGTCCGTTGTGGGCGTTTTCTATAGGTGCAATTTTCTTGATTGAAAATTTGCTTGCGACAACTGTTGCTTTTGTGTTAGCTGTGAAGTCTGTAATTATTGTTATTTTTGTAATATTTCTTTGTTCTTTAGTTTTGTTTTGAATTGTTTGTAATTTGTTGGTCTACCCTTTTCTATCTTTCAGTTCTATTCACAATTTATATTCATATACTGTGACGTCATTTGTGTTGTTATTCTTTGCAGATTCAGTGATTATTTTCATTGATTTCCCTATTTGATTTATTTTGATTTCTGCAAACGTTTTCGTATTGTCAGTCCTATTTGTACTTTATGTATTCTGTTGGTTGACATATGTTTTATATAGGTATATTTCATAAGACACAATTGCCTGTGCACTGCACTTGGATTATGGTATAAACCAGTACCTGATTATTATTACTGTTATACAAGACCTTATTAAGGCTTGTGACCCACAGATATTGGGATAGTGTACTGATTAATCAAGTCATTAAGAACTTGTGGTATTATTATTGTTTCAGGTGATTAGTATTATTGTTAGACACCATGTCTACATTAGAATACTTCATTATACAAGGGAAAGCCCTTGATAAGACTGGTCAACAATTAGAAGAATGGGCAGTTGCTCAATATGACAAAGCATTAGCTGCAGAAGAGAGAAAAGCTCTGGCTGAAGAGAAAAGATTAGAAAGAGAAGCTGAGGCTGCTGCTGAACAAAAGAAATTGCAGATGCAGGTGGAGCAAAGGAGATTTGAAGCTGAACAAAAGAAATTAGAAAGAGAAGCTGCTGCTGAACAAAAAAGATTAGACAGTGAAGCTGAACAAAAAAAATTAGAAAGAGAAGCTGCTGCTGAACAAAAAAGATTAGACAGGGAAGCTGAACAAAAAAGATTAGACAGAGAGGCTGAAGAAAAAAAAAGCAATAAGAGAACATGAATTTGAGTTAGAGAAATTGAGATTGACAAGTATGATTAATGTTAATCAGGCATCTAGTGGTAATGGTAAACCTTCTACTTACAAGGTTAAGGTTCCACCGTTCAATCAGTCCAGTGACGATATTACATTCTGGCTGGATAGATTTGAACGTTCTTGTCGTACACATAATGTGGATAAATCACAATACGCTAATCAATTAGCAGAAAACTTGAAAGGTGAATCTTTGACTAGATTATGCCTTGTAGGAGAAGCAGATAAGGATAATTATGATGTCATTAGGGCGGCTTTGATAAAAAAATACCAGCTAAGTGAGGAAGGCTATCGCCTTTTGTTTAAGACGATGGTGCCTGAGACAGGTGTAGAATTCTCAGAATTCACTGCAAAGGCACGTCTCACAGTTGATCGTTGGATTGAGCTTTCCAAAACAGAAAAAACGTATGAAGGACTTATGGATTTGTTGCTCAGAGATAAGATTATGTCATGTGTTAACAAACCATTCCTGGAATTTATACATGAGCGTAAACCCAAATCTCTAAAGGAAATGGAAGAATATTGTTCCCAATATGTCACTGCACACCCCGACGTGACTTTTGGCAACACTAAGATTAAGGAGGGTATGCCAGTTGCTTCAGCAACACCATACAATCCCAATTATTCACACAGATTTCAGGGACCTCAAAACAGATTTGATAAAAAAGGTAACCATAATAGTTATCAAAACCAAGGTAACCAATCATTTCAGGGTTCTTCTTCAAAGAACTGGAGACGAGCTGATAGCTCTCGACACAGGGGTGGTCATAATTATAGGAATTTCCGTAGAGGAAGTAATTATAGAAACTATCAGGGTTATCCGTCTTGGAGTCAACAAGATCATAATTACAGAGATACTCATTATAATGAATATGATAATGGTAACCAAGGGAACTATGACTCAAACCCAAATAGGGGTTACAATAGAGGTAACAATAACTACAGAGGTGATAATAACCGAGGTAGATCTCAAAACAAAAGACATAAACCACATTTTCAGGCAAACTCTGCACAACAAGAGTCCCATGAAGCCTATAAACAGAGTAAAGATAATAATGATGCTAGTAATATGGCATGTGCCGCTTTTGATTTTGGGAGAGCATCTCAGTGCCCCCAATGCAAAACGTTATTTGAGCCAACCACAGTGTCTACTTTAAGCTGTGGCCATCCTCTTCCTGCTCTTCCGGCATCAGTCGCGCATGATGGAAGAGGTTCTCTTGTCTTACATAAGGGTTTAGTGAATAACAATCCAGTCTCTGTGCTATTTGATTCTGGATGCACCACAATTGGTGTTAGGCAGTCACTCGTAGATCCTTCCCGTGCCACTGGACAAGTAGTCAAATGTGTAACATTTGGCGGCACATTAGAGAAATACTCTACTGCTATCATTAGGATTGCTACTCCTTTCTTTACAGGAGATGTACACGCATGTCTTCTCCCGAATCCGATCGCTGACCTCATCATCGGTCGCATTCATGGAGTCAAAGAATGCACTCCGCAACAAATTTCCCACGTGGGAAAGGCAAAACATGCAGATTGCTAACGCTGTAGTCACTAGAGCTCAGGCTCTTAATATGCCTCAAACTTCATCTACTGAAGATAATGAAGTGCATAACCAAGATGATCCCTTGGTAATTTCTCGTGACTCGTTTATAAAACAGCAAGAAGATGATCCCACTCTGAAGAAATTCTTCATTCTTGCAACTAAAGGTGATCCGAATAAAGACACAAGTCGTAAATCGTGGATTACAAAGAAGAATGGCGTACTTGTACGTATGGTTCAAGACTCCATTACGTCAAGTCATTCTCAAATCCTGGTTCCCAAGAATTTGAGAGTTAAAATTTTGCAGCACGCTCACGACTCTCAGTGTGCTGGACACATGGGTTTTTCCCGTACTAAGTCAAGAGTCCTTGCGGCTTTCTTTTGGCCATTGGTAAACAAGGACATACGGATTTATTGTCGATCTTGTAAAGTATGTCAGGAAGTTAAATCCAAAGGTCCACGGCATGCTGCACCCATTCAGGCGGCGGACATTCCTATTCGGCCGTTTCAAAAAATGGCCATAGACATTATTGGTCCATTTAAGATCAAGTCTGCCAGAGGACATCAGTTTATCTTGACATGTGTTGATATGTGCACACGTTGGCCAGAGGCTATTCCTCTGAAGAGCATTACTACTGCTGATATTGCAGATGCTCTTTGGCTTATATTTTCTCGTTTGGGTTTCCCCGGAGAGATATTGTCAGACCATGGCACCCAACTAATATCAGATACCATGTCTCAAGTAATGTCTACTCTGCAGATAGATAGATCTTTAAGTAGTATCTACCATCCAATGTCTAATGGTATGGTCGAACGCCTTAATAGAACACTTAAAAACTTACTAGGGAAGATAACTGAGGATCATCCTCAAGACTGGGACAGAGTTTTACCTGCGGCCCTCTTCGCTTACAGAGAGGTACCCAATGAACATACAGGATTTTCTCCCTTTGAACTCGTCTTTGGCGCGCGTCCGCGTGGCCCTATGTCGTTGCTTCACGATCTCATAACATCTGACAATATTGACGATGACACAAAGTCATCCTACGAATATGTCATCGCGTTGAGACAAAAGATTATCGAAGCATGCAAATTAGCAACTTCTTCTTCTGAATTTGCGAAACAGAAGGCAAGGCAATTTGCCAATAAGAAGAGATGCTTACGACAACTTTGTCCTGGTGACAAAGCATTTGTATTACTACCTTGTAGGGAAAACAGACTACTTATTTCTTGGAAAGGTCCGTACGATATAATATCGAAAATTTCCGATGTCGACTATATTGTCGATATTGATGGGAAGCATAAAACCTTCCACATCAATATGCTTACTGAATTCCATGAACGTCCGGATTATTTGCAACCCATTTTCCAAGCAACGGACAATTCTCCAGTACAACATGGTCATTACTCATCACTGTCCGTGATACAGGATGAGGAAACAAGTTTTTCAGATGTAAATCTTCCTCTTCCAATGATCCCACTTCATTCTAGTGAATCATGGAAGAACGTTACTGTCTCTCCTGATTTGTCTCTAGGAGAACAGCGACAAGTTTCAACTATGTTGCAAACATTTCAGGATGTACTCACTGACATCCCTGGACAAACGAATGTCATTGAACATGACATTGTTCTAACTGACCATACTCCTATTAGTCAAGCACAGGTCGAGAAAGAGTTGGATGAGATGATAGATTTGAAAATAATCGAACCATCCACCTCTGCATATTCTTCGCCGATGGTTATTGTGCGTAAAAAAGACAATAACATACGTCTTTGCGTTGACTATCGAAAATTGAATCAGGTAACGAAGTTCGATGCTGAACCTATGCCTTTACTGGAAGAACTACTTACTCGACTCTCCAAATCTCATTTTTTCACTAAACTTGATTTGTCTAAAGGATATTGGCAAGTTCCTTTATCTGAACGCGCCAAACCTCTCACGGCTTTTTCAACACCTAGAGGTTTGTTCCAATGGAATTTTATGCCTTTCGGTCTTATGAACGCACCAGCTACATTCGTACGCATGATGCGCCGAATCCTATCTTATCGGTCAGATGTCATTGCATATCTAGACGACATCTGTCTTTTCAGCGATACTTGGGAAGATCACTATTCAGGGTTAGATGAATTGCTGTCTACTTTGCGCGAGCACAACCTGACAGCGAAACCCTCTAAAGCCTATATTGTTTTTAGCGAAATTTCTTTCCTAGGCCACCGAGTTGGTCATGGTTTCCTAAAGACAGAGGACCATAATACTAGTAAGATACTTAACATCTCAATCCCTAAGACTAAAAAAAACAGGTGAGAAGTCTGTTAGGTCTTATTCAATTTTATGGCAGATTCATTCAGAATCTATCCTCTATCATGGCACCTCTTTCAACACTTCTAAAGAAAGGTTCGCCTAATGTGGTCCACTGGTCTCAGGAATGCCAATGCTCTCTGGATAAGATTAAAACATTGTTTTCAACACCACCTATTTTAGTGCTACCCACTAAAGATAAAACATTCGTTCTTCGTAGTGACGCTTCATCCACTGGGATTGGAGCGGCACTAATGCAAGAGTACTCTGGAACTCTGCATCCTGTAATGTATATTTCCAGAAAACTTAATGCGGCAGAAAGGAATTATTCGGTTTTAGACCGTGAGCTATTAGCTATGGTTTGGTCGATCCTCAAACTACAGAGATTCCTTCTGGGCGCACATTTCATAGTAGAAACCGACCAAAAAGCTCTTACTGCTATACAGAGTAAGAATTTGAAGAGCTCGAGGTCTACTCGATATGCAATTGCTCTTCAACCTTTTCATTTCTCTGTGCGAGCTATTCGTGGATCAGATAATGTGATGGCAGACATTCTGTCAAGATGCCCACATGATTCCACATAACTATTAGGGCTTAGACTTCTTGATATGTCTAGTTCTATAGTAGTCCTTTTCTATATCATGATAGATACACATTTGTAATTTAATAATATAATGATTGTATCACTACATAGCGGTTCATTGATGTTTATTCACCGCTGTGCTTTGATGATTTTTTTTCTTCATAAATCATAAATGTAAGATATCTAATACGAAATGATGGTATGAATTTTTTAGGCATCGTGTAATTGCCAGAATTGTATTATACTTTGATGACACCTTCCTGGAAAAATATACTTATAGAGAAATAATTTCTCTCAGTTTATGAGACACATTCTCACCAGTCGCTCCATAAGTCGACTTAGCCTCATATTAGGCGTTATATGTATTCCTGATATTTTCATCTGCGCATTATTCATGCGTTGTGAGCCTATTGTACGTTGCTCCTAGATGTATTTCAAAAAAAAAAAAAAGTTCCATTTTTTTTTTTCCCGGGAGGTGTGGTAAGACTGTTACGTGCAGTCTTTGATATCTTACAATATTATACATTGGTATACTTGTTATGTTCGCAAATATTTTGTAAACAAAATAGATATTTTTTAGTGCTTAAGGGAAAGTCATTATTGAGTTACTTCCCTTGAAAGTTGTGCCGTCTCTTTCGATCGAACTCCGCGGATGAATCCAGTTTTACTGCGATTTATTCTTTGTTTGGGTAGTAATAGATTGTTCTTGCTTCAGAATATCTATGGCCTGAATTTATGTGTATTGTTTGTCTGTGTAGGACGAATCTGTCTTATATCTGTATATCTTTACATATCTAAGTCGAACTATATGTTCTGTTGTCTCTAGAGAGGTCAAAGGCTGTTCGGCGGATGTGTCGCGAGAGAGGTGTGTTTTGGCTTCGCCCTGATGATGGGCTGTGTTTTTCTATGTCGGCTTGACGCCGGGGAAAAAGTGATCTCAGTGGTTTTTTGGGGAAAGTGATAGTCATCTAGACCTATCGTGTATGCTTTACCCCAGTGTTCATTCTTATTGCCAAGGAATGGCAAAATCATATTTCTGAAAACCAAGGTAATAAAGATACTCTTTTGAACTCTCGTACGAAGCCACCGTTTTTCGATAGGGATGATTTGTACGTCTGAGAGGATACATCTAACTAGATGAAAAAAAAACGATTCTGATTCCTAGCAGCACTATATCCTGTAGAATGCAGTCAATTGTTCATGATCAAATCTACAGAGCAATGAAATGTTTAATGAATGACTAACTTTAGGACAGATTCATTATCTGTATCCAAACGTGAGTGACAGCTCACGAGTGAAGCCATCTTGGAACCAAAAACATGTAGTGACTTTCAAGAAGAGAAAAGGGATGCCCGTATTATCGCTTGATTAGTCCAGAGATCACTGCTACACATGAGAACCCATTGCTAGCGGTTCAATATAATTATATGGAAAAATCTGTGCTGGACATTATGTTAAGGAATCTTCACTAGACGAGATTAGGTCTAGAAGCCATCTTGGATATTGTTTATAATCTGACGTGCTTTGTCAGTAAACTCAGTTGATATATATATATATGGGCAATACTGAGTGCTTGGCTACTGACAGTCCATTATACTATTATTCTACATGAGTGCCCATGTAACATAACATTGCAAGACCATTTATCCACTGTACCATGATGTATTATGCCAACCTGTGATTTGTCACTATCTGTGCTGTCGAGTGTGTACGTCCAATTAAACTTTAGTAAAGGTACACAGTCGTTGGTGTCGATGACTTCCAGCCATACATGAGTGTGAGAAAAGAACATTTGTCAACACCACGAACTCTTCCTATCATTCGCACATTATACACTCCATCTATGTCTACACACCACTGCGTAGGTCAAGTTGACATTCCATACTCGAACCACGAGCAACACAACAACACAGTATTTAACTCTGGTGATGTTCGAGCGAGCTTCAGATTTCTCAGCATGTCTCTTGCTCAGGGCAAGGGTCTTGTATTAAAAGTTTATCAACTGATGATGATGATGTCTGCTTCCATCCACTTATATTTATCATTTGGTGGACATTATTAATAAGAAAAAAAGATTCTTATCAATGAGCGAAAAAAGAACAATACTAATGCAAGAAAATCGTAAATATCTAAACAAGAAAGTAAATAATCAACGAAACGTAAAAAGATAATGAACAAAACTATTAACACAAGAACAAATTCACTTAGCTAAATTCTTAGAATAATACACTAGGATGGCTTGTCCGATAGCATCTAGGAAGTGACATATAAGATAGCGACAAATAAAAAGGATATGAAACGAAACAAAACAAAAGCATAAAAAGATAGATCGGAAAAACGACGGCGGAAAAAATAAAGAAGGATGAAAAAGATACCAGAATTTAGGCAGAATGATGCAGGACATTAAGGCCCTTGGGAGATAGACTGCCCATTTGAAAAATGAGGTGATTCTCCAAGGAAAAGCGAGTGCGGTCATCACCCACGCAAGAAAGGAGGGCAGTAACATTTATATCCGAATTACCTGAATGGTCAGGCCTATTAAAATGAAGAGCCATCGGTGTAGGTTTGTCATGATAAATGTCATTTAAGTGCTCACGAAACCTGTCTGCCAAACATTTATTGTCATACTAAAAGCAGGACTCAACAGCATTAAAAAAAACTTGCGAGCAGCTCCATGCTGATTATATTTCACTCAAAAATAGTTATGAGACAAAAGAGACTCAAAATCAGCAATAAAGCAGAAGAACAATTACAGACTGTGTCACACACACAAAAGCTCAAACAAGCCTCAACAGGAGCAAAGAACAACAATCGACACAAGCTGAACTGAACCATAATGAAGACCGTGACCTGAGCTTTCTGGAATTCCCTGCAGACAATGTCTGCAGAATCCCTGTCCAAGTTTTTAATCGGCAACCACCACTTCGACTGACAACTGCCAGCTCACATCATTGCAGAAAACCTGCACACAATCACAGCATAGTTAAAACACAAGATACTGCATGCACTGTCACCAGCACCCACACATGTCTTTCAGATAGAAGAAAACACCTCATCTTCAGTGACCAAAATGTAAAAGACCTTCAAAAATCTAAATTAGTAACAGCAGAAACAGACACAGTCATTGTTTGCTTAAATAAATTGGGCATCTGCGCAGGACCTACTGACCCTCCTTCAACGCTAATCGACTGATCTTAATGTAACCAGAGTAACTGCACATTGGTCTATCGGACAAGCTAAAACAACAAAATAGCACAAACAGAGCTGAACCTAATCACATCTAACTCCCAGTTCCTATTCACAAATGCAAAGATTTATTTTTCACTATTATACCAGTTCATGCACATTATCACAGATCTGTTGAGATTAACAACACAAAACTGAAAAAAAGCATTGCCTCAGACACCACCATATATTTATAGAACACTCCTCGTTCCTTGCCCCATCTGGAGCTCCTAAGAAGCACCTTTGCTGCAGTGACATTACTTTATTCAATCAGTATGTTGGTGACAAACATCAGATATCCAGATAGCACCCTCAAAGTCACAACCAACACATCATCATCCAAGTATCTTTCAAAGCGCCACATGAATAATCAGCTACTCCTCTAATGCCAATTATGACCTTGATTTTCTATCAATACCCACAACTTCAAACATTAGCCAGACAAGACTGTCACACAGTCAGGAGTATCAAGTCAGACCCCTTGTTAGAACTACAGATGTGCAGGAAACAGCCAATAATATCAGCCTTCAGCAACATTTTATGACCTATCACCCTCCTCAGCAACAAAGACCTGATACACTACATCTCCAAAGTGACCCAATCAACAGTTTTCTTACATTTTTGTCTAGAACAGCAGGACATGAGGTGACTGTAGATTCCATTGTCTGTCATGAAAGATCAGCAGATGTGTGTGAGACCCAGAATGATTATAAGGTGACGGCTCAGAATGAAAGAGAGCCAGGTAACATCAGTGAGAAATGTGATGATCATGATGGAGTTGATATAAGTTTTGGATTGGTAAACAACATGCAGAGTAAGGAAATACAGGCAACACAGAATCATTATGAACATGATGTTTGTGGTGTAATGCCAACACATTCTAAACTGAAAAAACATAACAAAGTACGTACAGGAGAGAAGCCCTACAAGTGTGATTTTTGTGGTAAATGTTTTACAGTTTATAGTAAGCTGAAAGTACACAACAGAATACACACAGGAGAGAAGCCTTACAGATGTGATGTTTGTGGTAAATGTTTTATAGTTTATGATCAGCTGAAAGAGCACAACAGAATACATACAGGAGAGAAACCTTACATGTGTGATGTTTGTGGTAAACGTTTTAGAATTCGTAATCATCTGAAATTACACAATAGATTACACACAGGAGAGAGGCCTTACGGGTGTAATTTTTGTGGTGAGCGTTTTTCAGATTGTAGTCATCTGAAAGTACACTGTAGAAAACATACAGGAGAGAAACCATACAAGTGTGATGTTTGTAGTAAATGTTTTACAACTCATAGTTGTCTGAAAGTACACAGTAGAATACATACAGGAGAGAAGCCTTACAAGTGTGATATTTGTGATGTTTGGTTTAGATGTTTTGGTGATCTGAACAGACACAATATAATACATACAGGAGAGAGGCCATACAAACCATACAAGTGTGATGATTGTGGTGTAAGGTGTTACAATTTTAGTGGTCTAAAAACACACATAATAAAACACACAGGAGAAAAGCCTTACATGTGTGATGTTTGTGGTATACGGTTTTTATTGTCTGCTGCTCTTAAAAAACACAATAAAATTCATACAGAAGAGAAGCCTTACACATGTGATGATTGTGGTGTAAGGTATAAGCATCATTATACTATAACAATACATATCAGAACACATACAGGAGAGAAGCCATACGTATGTGGTGTTTGTGGTGTAGGATTTTACCAGTCTAGTCATCTAAATGCACACTTAAGATCACATACTGGTGAGAAGCCTTACAAGTGTGATGTTTGTGGTGTAGGGTTTGCACAGAGTAGTTATCTTCATAGGCACACAGTTATACACACAGGAGAGAAACCTTACAAGTGTGATGTTTGTGGTGTAGGGTTTACACGTTGTTATAGTATGAAAAAACACAAACTTATACATACAAGAGAGAAGTCTTAAAAGTTTGATGTTTGTAGAATTTACAGTGTTCCAGTCTGAAAGCACACAAAATAATAAAGAAATTTGATGCTAATTGTTAATGGTGTACTGGTTACACACTGTAGTGTTCTGAAAACACACAAGAGAATACAAAAATGTGAAAACTTTTTTTTTTTTTTTAACATAAAAAACAGTTGTAGTATTGTCAAAGCACAGGTATGTATGTGTGTGTGTATATATATATATATTGTTATTGTTGAACAGAATCGACATCATTGCACTCTGGGCAAACCCACAGGTGCTCAGTCTCCCTCACTATATGTCAAATCGTGGTAATGCTAACTGTTCCTGTAGCTCGCTGGTAATATACATGATGGATGCATCCTATCATACGTCCATCTCTGCTAGCCTTACGTTTGATGCCATATTCCTTAACCTTGATGATTCATCTGTCTGCAGTGTCATTCTCTAACAGGCGATCATTAATTGTTCTCAGTGTATCTCCCTTATCCATATCTAGTGTTCCACTATGAGTGCTCTTGATGCTAGTCTGTCAGCTCTTTCATTACCACATACCCCAGCATGACCAGGACAGTATACCTACACCAGCTCTTGTAGACTGTAAGCTTCTATGAATGTTTTCCATTCATGCCGCAACCAACCACTTTGAACCTTCCGAAGCATGGACTGATAGTCTGACACAATGATGGCCTTTGTTAAGGAAGTTTCAGTTAGCCACCTAAGGCTGCAGTAACAGCCTCAACCTCCATTCTCATGCTGGAAGTTGTTATCTTGTAAGCCCCGCTATATTTGGCAACGATTCTGTCCTGCACCCTAGCAGAGAAGCCCCAACCGGATTTCTCACCACGGATCACATATCCATCTGTACACACAATGGCGAATGATGAATCTGATGATATAAGTTTTGTTTGTGTACATGTTAGATGTGCTAGGAAGAGACGAATGGAAAAAGAAAAAAAATTTTTTTAAAATATATAAAAATTAAAAAAAAACCAACAAACGAAGAGTCCTGAACCCTGGCATCTCAATGAAACAGTCATTTGACCAATACAAATCAAATGACGATCTTTTCGTTACACCCATCATCAGTAGCAAAGCAACAAATGCCCTCATCTCGTCAGCAGTGACATTCGGCCCTAAACCTAACCCCTAATGCTAGACATACTAGCAATGACATTCTACTGTCGTCCCCATCTCTGCCATCATCCATATTCTGAGAACCGATATCAGCACTAATAAAGCCAAAAAAACTCCTCGTCATCGCATCGGAGTCAGAACCCATTAAAATTTCACCGAAAATGGCAGCTTGTTCCATGCCGATTGATTTCTATTTGAAAATTGCACTGAAAAATTTCGCTAATACACCCGTTACAATTGAAGGTCAGAAAAGGAAGCGAACTCTCTTTCACATAAGATTCAATTTTAACATCCGGAGGGGATATGACGTGTACACATTTTGTAGCATGAACGATATTAGACTTGTGCTAGCTGGGAGAACATTGGGTACTTCCGGCGACAGTTGTCGCCCAAGCGAAAAAAAAATATAAAAATATATATATATAAAAAAAACCAATATAATAAACGAAGAGTCCTATATAACCCTGGCATCTCAATGAAACAGATGTTGTCATTTGACCAATACAAATCAAATGACGATCTGTTTTCGTTACCACCCATCATCAGTAGCAAAGCAACAAATGCCCACATCAATTCGTCAGCAGTGACATTCTGGGGGACCCGCTAAACCTAACCCAATGACAAGACAAGAAGCAATAAATAATTTGTGTCACCGCTCGGGTAAAATAGGTCTCCAAATAAATGCCTCTAAAACTAAAGCTATGAACTTTTGCCATCATCCATATTCTGGAAAAAACTACAGAAAACCGATATCAGCACTAATAAAGCCAAAAAAACTCCTCGTCATCGCATCGGAGTCAGAACCCATTAAAATTTCACCGAAAATGGCAGCTTGTTCCATGCCGATTGATTTCTATTTGAAAATTGCACTGAAAAATTTCGCTAATACACCCGTTACAATTGAAGGTCAGAAAAGGAAGCGAACTCTCTTTCACGACTATATAAGATTCATATATTTTAACATCCGGAGGGGATATGACGTGTACACACTTCTTATATAGTAAGAGGAAAAATGAACGATACACTCAGAAGTAACAATAATAAGAGAAGGAAGAACGTTGCCTAATGCTGGGAGAACATTGGGTACTTCCGGCGACAGTTGTCGCCCACAGCGTCCTAAAGGATATATATATATATATGTATATATATATGTATATATATATATATATATATATATATATATATATATATATATATATATATATATATATATATATATATATACAGGGTGTCCATAAAAGATTGTACCCTTTTCAAAAAATTTATTCTCGGCCCCATGATGTGGTACGAGGATGCTTTCTATCACAATAGTAAGATAACCTCTGCAAGTTTTTAAGCATACCTTACAAAGACTCAAAAAGAATGTACCTATTTCTTTTTTTTCCACCTACTTGACTAGTGTGTTGAGAGACATGTAACAATTACCGGTTGCAACTCAACTACGAAAGTTTCACTTGAAATACCTGCTGCTCCTATCTTGATATTTGTGGTCATTTGTGACCAGTGTCATGATTTGTTCACTACCTGATGTAAGGTTGGTAGTTTAACCTTGCACATATTTGTTAGTATGTGATATAGTCCGTGTGATTTATGGGGTTGAGGTTTTATCTTATTCAATGAGTATTACACTACTCAGGCCAATGTCCATCTAGTGGTATGTAAGTGACCCCGCACACAGCCTATCTCCACCAACATAAATGAATACTGTCATAGGTCAGGTTGGACGATTCACATAGATATTTTATTGTACATCTCTTAGCTCCAAATACATCTTGAATGATATGCACATAAAGTTATGGCATCAACTAGACAGTCTCTAACATCGCTGAACAGTCTTGTAACTGGAACAATGTCGAGGACATTTCCATACAATTTTATTATATTATATTTCAACTCACGTTCATCAGGTCAAACATCATTCCTCATTCATGGCATCATCGCACGGAGGCGTATGGATGATCCAGAGATGGTATACATAGGAATATGACCCTAAATCTTCAAACACTCAGCAGCATAGAATACATACATCCAACACCTTGAAAAGACACACAGCGAATAATCAATAGTGAAGGAACACTTCACTCAGCAGATGGCAAATCGAACGTCTGCTATTTGACCACCAGAAGTCATGACGTCACTTCCTGTAACTAGGGTCAACGCCAGTAAACAAAATAAACTCTATGTCGAACTGAATTGATATCGACATACATGTTATGAACTTTACTCATAACATTTACTTCCCCCACGTCAAATAATGGAAACGCAGTTTGCATTATTTACGTGGTGTGAGTTTAAACATCAGTGGAGTGAAAAGATGGTAACATCAAATTTCACTGTTAGAATGAAATAGTATAGCACCCAGGTTTGTGCTCCAGAGTAGGCAAATAAACACTCAAGGTGTGGAAATTAGTAACCAAATTACTAACACCATCGACTACAAAGGATACAAATCATTTAACAACAATGTGAGATAACCATAGCAACATCAGCCAACATGTAAAGAAAATGATTATATCAGTCCTTCTTCTTCTTCTTCCGTCCTTAGCCACCGACCGTCAAAGCAGTCAGTGGCCATTATGCCTAGTGGCGTCTTAGGGCAACAGCAGATAGGTTTTCTTTGCCATTGTTTCCCATCACGCCTAATGGCGTCTTTAGGGCAACGGCAAATCAATCCATTTGCTGTTGTTTCCGTAATCGATATATCAGTCCAGGCACTATCATATCGCACACCGTCCAAAACATCTAAATGTTCTGTCGGGTAACATTAGTCACTGAGTCTCAAAATGCAAAGCATTAAAATTAATTAAATTATGTAATAGAGACAATAGATGACATGAGGCAGAAAAACGACCAATAAAGTGTATGACTGCGACATTTTGTCAAATGAATAAACCTATGTGTACTTCAGAATATTATGTCATGAATGTAACATATTAATGGTAAAAGACGCAAGACAATCCTGTATGTAACACATTATTGTGTGCAATAGAGAAAACTATGCTTATGTGTTGCACCAATAAACAATAGTATGGCATATTAGCCACTAAATGATTTAAAGTCCAGTGTGAGTGTGACATAAATTTGTGTCAAAACCTTAATAATTTCTAGTGAATTCCCATTAATCACTATTTAATATTATATCAAAATGTTCAAGTTCATGGTGCAAAGTCCTTCCACTAATGAATAATAATTCATACAACTTTCCTAGACGTATGTAAAATTATATCAATGTCACTGTCTATGATTGTTATCCTTGCAATAGAATGTCCGTACGAATCCAACTGTTTCTATTCACAGCAATTTTCAATCGAAAAATAGTCAGACAGGCAATTTAATTGTTGTGTCCCCTTGATATTTTCAAGTCCGTCATTTCAGCGTTATGTCCCTTTATTTGGAAACGTTAGGCATTCAAATTCAGATTGACACAATATTACCGCACCAAAAATCTTCTGAAATGAAATCACTTGTAACATTTCACCATAGTTATGTTTGTAAGTCTGTAAGTGGCATATAAGTACTGTCAATCAACCACAATATCAGTTAGTAATGCACTGAATTCAACGAGATATTACTTCATTTTGAGCATTCAAGAATTCATCATCATCCTGTTGCTGTGCGAACTGCTTTCTCATATCAGCAATGTTTCTTTATTTGAAACTGTAACCATGTAGGTTAGTTTTCAGCATAGTTAATATACACAATGTTAGAGACTTTTTCCAATGATCATAGTTGCTGTGCCAATTTATAGTGGCATACGAACATGTTATCATCCATGTAATATTTTCTTGATCAGGACATCATGAAGTATGTATGTAGGTTAGATGCACGTCTGTGGATCACCTGTATTCATAGAGTTAATAGGTGATATCGGGTGTTTCATGCACCTAGACAACACGTCAGCTACAACATTTTGGCTTCCCTTAATTGCCTTTATGTCATAGTCGTAAGGTTGAAGAGTGAGCGAGGCTCTAGCAGCTTTTTCGTTCTTGAATCTAGCTGTTTTGAGGTATGCAAGGGCTCTCTGGTTGGTCTCCAGTGTAAATCGGGCTCCCATATAGCGCTGCAATTTTGTGAAGCAGAATACAATCACTAGAAGCTCTTTCTCCACAATGGGATACCGCTGCTCTGTGGGTGACAACTTTCGGCTAACATACAGCGTTGGGTGCATGTAGCCTTCAAACTGCTGCATCAGTGTTCCTCCGATTCCTGTATTTGACGCGTCAACTCTGAGGGTAAATGGAAAACGAGCGTCAGGTAATCTCAAAATTGGCAATTCAGAAAACGAACATTTAAGAATATTTAGGGAAACATCACATGCATGTGTCCAGATGATCCTGTTTGACGAGTTTTTCTTTACCAACGAGGACAGAACTGAGGTAATATCTGAAAAATTAGGTAAGAATTTTCTATAGAAATTCACCAAGCCTAACAGACTGCAAATTTGTTTCTTAGTTCAAGGAATTTCAAGATTTTCGAGATAGTAGAATCCTCAGGTTTAAGAAATCTACCTCCTACTTTATGACCAAGAAAAGACATTTCAGTGAATCCTATTCTCGTCTTAGAAGGTCTAGCAGTAAGATTATGTACACACAAGGTATTCAACAAAGACTGAATGCCTACAACATGTTCATCCCAAGTTTGATGAAATAAACAAATATCATCTATATAAGTGATTAAATCCTCATGGTCAGAAAAAAGTTTTCACATCATGCGAACAAAGGTAGCAGCGTTAACAAAACCGAAAGACATACAGTTGAATTGAAACAATCCAAGAGGTGTAGCAAAAGCTGTATAAGGCTTAGCTTTGTCTGATAATGACACTTGCCAATAGCCTTTTGACAAGTCAAATTTCGTAAAGAAAGCAGGATGAGCCAATTTGTCCAGAAGAGAATCTAACAATGGTAATGGTTCAGCATCTAGAATAGTTAGAGCATTTAACCGCCTGAAATCTATGCAAATACGAATAGATTTATCTTTGTTCCTAATCAATACCATAGGAAAACTGTAAGGTGAATGTGATGGGGTAATGATATTTAATTTGATCATTTCTTTTATTTCTTCCTGAACCTGTGCTTGTAAGTGAATAGGTATAGGATAAGGTTTCAATTTGATAGGCCGAAAATCTGTCAGTACGATATCATGTTGAATGATATATGTATGCCCAGGAACATCCGTGAGCACATCAGAGAAAGATTGCAGTAACTGAGAAATTTGCTCCTTCTGGTGAGCAGCAAGAGTTGGTGCAATAGAAACATCTTTCCAACTCTCAGTAGCTAAAAGATGTAAGATTGGTAATGATAAAAATGGTTCAGTACCATCACATAAGTCAGACCCCTCCTCTTGTATAACCGCAAAAGACAAGCGAAGATCAATAGATTCATCAATAGCTTCAAAGACTGGCTTAAGATGCGGAGGACGTGTATGAAATTGCTGTAACATATTAATATGAAAAGTTTTTTCCTTCCCATTGATAGACAAAATATAGTCAACATCTGACAATTTATCAATAATTTCATAAGGTCCTCTCCATGACACAAGTAATTTGTTGTCTTTGTTTGGTAATAATACATAGGCTTCATCACCCGGTCATAATTGGTGCAGTTTCCTGTTTTGATTGGCAACCAAACGAGCCTTTAATTTTGCCTTTTCTGATGCCTGCACTGCTATTTGGCATGCGTCGATAATCTTTTTTCTCAAATTGACCACATATTGGTATGAGGTTTGAACCCCTTCATTCATGTCAGCTCCAACCAACAATTGTTTTAAAATGGACATAGGTCCCCTAGGTTTTGCACCAAAACCCAACTCAAATGGAGCGAACCCGGTGTGTTCATTGGGAATTTCTCTGTAAGCGAATAAAATCGCGGGCAAGACCCTGTCCCAATCCTGTGGATATTTAGTGGTAACTTTACCTAACATCTGCTTTAAACTCCTATTTAGTCTCTCAATTTTACCATTTCCTTGTGCGTGATATATTAAGCTAAGAGATCGCTCAATACCGAACTCTTTCATCACATGTTTCATTGTGCCAGAGACAAACTGAGATCCCCGGTCAGATAGTATGTTTTTGGGAAAACCCAATCTGCTGAAAATTAAAAATAATGCATCTGCTATGTCAACAGTTGTTATTGTTTTAAGCAGGATCGCTTCTGGCCAGCATATGCACATATCAATGCATGTTAGCACATATTTATGCCCTCTAGCTGATGTGACCTTTAATGGACCAATAAGGTCAATAGCCATCTTTGCGAATGGACGCAAAGAAATATCAGCTGCTTGGATCGGCGCATCATGTTTCGGCCTTTTCGTTGCCACACCTTGGCACACTGTGCATGTGCGACAAAAAGCTTTAATATCATTTGTCACACCAGGCCAAAAGAAATGTGACAAAACCCTCTGCTTTGTTCTTGCAATACCTACATGACCCACGCAATTAATGTCGTAAAACAAATGGTCGAAAACAAGCTGGTACCATAATCTGTTTTTTTTACAGATGTCGAATCCTGAAAATTTCTAATCAAAATACCATTTCTTAAATTGTACCAATGTTTTGCATTCTTATCAAACATCACATCATCTGATTTTGCAACTTGAAAAAATTTCTTCAAGGATTCATCATCATTTTGTCTCTGAATGAAAGACTCCTTATCAATAAGTTGCACCTGGAGATTATCATCATTTTCCTCATCCTCATCAATATTTTCCTCATTATCATTATTTTCCTCATTATTATTCTCTTCATCAATCACCACCTCTTCAGTGTCAATCTCATCATTCATCACCTCATCTACCACATTGTCACTTTGGATGTGACCATCCAATTCAACACGAGCTTTAGCTCTGGTTGTAACAGCATTTGGACATAGAGATGCTGTTGTTCCCATTTTTCAATATCATCCTTTGTACATTCATGAATGCCAGGAATATTTCCTAAAGTAATTCCTGCAATGGGACTATTCAACAGGCACACGAGCGTTCTCCCTGTAAAGCACGGAGTATCCAAAAATACTTCCACAGTTGGATAGTATTCCACTGTGCCTCCAAATGTAATGCATTTCACCTCTCTTCCTGTATAATCTGACTGATCCACCAATGACCTGCGCACAGCAATCGTTGTGCAACCTGTGTCCCTCAAAAGTGACACTAGTTTGTTGTTCACAAAGCCTTTATTAAGCACCAGTGAACCTGTTCCATCATATGAGGACATAACTGGTAATGGATGTCCACATAAGAGCCTTGGGACTCCCTGTGGCTGAAACAAAGAGTTACATTCAGAACAATTAGCACTGTTGGATAAATCAACACTACACGCATTTATAACACATAAGGAAGGGAAACCCGAGGCCTGTAAACAGTAAATTAATATTAGACAAACATAAAGGTATGTTTTCAGGCACTCGTAAGAAATAAAGAAGTAGAACACTTGGACAACAGAAAAACAACAGACGTGAGTGGCTTACCCAGGGTTCGAACCCCGTACCTTCCGTACGACAACTCCGCCTAGCTATCAAGCGAATCACACTGACCCCACGGCCAGCTAGGCATCCCAAAAAAGATGCTTTGCTGGCTATTTATCAGTACGAAACACACAAGATAACACCGGAAGTATACAGTGGGCAACTCAGCCCTTAAATGACGCAATCACTTCTGTTGTTCTCCTATTATTAGTATAGAACAGAGGGTAGGTTTCTGGTATTGTATAAACATAAATAACACATAAGGAAGGGAAAACCCGAGGCCTGTAAACAGTAAATTAATATTAGACAAACATAAATCTGAGAAAACGGGTCTAAGTCTAAGTCCAATAGACGCAAAACAAACATTCTTATGCAAATAGCGGGTCTTCGAGGTTGACCTGTTCGGCTCTCCTGTTTTACCCAGAAAGAGAGAGAGAGTGCCAACAAAAGACGATAAGAATAATTGTAACTGGACCTATAGATATCCAGATTTCCTTTTCCCATTTTCATATACATTCAGCTGTGGCGAAATTATCAAGAAATTAACATTTCCCAACTACCGATCACTGTGGCGTGACGAGGCTTTTTATCCCGAGAGATTTACATACCTGACTTTCTCTATAAGTATTGGAATTACAAGCTAATGACACTGTGAACACTAGAAGTCATAATTACTTTCCTACCTGGACTAATTGATGTGAAATAAACAGATCCAATTAACAGAAACGAAGTAAGCGTTCCCCAAATAACCGGATTAATCAAACTTGGAGGAGCTGGGGCTTACTTTGCCAAAACAACCAACACTGGATTTGCTGTTTGTACGATGGAGATATGTTCCAGATATTGTTAATCAACAGTTAGGTAAGAACGAAGGAACGTGGCCACTGTCTGTCTGAAGCGAGAGAAAGAAGGAGTGAATAATTCTTCTATTGCATAATCATGATACTCACTTTGTTTTGCCTTTCTTTTGTTTGCTAATACTGTTATTTTTCAGAGTAGATTAATAAGGAACTCTGTTCTTTACAGTGTAGTCAAATTCTATACGGGACCCAAAGACGCAGCAATAGAGAACGAAGTCAGCGACTCATAGCTTGACTGCCTGCGTCAGGACCAGCGAATCAGAGCTGGTCAAGACCGCACTCCACCTCCACGTGGTGGTCCTGGAAACAGCCTGCAGCAGTGCAGTCTGGCTGAGCGAGTGTGGATCGCAATGGGAAGGCAAACCCGGTCCTAAAAAATGCCGTGCAGAAGTCGGATGTGTCGACCGAAAGGTGCAGTTATCACAGCTTAGGCGTAAACAGACACAACGCAACCACCGTCCTTTTCAGGACGAACGAGGAAGAAGAAGAAGAAATTATATACTATAGTGCTAATCTGTTGACCTTTTGGTGGTTAATTAACTTCTTCTTGTGGGATCTTGTCTCAACAGAGGGGATTGCACTTATGTGTCTATTTCTTTATTAATTATGTAACCTATGATTTTATATTTGATATTTGATACTAGATGTTGTGAAGTTTTCTTTGTGATAAATAAACTCAACATAAAACTTAATTACCTGTGTTGGTCAGCTCGGCCCAATATCCCTATTCCATTAGTATAGTTTCACGTTTGTGCGTCAAGTTGTCGTCACTTATCTGTGTGTGTGTATGTGAGTGGTTAATAATGTATATGTTAATATATACAGGAAGGTAAACTGTCTGATAAACAAATTTCAGTCGTAAGATAGGCTGGACTAGAGTATCTTCTCAATCCAGGGACAGACTCTACCTTTTCACCATTTCACTCGTGAAATCTATTTCTTTACCTTATCTCTCACTGAGTTACCACCTTTTCAAGTTCTATTCAGACGGGACCAGAATCTATCTCATTTGTCTAATGTTGCATGTTTGCGCTGCGATCTGGATGCTCTAACTGAGCTGGAGCCAATAGTCATTTGCACAACGTCGAGCATTTTGTTGAAAGAAAGCCCTTGGTCCCCAAAAAAGGTAAGACGTCACCATCAGCGGAGAGAAGCTAACCGATAAGGGTAAGCAGATGGAGAGGTGGGTCGAGCACTACTCTGAGCTTTACGCTAGAGAAAATAACTGTCACGCCTGCAGCCCTTGACGATGTCAAATGTCTGCCAACTATCGAGGAGCTGGAAGCTGAACCAACCTAATCACCTATCCAAAATCTACGACACCTACTAACAAGTCAATTTACATTAAAATTTAATAGCTTTATATTTACTTAACATTAAAATAAAAAAGTTAATAGTATAGATATAATATGTTTACGTTCAAGTATAGAATATAAATCAACTCAGCCACCCAAGACAGAAGAAGGTCCCCTGGAAAGGAGGTGCATGAAGTAACCCAGAGAAAGCCGAAAGAGGTCTGGGTTGCCGATTAACCTTTATTCGCCTAGTAAGATCGGCACATGGAATGTTAACACTCTTCATGAACAAAGGAAAACTGCATAAGTAGCAGCAGAAGTGACAATGATAGGATTGATATCCTGGGTCTTCGCGAGACAAGGTGGAAGGGCGTAGAGAGGAAGAAATTGACCACAGGAGAAATGATTTTGTCCTCATGAAATGAAGAGGGAAGTGCCCACCACAGTGAACGAATGGCTCTCATACTGACTAGGGAAGCACGAAAGAACTTATAGAATGGGCAGCATTGGGACCCCGAATTATAACAGCAAGGTTTAAAACAGTCAAAAAGAAAATAAATATAAACATCATCAAGTGTTATGCACCAACGAATGATAAAGAAGAATCTGTGAAAGAAGACTTTTACACCAGGCTACACTATGTTTTGGGTAAGAAGAGAAGAAAGGACATCACAATTTTGATGGGGGGCCTAAACGTGAAAATAGGAACAGGCAACACAGCTTTGAAGAAAACATGGAGAAACGTTACTAAAGTACTGTAGCCGCGCTATCTTGTAATCGTTATGGCGTCTGTCGTTTAACAGCGCCATCTCGTCTGTATTTATTCACACAACCCTATCAGCGACAACAAGCATATAAAGCAAACGTTATAAAGCAAACAAACCAAACAAAACACCCAGCCAGTGCTCAATTGCTAACGTGTTCAAGGCATCTTCAGATCGACTCTGGTTTCTTACTCTGGTTTCTTTGAGACGACTGACGAAGAACAAGACCTCTGCTGTTGTTGTTGTTGTTGTTTTCGTCTACTATGTTGCTGTAATACCCTGTTCAACCTGAAAGTTGGTTATAATTGGGGTATATTGTGTGTTAGGTTCTTCGGTGCTAGTCGTCTGTTAGTCCTGAAAAGGACTGTTCCTGAAAAGGACCACTAGCTGGTTAACTGGTTTCCTCTTCGTTGCTTGTCGGTCGTGGCGTGTTCATGGTGTTCATTTCCTGCCTTCCTATCTGTCTTGTGTCGTTTTGTTAGTTTTTGCTTTCCTCGTTTCTGTTTCTCTTGTCTTCCTGCTTTCCTGTATCTGTAATAGTGCTTTTTCTATTATTGCTGGTAGAAGTTTTTCAAGTGTTTCTTCGATGACTTCCTCGTTTGTTTTGGTCGCTCTTGTGTTTGATGTCATTTCCTCAATGGCTCTTCGCTCTGTTTCGATTCTCTTGAGGATTTTGGAGTTTTCTTCCTTTAGTTCTGTCAGCCTCTTTACATCTGCTTCTATCTGTTGCTGAATGCTTTTCATGTCTTTCATCATTTCTCTGACGTTCTGTATATCTATTACGTCTTCACCGCTGTCCTTTTCGTCTTCGGGAGCCTGCTTGCTTCTGTTTACGACCTGTAGTTTCATTTCTTTGACTTCAGCGGTCAGCTTGTGTAACTGTCGTCTATCAATTATGCGCTGTTTTTCTGCAACATCCGTAGCCACTCTGTGTTTTGCCTCTTTGAAAGGTATATTTTTGGACACGGCCTCCTTCAAGATGCTCTTTGTTTCCTGAAACACAGGGCAGCCTCGGTACCTTGCCCCGTGGTTTCCATGGCAGTTTGCACAGGAACGGTTTGCATTAATTGATTGGTAGTTGTGGTCCTCCTTCGCCCTGGGGCAGTCGCCATATTGGTGGTTTCCCGCGCAATATCGGCAGACAGCGTCTCTCCTGCATGTTTTCTTGGTGTGTGAAAACTGTTGGCAGTTAGAGCACTGCATTACCGGAGGTATATATGGTTCTGTCCTTTTTGTTGATGTTTCGAGCGTCAATCTCTCGGGTCTTGTCGATCCTTCTACCGTAACTATCATCAGGTTGGTATCTTTCTTGGCCCAGGTTTTTAGCCTTTCGACCTGAGTGATTTTTAGATTTGCGTTTTCAGCTTGAAGGCGTCTGTGGACCTCGCCTTCGGAACATCTGGTATCCACCCCTCTGATGACCAACTTCTTTGTTGTCTTGTACTTTTCCACCACCACTTTTATTTGGTGGGGCAACTGGATTTCCTTTGGACCGGATTCCAGTTCGATCATCAGCGAGGTTGTTTTGTCTGTGTTGTTGAGCGAAAGCACTACTCACTTGTCGTGCCTCCCTACTTTAGTGATACCTCTCCGTCCAGTTATCACCTCGAGGATGTTGATCACTTTGTTGTCGGGTAGGGCCCTGAGTGAGGCCTCACTTCCTGACGTCTGGGTGATCTTTACGATCCTCTCCTGTATCGTTTCTGTGTTGTTTGTCTTTTTAGTGTTTGGTCTTTGTTTCCTTCTACAGGCTTGGTTCGAATCTTGTTCCTGTTCTTTGTTATAAGGTGTCATATCTTGCGTCTGAGCCCTTGAGTTGTCAGCTGTTGTTTCCTCAGGACCAGGAATGGTAGCTTGCTTCTCGGTGGTATCGATGTCCAGCACGCCTGGGGCTACTTCTATTATCGCTTCTTGAAGAGCGAGCCTAGGGAACTCGTTTCCGTCATCAATTCTTCGAAGTGCATCTAATATGGTCTCTGCGATATCTTCCTCTTGTACCTGTCTGTGTTGAGGAGCTGTCTCTATCACTTCTTTCATAGTGCTTGCAGGTGGGTCTGCTGTCATCTCGGCATCGTGTGGTGGTGTCATCGTTGTCTGGTGCAGCTTCTCTGTGATAGACCAGGTTTCTGCTGACGGGTCGGGTACGTATGGTGGTGGCAACTTGGATCTAAGCTCCTGTTTTCTTTTCTCTAATCTTTCCGTCGTCTGCTCCAGCTGTCGTAACGCTCTCAGTATTTCTTTGTGTTCTGGGTCTTCTTCATCTAGGCAAGGAGTCGGGCCACTCAGACTTTCAGTGGGGTCGACGCATGTCACAGCTAACTCCGTCGTGTCAGGAGTTATAGAAGGGCCGGTCCCGGCACAAGTACTTGGGGCAGTCTTGCTCTCTGGCTGTCTGTCATTGTTGGTTGTGGTATTGTGATTACCCTGGCTGTTCTGCGCTGGTGGGCTGGTGGAGACCTTCCTCTTTTTAGCGTGTGGTTTATGTCTGGTCATTTTGACGATAATGCGATCTTTTCTCGGATAGTGGCGTCCTGAGAAGGACGTTGAATCTATTGTGGTGTTCGTTGTGCTGAACAACAAGCTAGCTTGTTCGTATCGGTTATCGGCCTCTGGTTGAAGACCTCTGCTGGCCAGCGCACTTCTTTATATAGGCCGCTAGGCCTAATCACTCACGGTGTAGTGCGCGCGCGTAGTAATTGGTCCACGCAAATAACACACGTGATGGATGCTCTAGAAGGAGCAAAAACACAAATATAAAATACAACTACTTCTAGGCTTTATTGTGGCCCAGTAATATATCTTCCTCTTGAAGATATTGTGGTAAAAAGGCAGTGAACCACGGAGACAATGGCGATGACGAGATGGCACTGTTAAACAACAGACGCCATAACGATTACAAGATGGCGCGGCTACATTCTTGCACTCTCGCACCGACCCGAACAACAATAAAGCTCTTGATTCTAAGGCAGGGGCTGTATTTATTCACACAACCCTATCAGCGACAACAAGCACATAAAGCAAACGTTATAAAGCAAACAAACCAAACAAAACACCCAGCCAGTGCTCAATTGCTAATGTGTTCAAGGCATCTTCAGATTGACTCTGGTTTCTTACTCTGGTTTCTTTGGGGCGACTGACGAAGAAAAAGGCCTCTGCTGGCCAGCGCACTTCTTTATAAAGGCCACTAGGCCTAATCACCCACGGTGTAGTGCGCGCGCGTAGTAATTGGGCCACGCAAATAACACACGCGATGTTTGATGCAAAATTCCAGCAATCTTAGCCTTGATAGTTCATCGATTGCAGTGTCATTCCCTAACAGTCGATCATTAATTGCCCTCAGTACCGGTACATCTCTCTTATCCATATCCAATGCACCTTCTATGGGTGCTCTTGAAGCCAGCCTGTCAGCTCTTTCAGTGCCGCTTATCCCTGTATGACCAGCACAGTAGATCCACACCAGTTCCTGAAGATTCGAGTCTTCAATGGATGTTTTCCATTCATTATATGACGTAAAGGTATATAGAGGAGCAGAAGTAGTATTAGATCACTATCTTCTGTTAGCGAACACTAAATTAAAAATCCAAGAAATTTACAACAGTACTATGCTATAGACCTGTTCTCCGCAACCTTTTTAGCTTCACGGCACACTTAGGAGTCCTTCAAAATTTCATGGCACGCTATAAAACTTAAGTGGGCAAAGAAGGTTAATGTAAAGGTATGCTCATAGCAGACATCGACTCAGGGGATTAAAGAGACTTCACTATACAAGGTCCAGCTTTATGAGTAGGGAGTGACCAGTTATATAAGTATGTGGATGTAGTAAATATTTAAAAAATTCGCTGCAATCATAAGACATCGCTCCTTAATTTTTTTTAATGGATTTGTGTTTTTTGCTGTAGGAGAGCTAGAGCTGCTGAGCTTGTCCTTCTTTAGTCCATCTGGTTAGCCATTCCTCTTTCATGTCGTTTTGGAGTATTAGTATAGGTGTCTGCGTATTGGCTGGAGTGTTTGTTTGAACCATGCCTATTCCTAGTTTTGCTAGTCTGTCTGCTTTTTCTTTGACTGGTATGTCCACAAGTCCTGTCTGGTTTCCACCGAAGAGTGCTGTTGTATGTTGTTAGCAGGCTGTCTATTAATTCAGTCATCTGTATTATTATTATTATGTTCAGTTTGGATGTATTTTCTGAAGCCTGAAGTGTGGATTTTGTCAGTGAAGATTATGATATCTGAGGTCTTATAGATTTCATATTTAAATTGACTTAAATTGAAGAGTATTGCGGGAAAGTGGTGTTTATTGCTGTAATTTCTGCTTGGCGATTGGAGTGGGGGGGGGGGGGGGGAGGGAGAAAGGGGGTGCCTCTATATTTGACGTCATGCAATATTTGTGAAGGCCCACCAGTAAACTGGTGAAAATGTAGAAATACAATGGCCCCGGAAGAGTATAGAGCCCATGATTCTTCCGGTAGCGGAAATTGATGTTTCAACCCGATATGTACGGGCGAAAATCAATGCCGCTGTTTTAGATGATTTAGTCTATCCTCTCATTTTAGGGAGAAAATATGTCTTCCTTGGGGATCCTTCACAGAAACCCAAGTCGACTCAAGAGAGAGAGAGAGAACCCAGAAAACGCCACAGCGGCCCCTGAGCTCTCATCTCTAACCAGCCCCAGCACTTCGGAGCTGAAGAAGGCACAAAGGGACAATAAAAACCCAAAGTCTTATTTTACTAGGTTGTATGGAAACCACTCCCATACTCCTCAGGGAGCATATTATAGGGAGAAAGGTTTAATATGCAGACGGGTTGGGAACAAGAAACAGTTAGTTGTCCCACTCCCATATAGAACCCGCCTGATGTAGCAAAAGATAAACCCTATTCACAACCTCATTGCGGTACACGTAATTTATTCCGTCATGTTTCCTTGAAATACTGGTGGCCAGATATACAACGGGATATTCGTCAATATGTACACGATTGCTTGGACTGCCATAGCCTGGACAACCAGAATGGTGAAAATCATAATTTATCTACGAGGAAGGTGATGGAGTAGAGCGCACACCGTCTAACATTGGATAGCTCTGACTCACCACTTCTTCTTAGCTTAGCAGAGCTAAAACGAGCGCAAAAGGATGATGTAACTTTAGCGCCCTGCTCTGAACAATGGCACAGAACACAGGCCCATACTTCGGCTGGAACATTTTACCATGAGGATAGAGTCCTGTTTAAAGAATGAGACCTGGAACCCGACAAATCGTCGTGCCACTTCCTTTAAGATCTCAGAATATGAGAGCTGGACATACATTGCTTTCAGGAGCACATATCTCAGTTGGCAAAACGATGCGCAATATAACCGCACATCACTTTTGGACAAGGCAAAGAGTGGGCATGCGGCAATACGTCCAAAATTGTATCCACTGCCGGCCGAATAACACAGTAGAGGGAAGAGAGGAAAACTCTACGAGAGAGAGAGGGGACCCGATAGACACACCTACCGAAAAGTCCCCCCCCCCCAAAAAAAAAGCTGGATATTCTACAAATATCTTAGGATAGGGGATGTGTCACAAGATAGATTTGGGACGACCTCTTCTCGATCTCTCCTCCACTGCGACAGTACTCATTTTCAATTGAAGTGAGGACTGATTACATGGAATTTTCCGGGTCGCCACCTTTTTCTTTCTCTGCTATGTAGCAGATAGCTTGTATTTCCAAATATTCTTACACTCCTCTCACTGATAAGTCGTCATGTCTGTTTGATTACCCGTTTCTCCCTGCACTGCAAGGAACGGCTGAGATAATTATTAATCGACAACCATGTTGGTTAATCTCGGGTGTGGCCGACATCAGACTACAGATCAAAACTAAAATCGCCCAGCGCATTTGTTTAATCCCTGATAAAGCCAGGGTGCGTTCTTTGCCAAGATGGTACAGAGACGGATTTTATGTGCTAAAGCGACAGATAACGAGATTACTCGTCTGCGTGACACATTTTGATCAGACATGCATGAAATCATCGTTTCCTGCACACCTGATTACAAAGACATTACTTCATATTAAAGTAATAATATTATTTGTAAACATTGCCGATAGAGGATCGGATGTTTTCATTCCATATATGGGAGACGTGACCTTTTGCATCACGCATATTATTCCATGTCGGAAATATTTTGAAATTACCTCACTAAACACGCATGTTTGAAACGATTGGAGTTTTTTTAGCATCGTAACAAAACAATGCATGGGAAGAAAGGCCATATAACCTGACCTTTTCGCAGTTTTAAGACACTGTGAAAATTCACAGTGAGGATCGTTCACCAAGACGAAACCAGACTGCCAGGGTTAGAATTCAGTAGCCTTCAGGATCTATTGGATTCTAGCATTCGGTGAATGTTTGTATTTGTAACGGAACTGTCTCCCCTGCTTGGCAGTAGAGGTGGGCAAATCGACACACTCCGCTGTTTCGAGACAGTCGGCTTAGTGATTTAAACTGTGTCGACACACTGTTTCGACACAACGGCACAGCGGCACTTTTGCCCGTATCGGGGAGAAAGAAGTCTCTAATAGACAGTATACATTACTATACATGAACTGAGTGAGACAATTGTCACGGAGAGTTATGATCATTTAATTTTCTATATTTTCCTCTTCCGTTCTTCCACCCGTGTTCTCTAATTATTGTCGCTCTTTACCTTTTTCCTGTGTTTTTCGCATTCGTTCGTTTGCGACTATATACATTACTATTTTCCCATTCTAACGTTTACCTGTTTCTTTTCTCAAAACTGAGAACGCAGTTATGACGTAACGAGTCAGTCCCTCACCAGACAATTTGGCGTGAGAATGCATTCGGTCAATCGCAGCAGATTGACGAATTAACTGTGAATATTTGGCTATTCTCAGACGTAGGGCCGACCTGTCGTCTGCATTCTCACCTGTCAAAACGTAGTTTCTCGGTGAGCGCTCAGGAAAAGCGCGATAACTGACACCTCCCCGGCGCAGTATTCAGACATTTGTCTGGTAGTTTGCATCTGACATGTAGTTTCCAAGGTAGATTCTCAGTGTCAGGTGATATGACACTCACGCTCCAGGGCCAGTTTTGGCGTAAGGTGCGAAAAAGCAAAGTGTCAGTTATGGTTCTCAGGATGAGTTTCTCGGGTAGGTGCAAAAACTGCCCCTGCAGTGCAGACAGGTTGTCTACATTTGCATCTGTCACGTAGCGCTTCGGCCGTTTCTTAGACGGAGGTGTCAGAGACGCAAAGTGGCAGTTTACGACAGCCTCTTGGTGTTAAACGTAAAGTGTTATAGACGGAAAGGGGGATTATTTCGGTTTGGCGAAATAAACGTTTACCTCTTTGTCTGGTAATAGATATAACCAGAGTTTGAAACTAGATTTTCATTCTTGCTCCTAAATTCGCAGTAGACAGGACGTTTCGTGCTAAGAGAATAAGATGTATAGCGAAGTCTTAGTTTGTTCTAGGCAAAAATTTTGCCGAACTTCTAGACTACCAATAAATATAAGCATATAATTCCAAAGTTGTGCGATCGCCTGTAAATTCTGTGTGGAGGTAAAATATTACATAATATCTAGTATTTCGTGAAGTGTTTAAAGTGTTAAATCGCTTATTTTATTTCACTAGTTAGATTTGGTGCAGAGCGCTTAATTTATATAGTCTGTATTATTTTATAGTGACGAGTTACAGTGGAAAACAGAAATTATATTTCTAGCTTAAACTCAGTCGGCTATTAAGGAATTTAATTTAACTGCTAAATAATCAGACGAGAACTATTTTTTCTAAACTAACTTATAAATGCTAGAAGCTTCATGAGTGGTGACGGAACACGTAGGTATTCCTAATTCATGATGATTGATTTAAAAAATATAACTTATTTCACGGGAAAGTTTAAATGATAAGTCAAACGGTACGCTTGCAGTTTAAAAATGTAAGTTATAATCCGAGTACGTAGCATGTATAAGTATTTTATTTGTGGTTTTTCTTCCCTATTCAGTGAATACTGGAGTAACCCAAAACTTTACCAGCATTTAGTACAAGAGACATACCTGTGAGAAACATAAACAGTTTTATCTTTTAACCACGTGGGTTTACAAGTTAACACCTGTCTGACAGTGCGTGTGTCTTCATAAATAGACAGAGTAGAACTCTCACTAACGGGTTTTTATTAAAGACTAACTGTTTTAAACTGGGCCTTTGAGCCAGATCAGATTTTCTGCGCAAACTCTATGTGCAAATTTAGCCGGTGTGGCAAATAACATATTAACGTCAGTAACATTCCGACGGAGTTTCGACTAGTGGTGTGGTGACCAAATATAGTCCTTTCCTGAAAGTAGACACCGATCTGACATTCCTCAGTTCTTGAAATCTAAGATGTTGACACTGTGCTCGCTATAAACGCTCGTGCCTGGACAATTTTTGTGACTTAAACAGACATCCAAAACAATAGTATTCCCAAGAGAACGGTCCCGGAAGTAGTGAATTCAACCCGTCTTTTTGGACCTGGGGTTTTCTTGGCGCAAGATTACCATTGAAGATTCTGTATGGGCAAGTCCTAAAAATATTGTTTTTTTTGGTTCTAGAAGTGGCTATCAAAGCTGTGAGTATGAAATGTGCACGTGTGCTCGTCTGAATGAATAGAGTGCAAGCAGGACGGAGGGATTTCTTTATTGTTGTAATTGGGCACCCATTTTGCTATCTGAACTTTCTGTATGCAAGCATTGCTAATCCTATTTCCCTTAAAATAGAGCAGAGATATCAAGTCTGTCCATACCTTTTAAGAAGGGGGAAATATTAGACCTAATCCTATGTACCCTTGTTTCCTTGGGGCTATCACTTTCTTCCAACAGGACTGTGGGCATACCTCGAGGGATAAGATCTAACAGTGGGTCTATCAGTTCTTGTAGCAATTCCTTGATTTTTTTATGACTATGTGTATATGTTTTGTTGATGAAATTTCTATGTGTTGTGATGAAATTTTAGATGATAATTAAAATTTCTCTTGAAATTAATAAGCGCGTTGGTCAGCTCGTTCTAGAATATTTATATATTAATTTGTTATAGGTTTCCCACGTCTGTACGTCTAACTGTCGTCTTATGTGTGTATGTATGTGAGTGGATATATATATATTTCATATATATATGAACAAAGAGCCAGGGATCCAGACCTCCAGGACGACCCAGAGTCCGCTGGGAGGACAACATTAGACAATCTTTGAAGGACCGAGGACTAGAATGGAACCAGGCCAGGAAGAAGACAGCTGATAGAATGATCTGGCGCTCTCTCTTCCAAACCTCTACACCTCACGGTAGAAGGGGAACGACTAAGTAAGTAAGTAATATATATATATATATATATGTGTAGACTGTCTGACTCAATCTAAATCTGTCGTAGAAGATAGGTGAAAGAGAGAAGATTTTTTCTTGATTTCAGAGACAGCCTCTATCACATTTCTACCATCTCACTCGTGGAAATCTATTGCTATTACTACTTCTCACTGTGACTATCACTTATTCTAATCTATTCAGAAGGGACCAACCCAAGTCTTAATTCCCCTATCAAAAATCTACGACAACAATCTCCTTTTTTTCCCCTTGCGCGCTACTGGCGTGTGTGAAAATCTATGGCATTTCGTGTGACCAAAATGCAATATTTTTACACAAGTCTTCATTATGATGAAATAAAACGGAGATATGATGATAGCTGCAGTATATGTGAAAATAATAAAAATTAACAATAATAATAACAGTAATAATAACACATGATATCAAACTAGAGTAAGCTAGTTTTGGTAGACAATGATTCAAATCCACACCGAGTACACATATATCAGCAGAGCTAATAAAGTGTCCATTACATTTATACGAACACAAGGACACTTTCAATTTTACCATAGTGCCTAAAACATTGACAACTGCAGCACTGACACAATTTCCAGTGTCTATAACTTCTCAGCAAAAATAATATCACTTGTAAAATCAAGTCATCATAACACATCCCTGAAAAATATGACATGTTTGATATTCCATACTAATGTTCCGAACGGTTAACTCAAATTTTACAAAGGCCCACGGAAGGTGAGACAGTGTGTCTCTGCAAAACAGCGAGACAGACAGGAACTGAAACTTTTTCGAAACAACAAGCAGGCTGTGTGTCGAGCTTTCGGACTCTATGCTGTTTCGAAGCATTGTTTCGACACACACAGTAGCCATCTCTACTTGGCAGTAGTGGTCCAACAGTGGCCAAAACTCAAGAGTATCTAATATGGGCCTTCAAATGTGTCTACCTTCGCACAAGATTACTCTTGGCAGAGTTATAGATAGATAGATAGATAAGGATGCTTCTATCTCAAGGTAGTTTCATTAGATATTTCAGAAGTCAAGAACAATGCTGCATTGGCAGGGCAATTGTTAACTTTTATCTGATCCGCCTTTTTTATGAAGAATTAAGCAAATATTAATTTCAGCTCGTTCAAGCCCCCACCCTGAGTTACTCAGTGGAATTCTTCTTATTCTGGTATAGCTCTGTTTAGAGTGTATTTAGTTAACTGACTGAGACAACATGCAGTACATTCAAAATGATTAAATCGACGTTAAATTTGTAAATTTACAAATAACAGATTTAATAGTCATTTATGTTTTAACAAGGTTTTAAAAAAATGAATAATTACTTATTTTAAAAAAAGTTTATCATCACTGCTGTGAAAGGATAGAAATGTGTAAAGGAGGTCACTTGGCAGCTTTTATATGTTACTTAGCTGTCAGTGACGGTTACGCTCCTTCTGATGGGTTTGTTATTGGTAGACTGATCACGCTCGTAGCTGTTTAAGGTTGTAGGGCGCAGCACGTTCACAGAAATGTTAGGGAGTGTCTACAAAGATGGTCCTTCGTCTTTAAGCTCAGGCTACTTTTCCCTTTTTGTTCCAGAGTTAGTACCCTCAACTGGTACCACCAACAACTATGGTAAAAGAATATAAAAAAACACTCTCCTGCGTATTGCGTTTTCCGACACAGTTATGGGTCCCTTTCTCCTATTCCACCATCCCATCTACCTCAGAATTTACCTTCCCTAAGAATTAAGCTTAATCCCTCAAGAGAAAACATTCAGTTAACATTTACACTTCTGTTAACATCTACACTTCTGTTAACATCTACACCTCTGTTAACATCTACACTTCTGTTAACATCTACACTTCTGTTAACATCTAGAGACTGATTGAAAAGTGTTCACAAAATAGATTTACAGTAGAACTCCATTTATCCGAACCCCAATTATCCGAACATCCAATTATCCGAACACTTTTTCCAGAAAAAAAAATCAGGCGCCACCAGTCACGTTAGACTACAGTTCTGAATCTTTTGATGCGGCAAGCTTCAAATGTGTGCGAACAATTTGTAGACAATGACATGGGTGTTACGTGCAGTCTTTGATATCTTACAATATTATACATTGGTATACTTGTTATGTTCGCAAATATTTTGTAAACAAAATAGTGCTTAAGGAAAAGTCATTATTGAGTTACTTCCCTTGAAAGTTGTGTCGGCTCTTTCGATCGAACTCCGCGGATAAATCCAGGTTTCTGCGATTTATTCTTTGTTTGGGTAGTAATAGATTGTTCTTGCTTCAGAATATCTATGGCCTGAATTTATGTGTATTGTTTGTCTGAGTAGGACGAGTCTGTCTTATATCTGTATATCTTTACATATCTAAGTCGAACTATATGTTCTGTTGTCTCTAGAGAGGTCAAAGGCTATTCGGCGGATGTGTCGCTAGAGTGTGGTGTGATTTGGCTTCGTCCTGATAGGGACTGTGTTTTCTATGTCGGCTTGTCGCCGGGGAAAAAGTGATCTCAGTATTTGTGGGGAAAGTGATAGTCGTCTAGACCTATCGTGTATGCTTTACCCCAGTGTTTATTCGTATTGCCAAGGAATGGCAGAATCATATTTCTGATACCAAGGTAATAATAGACACTCTTATGAACTCTCGTACGAAGCCACCATTTTCGATAGGTACGATTTGAATGTCTAAGAGAATATATTTGACTCGATGAAAACGACTTCGATTCCTAGCAGCACTATATCCTGTAGATTGCAGTCAAGTGTTCATGATCAAATCTACAGAGCAATGGAAGATTTAATGAATGACTAACTTTAGGACAGATTCATTATCTGTATCCAAACGTGAGTGACAGCTCACGAGTGAAGCCATCTTGGAACCAAACATGTAGTGACTTTCAAGAAGAGAAAAGGGATGCCCGTATTATCGCTTGATTAGTCCAGAGATCACTGCTACACATGAGAACCCATTGCTAGCGGTTCAATATTATTATATGAAAAACTGTGCTGAACCTTATGTTAAAGAATCTTCGCTAGACGAGATTAGGTAGAAGCCATCTTGGATATTGTTTATAATCTGACGTGCTTTGTCAGTAAACTCAGTTGATATATATATATGGGCAATACTGAGTGCTTGGCTACTGACAGTCCATTATAATATTATTCTACATGAGTGCCCATGTAACATAACATTGCAAGACCAGTTATCCACTGTACCATGATGTATTATGCCAACCTGTGATTTGTCACTATCTGTGCTGTCGAGTGTGTACGTCCAATTAAACTTTAGTAAAGGTACACAGTCGTTGGTGTCGATGACTTCCAGCCATACATGAGTGTGAGAAAAGAACATTTGTCAACACCACGAACCCTTATTATCATTCGCACATTATACACTCAATCCATGTCTACACACCACTGCGTAGGTCAAGTTGACATTCCATACACTACAGTGGAGCAAACAACACCATAGAGATCTTATCAACTGATGATGATGATGTCTGCTTCCATCCACTTATATTTATCCTTTTGGTGGATATCATTAACGGGAATAAAATAACAACGTTATCAATGGGCTAATGGACGATCGCTTTCCAGTGTACGTGTGCGTTCTAGGCAGAACACTGGCTAAACAGACAGTTCAACTTAAAATAATTGTGTCTGCTACTACAGCAGAATACTTTTGGTGTACACGTATTTTTCTGTGCGATCTGGCATCTTCCAGTAGGCCTAAAGCATATAAAAGGAACCGCAATGTTTTGTCAATTGAAACGAAAACAGAAATTATCAAGAGACTAGGAAAAGGTGAAACTGTGTCTTCATTTGCGAGGATTTTCAATGTTGGGAAAGCTACCGTCTCTGACATCAAAAGTAACAAGGATAAAATTATGAGTTTTGCATCGAAATTGGATAGTGAAAATGGGTCGAAGAAACATAAAACCATGAGAAATGCGAAAGATTTGAAATTGGAAGAGGCTTTGTATATATGGTTTGTGCAAAGAAGAAGCAAAGGGGAACCTATCTCTGGCTCTCTATTGTGTGAAAAGGCACTTCAGTTCAACAATCAATTTGACGGTCCTCCTGACTTTAAGGCTAGCCAGGGATGGTTAAGAAACTTTAAATCTCGTCATGGCATACGAGAATTGGAGATTCAAGGGGAATCTTTATCTAGCGATGCAACTGCCGCTGAAAATTTTAAAGAAACATTCTTGGCTTTTTTGGAAGAAGAAGGTTATTTACTCGATGATGTGTATAATGCCGATGAGACTGGCTTATACTGGAAATCATTGCCTCAAAAATCACTTGCATCTCAGCGCGAAGCAGCTGCCCCTGGGTTTAAAAAGTGCAAAGAGAGAGTAACAATTTTGGTAGCCGCGAATGCCAGTGGAAGTCATCGTTTACCGGTGCTAATGATCGGCAAAGCCAAAAAACCACGTTGTTTAAAGAATGTGACATGTCTCCCATTGTGCTACAAAGCACAGAAGAGTGCTTGGATGAATAGTGAAATATTTCTTGATTGGTATACAAATCAGTTCATCCCAAATGTGAAGAGGTTGAAAGAACAAGAAAAGAAAACTGGAAAAGTAATTCTTCTACTGGACAATGCACCATCTCATCCAGAGACGGATACATTGAATGCAGTTGATGCAAATTTTAAAGTAATTTTTCTGCCTCCCAATGTAACAGCACTGATTCAACCAATGGATCAGGGTGTTATAGCAAAGCTTTAAAAGATGTACAAGAAGGAAGTCCTGCGTCGTTTATTGTTGGCTGAAGATGAAGAAAGTGTGGTGGCGTTTTCCAAAAAGCTTAATCTCAAAGACTGCTGCTATATGTTAGCTGATGCTTGGACCACCCTGTCACAAGATAATCTCAACAAGGCTTGGAATAGATTGCTTGGGAAAAAAGGAGGAAATGAAACTACTGCAGTGGACACAAATGATGATTGTATAAATGAAGTTGTGGAACTGTTTCAAGCAATGCCCGGATTTTCGGACTGTGACAAAGATGATGCACACATGTGGCTAGAAGATGATAATGATTCTGGTTTTCAGTTTTTGAATGACGAAGAAATTTTGTCTTTTGTGCAAGAAGAAAACCAAATACATGTAGTGACCGATGATGAAGACTCCTCAGAAGTACATGATGTACTTGTAGATTATGAAGAAAACCCAAAACGTCGACCAAGTCCTGAAGAGGCCTTTATAGCACTAGAAACAGCGATGGCTTGGTACGAGCAAGAAGATGACAGCTGTCCTACACAGCTTCTGCTGTTGAAGAGAATGCGGGACTTAGCAGCCAAAAGGAGACTATCCAGTTTGGTGCAAAAGAGGATTCCTCTATATTTTAAATAGTGGGCTACATCTGTGCAAGTACATGTATACGTAAGTTGCGCCTGGTTTTGAATCGTTTGTAATGTTATTTTGATAACATTTCTCTTTCTTACCAAAAATAATTAATGCTGTACAAGTAGAACATGCACTGCAGTGTAATGAAAGATTTTGGTGATACAGTGATCTAATACAGTGTGGGTATTATTATTACAGTACAAGTAAATATGTTTTATAGTGTATTTTCCTTGTGATTGTTAATTATTTTTAGAAATATGTGTACATGTACTCGATACATCATGTAACCCAATTATCCGAACATTTGATTATCCGAACGATGCTCGGTCCCATGGGGTTCGGATAAATGGAGTTCTACTGTAATATGTTTTCATTTTCCATAGTGCTTGTTTAAGATTTTGTGGTCAAAAGGTTTTTACGGGATGGCGTAACCAGCCCCATGCCCAACCCCTCTTATTCACTTTTTACGTTACGAACGAACGAACGAACTGTATTTTCAAAGGGTTAAGAATTGGACACGCAGGCCCGTCTGACATTCTGCCCTTCCTCTCTCTCTCTCATCATATATACTATATCCTTTCATCCTCACATTTACTTTAAGCATAATTAAGGCATTTATCATTATAAAAGTAATATTACATTTGCAATAATCATCATAATTAAAGTGTTTTTAAAATAAAATTTAAAAATAAAATAAAATAAAATAAATAATAATAATAATAATAATGAATTTAAAAATAAAGTAAATAAAAAAAAAACATTAAAAAAAAAAAACAGCAACAACAAGACATAAAAATCGAATTCTTCGTACAGTAAATTAGTGATTTGAGACATATTCAGAAGTATGTTATAAGAACTCGTGAAATTTTCAAACGGTGTGCAACGTTGGGATTAAATAATGTTCAAGAGCTAAGAGGAGTGGCGTCACAACGAACAATCTGGAGAGCACTGATTTCTGCCTTATGCGCCGTGTTTGGTGCTTAAAGAATTTATTATTATTAAGGGACTTTTTTTAGGTTCATCAAGATGAGGTGGGGTAAACAGTTACTTTCCTCGTTGTCTTTGCGTCTCGAACGAACGAACGAATGAACGAACGAACGAACGTTACGCCTGGAAGAGTACAGTGTTACTATTCTTTGCTCATCTTTTGGGGCCCCGGTGACACGCGGGTGAAGTATCATATTACATACCCGTAAATACGAAAATACACGTTTATTGGGATACTGTGCTGATTCAACATCTTGTTTTTTTAAGGTACCTTCTAGGTTTTTTGTTTGTTTTGTTTTTCAAAATTTAGAGTGGCAACTCTGCTTATTGTTGAACAGAATCAAAATCATTGCATTGGTGGCAACACTGTTGGGGTCGAACGTTGCATACATCAGTTGAAAGTTGCCATTCACTTTAATTGTCCTGATTACCAGGGGTCCCATCGACATCCAGGTCACTGCGATCAGATCCTGCCCCTCTGATACTGCCAGCCGAGTCTAGCTTGAGCAAGGTTTTTTTTAAAAATAAAGTATTCCGTTCAACCATTGATGGGTTATAATTAGGACATACGGTGTACTAATTAAAAAAAAAAAATTAAGTCAGATTTCTAATACCGAAATATAGTATCTTCTTCTCCCTTCCACTGTGTCCAAATAGAGTAAATCAAAACCAAATTTGTGTGAATGTTTTTGTGTGTGACCTCCGCCTTCCAAGAAACAAACAAACAAACAATTAAAATAAAATAAAAAACAAACGAATAATTCAAAAGAATAAACTAAAAAGAAGTCTCTCATAACTGCTCTGTTGTTAACAACGTTAAATGGGCAAAAGTTAGAAGAAGTGAGGTCCACTAAATGTAGTGATGGAAGATCAAGTAAAGAAACCAAGACAAGACTTGAGATGGCCTCAGCTGCCATGACAAGGCTGAATGTGATATGGAAAAGTAACATCAGTTTTCCTGTGAAGATCAAATTATACAAATCACTCGTATTATCTATTCTCTTGTATGGGTGTGAGGGCTGGACACTCACTGCAGATACGGAGCGAAGGATTCAGGCTTTCGAGCATAAATGTTATAGAAGAATTTTGCGCATTTGCTATAAAGAGCACAAAACAAATGTCTATGTTAGAGAGAAAATAAACACCTATGCAGGCCATCAAGAACCACTTTTGTCAATAGTGAAACGTCGAAAGCTTGCCTGGTTTGGGCATGTAACTCGTCATGACTCCCTTTCGAAAACGATCCTCCAGGGAACAGTCGAAGGTAAACGGAGAAGAGGAAGGCAAAGAAAATCCTGGGCTGATAACATCAAAGAATGGGCAGGACACGGTTTCTCCACACTTGTACGCATTGCTGAGAATAGAGAGCAGTGGAGGACCCTGTCTGCTGATGCTTCCACCATGGCACCCCTACGACCCATGACGGGTTATGGGTTGAGATGATGATGATACTGCTAAAAGATGCATGACATATGTTACGTTATATTTCAAATAGTTACTGTATTTTGAAATAATTCTGAGTGAAATATGGCTTCTAGAAGTTGTAGAAATTCGGCTGATCTGTTCTGTTACGTGTGCGGATATTTTACCGATCGTGTTCACCAGAACAACTTTACAACATTGCTAAAGAAAGCATATGAACTTTATTTCGATTCGAAAGTTGATGATGCAAATAAATCTTGGATGCCAAATGCAGTTTGTTCGACTTGTGCAAATACATTGGCAGGTTGGTTACGAAAATCGCCGAAGCATAAGTCGATGCCTTTTGGAGTGCCAGTAATATGGCGTGAACCGACAAATCACGCTACTGATTGTTACTTCTGCTTGACAAATATCTATGGTTTCACTTTTAAAACTAGAAAGTCTGTGGTTTATCCAAATATTGAATCGGTTTCGAAACCAGTGCCTCATGATCCAATCACGTGTCCGATCCCAGTTCCACCAGAACAATATCCGTTGGACGTGAATGAACCATCAGAAAGTGATAGTTTACCTGCTTTAGAAACTAATTCTGACTCGGATTATATACCGGTGAATGATGGTGTTCACTTAATTAACCATTAAGAACTTTCAGATCTAATACGTGATCTCGCTCTCACCAAAGGACAAGCGGAATTACTCGGTTCGCGACTCAAAGAATGGAATCTTTTAGCGCCCAATACTCCGATATCTAAATTTCGTCATAGACACAGAGAACTTGTTCAATACTTTGAGATGGATGATGACATTTGCTATTGCAAAGATGTAAACGGTCTAATGGTGCACCTCGGTCATGAGCACATAGTCAACGAATGGCGACTTTTCATCGACTCTTCCAAGACTAGTCTAAAAGCCGTGTTATTGCATAATGGAAATTTATTTTCATCAATTCCAGTCACCTACTCTGTTCATATGAAAGAAACTTATGACAATATGGCTATACTTTTGGCAAAAATAAAGTACAATGACTACCAATGGCGGATTTGTGGAGACCTAAAGGTCATTGCAATTCTCACGGGCATGCAGACTGGGTATACTAAATTTTGTTGCTTCCTATGTGAATGGGACAGCCGCAACAGACAGGAACATTATGCAAGAAAGGTGTGGTCTATCAAGGATCGTATGCAGCTCGGGCTTAAAAATGTAATACACGAGCCATTAGTTAACAAAAACAGCATCATTTTACCACCGTTACATATAAATTTGGGGCTCATGAAGAATTTCGTAAAAGCGTTAGATAAAACGAGCAAAGCTTTCACTTATCTTCGAGAAAAGTTTCCGCAAATTAGCGATGCAAAGATAAAGGAAGGTATCTTTGTAGGACCTCAGATTAGGAAAGTTATTGCAGACAAACAATTCGAGAACTTGTTACATGGTAGTGAACTTCGCGCATGGATGGCATTCAAATCGATCGTCGATAACTTTCTGGGAAATCACAAATCTGTCGACTATGTGCATATTGTTAAGCAGTGCATAGATGCATACAGAATTATGGGCTGTAACATGTCCCTCAAAATCCATTTGCTCGATTCGCATCTTGACTTTTTCCCTGACAACCTTGGCGAAGTCAGCGATGAACATGGAGAACGATTCCATCAAGATATCGCCGTAATGGTGTCACGTTATCAAGGACGGTGGAGTGTGACCATGCTTGCCGATTATTGTTGGATGCTTCATCGCGATGTACCACATGCCATTCACCGACGAAAGTCGACTGCAAAGAAATTCAAGCCTTCATAACTGTTATACTTCTTGTACAAATGATGTAATACTGTATGCGTTGTTAAAAAACTTCAATTGCGTATTTCTAGAGATCCCGACCTGATAGAGAAAAACGGTTTGCAGATTTAAAAACAGCGCATTAAAATTGACCAGAAAAACATAGAAATGTTAGAGAAAGAAAAAAAAATTTTTTTTGTTAGCCAGTGTAATCAGATGCAGGACAAATTGAAAACACTCGATGAGAAGTCACAGCAATTGGGTCTGAAAATACACAGGAAAAAGACAAAAGTAATGAGAATAAATGCAGGTAATGATAACAGGGTTGAACTTGAAGAAACACCAATACAGGATGTAGAATCGTACACATATCTTGGCAGTAATATAGACAAAGTTGGAGGGGCAGACAGCGATATCAAAATAAGAATACAAAAAACAAGAGGAGCTTTCATTTCATTGGGAAATATATGGAGATCAAGAGAAATTGGATCCAACACGAAAATAAGAATCTTCAACTCAAATGTGAAGTCAGTCCTATTGTATGGCTCTGAGACATGGATAACAACAAAGACAATTACCAAAAAAGCTACAGACTTTCATAAATGGGTGCTTGCGTAGAATAGAGGGATTAAAATGGTATGACAAGGTTACCAACGTGGAACTGATGACAAGAACTACACAAGTGCCAGTGGAACAAGAGATGAGAAGAAGACGATGGCGATGGATAGGACACACACTGAGGAAACCTGTTGATAGCATTACAGGGCAGTCCTTGTTCTGGAACCCCCAGGGCAAGAGAGGCAGAGGTAGACCAAGAAGCACATGGAGAAGAGAGCTGGAAACAGAGGTGAAAATGATGAGGAGAACGTGGAAAGAACTTGAGATGATGGCACGTGACAGGGGGACTTGGCATGTGTTTGTTGAAGGCCTATGCTCCTTTGGGAGTGGAGGGTTATGAATGAATGAATGAATGAAGAAGAGACATGGTCCGCAACCAGACGATACGTCAAGGCCTAAAATCCCACCCCCTGCAGACCCAAGTAGAACAGTCCCAACTAAGATGGGTTGGCCATGTCTGCAGAATGGGAGAAGATCGGCTACCACGACAAGCATGGGAAACAAAGAGCCAGGGATCTAGACCCACAGGATGACCCAGAGTCCGCTGGGAGGACAACATAAGACAATCTTTGAAGGACCGAGGACTAGAATGGAACCAGGCCAGGAGGAAGACAGCCGGTAGAAGGGGAACGACTAAGTAAGTAAGTAAGTAAGATTGTTCGCAAATGTATCTATATCTTCACTAATTATTTTGTCTTTCCTATTATTATTAAAATGTAGGAAGTATGAATAACAGAGAAAACTTTTGTCTTTCCTATTATTATTAAAATGTAGGAAGTATGAATAACAGAGAAAACCAATATTAGATTATTTACAGGTATGTCATTCATCCATAACTGTGGAACAGGTGTTGAGAATAGATAGACTTAGAGAATTGCACAGTATAGTAAATAACAAGATTTAAAATTAATAATTAAGGATCAATGATGGTGTGAGTATAAGGGGTAGTCTGATGGGCTGCTTGTATGGCTTATGGCAGATAATTGGTGGATTTGATGATTGTTTTGGTTTGATTTTAAGTACTATCTTCATTGCACACGGACAACTCCATCAGTGCTCCAATCTCCTCCCTTAGATCATACAAGGAAGATCTCAGCACAGTGCACGAACTCCGTAGCACCGGCGAGGATCCCAATGTATGTACCGGTGTATAGGAATCACACATTCTATAAATATTTTTGTGGTGATGTAATGGATTTGATGTAATCTATGACACACCCCGGCGTTCTCACCCCTTTTCACCTTGTTAACATCATCATCTCAATCTGTAACCTGTCATGGGTCGTAGGGGTGCCATGGTGGAAGCATCAGCAGACAGGGTCCTCCACTGCTCCCTATCCTCAGCAATGCGTACAAGTGTGGAAAACCCGTGCCCTGCCCATTCTTTGATGTTATCAGTTTTAGCAGTATAAAAAGTAGAATTATTTTGCATTTTATTAATTTTTAAAAAGTTATATAGTAAAAATGAAACGGAGCAAATAACGGTTTCCCCAAAATATATTTATTCACAAATATCTTAAGAACCCGACGTGATAGAGATAAACGGATTTCAAATTTGAAATCAGCGCAAGAAACTGACCTAAGAACACTTATTCTTATATAAGAAAGAAAAATGTTGTTTGTCAGTGTTATGGGACAGAAGAGCCAAGTAATCAGCAAAATCCAGATCATCCAACTGCTCAGTCAGAGTCCACTGGATTCCATTTCTGTTGTGTGTTGTCAATGATCTCATAACCCAGTCTATTGCTAGTAAGAAAAGAAATGGAGACAAGAGGCATCCCTGTCGCACTCCTGTTCTTATCCCAAACGGTTCCGTAAGCTGTCCTTCGTGAAGAACTCTGCATGTCTTGTCTTCATATGTTTTCTTTATTAAATTAATGATCTTCGATGGAACTCCATAATGCCTCATCAATTTCCAAAGTGATTCTCTGTCTACACTGTCAAATGCCTTTTCGTAGTCCACAAATCCGATGTAAAGTGGTGAATTCCATTCCAGACTTTGTTCAACTATTATTCTCAAAGTGGCTATCTGATCTGTACATGATCTGTTTTGTCGAAAACCTGCTTGTTCATCTCTCAGTTTCTTGTCTATGGACTCTTTTAATCTCTCAAGGATAATCCTGTTTAATACTTTTCCTGGCACTGATAGTAACATTATTCCTCTATAATTTGTGCACTCTTGTAAATTTCCCTTCTTAGGCAACTTAACCAGATATCCTTCCTTCCATTCTGCTGGTATCTTCTCCTTTTCCCAGACTTTACCAAGTAATTTATAAAACATCTCTGTAGCCGTGTCGATATCTGCTTTTATGGCCTCTGCTGGAATGCCATCAGGTCCAGCCGCTTTTCCATCTCTTAGAAGCTTTATGGCTTTCTTTATTTCTTCCTTCGTTGGTCTTTCACCGTTAATTTGTAGCTCTTCTTCTGCTGGCTGGATGTCCGGGGGGTGGGGGGTGGGGGGGAGGGGGGTTGTGGACCTGGTCTATTGAGAAGGTCACCAAAATATTCTGTCCACCTCTTCATTTGCTCCTGTATATTGCTGAGCAGTTTCCCATTCTTGTCTTTTATGAGGCAACTTGTTTGCTTGTATTTCCCTTTTAGCTTCTTTGTGCTGCAATACAGTTCTCTCATATTTCCTTTGGCTGCAGCATCTTCTGCCTCTCTTGCCAACTCCTCAATATACTTCCTCTTGTCTCTTTTGATACTTCTTTTTACTTCTTTGTTTGCTTCTGTGTACACTTATTGAGCCTTGGCTTTGGAACTTCTGGTTTTGCTTGTGTTTAAATCTGCTTTCTTGTTTTTTCTGTCTTTTATCTTATTGATGGTTTCTGTTGTTATCCATGCTTTTTGTTGTCTTTCCCTTTTCCCCAGTATTTCTTCACATGTCTCATTCCATACAGTTTTGATTTGCTGCCAATAGTCTTCTGTATTCTCTGCATCTTCCAGCTGTTGGAGCACTTGGAATTTGTTTGATACTGTGACCGCAAATTTGTCTCTTGTTTCTTGATTTCTTAGATGTCCTACATTAAATTGTTGTCTATAATTTTGCATTGTTGCATATCTCTTGAGTTTTATTTTTACTTTGGCTACCAGAAGGTGGTGATCTGATGCCACATCTGCTCCTCTATATACCTTTACATCATGCAATGATGATCTAAACTTCTTGTTTATGCATATATGATCAATCTGATTTTCTGTTCTATGGTCTGGTGATATCCATGTTGCCTTGTGTATTCTCTTATGTGGAAACATGCTTCCTCCTATAGCCAGTTGATTTGAAGCACAGAAGTTTGAGAATAGTTCCCCATTTTCATTCATTACTCCTAGCCCATGTTTTCCCATGACTTCTTCAAAGCCGGTGTTGACTCTACCTATCTTTGCATTCATGCCACCCATCAAAATTGTGATGTCTCTTCTTTTTTACTTTTTCCATAATTTCCTGTAGCCTAGTATAAAATGCTTCTTTCACAGACTCTGTCTTTAGTTGGTGCATAACATTGGATGACATTTACATTTATTTTATTTTTGGCTGTTTTAAAAGAATCTGTTATTATTCTGGGTCCAACGGCTTCCCATTCAATGTGCTTTCTGTGCTTCTTTAGATAACGTAAGAGCTACCCTTTTCACTTTGGTGTGAACTTTCGTCTTCATGGCCCGAGGGCAATACCAATTCACCTGTGATAAGTTTCTTCTTGTCTACCCCCTTCCACTTTGTTTCACACAGTCCCAGAACCTCGATTTTATATTCTCTCATTTCTGCTGCTACTTGTGCCGCTTTCCCTTGTTCGTTTAATCTCCGAACATTCTAGGGGCTAAATCTGGAGGTTCTCCTAGAAGAAAGAAGGTTAGTCAGTAACACAGACTCCTTTCGGCTTTCTCTGTGTTGCATCATACGCTTCCCTGCGAGAGGACCGTCCTCTGTCTTGGATGGCTGTGTTTTATTTTCCTTAATTGACTTGTCCATATTTGTTGAAGTTTTTTGTGGTTTAAATTTTTTTACAAGATGGGGTAACCAGCCCCATGCCCAACCCTCCATAGTCGCTTTCTACGACATGCATGGTAGGGAACAGTGTTACTATTCTTTGCTCCCTTTCGGACCCCGGTAACACACGGGTGAGAGTCATATACTAGGAATGGGATATTTTAGAATAGAAGAACTTTACTGTGCAGAATGTCTAGAGACAAATACCATAGAGTAATTCCTGCTAAAATGTAGGAAGTATGAACAACAGGGAAAACCAATATTCGATTTTTTTACAGGCATGCAATTTGTCCGACTATATAAGGAAAAGACGATGGTCATATATCGGTCATGTCCTACGAATGCAAAACAACAGAATACCACTGCAGGCGCTCACTTGGGTTCCTGAGGGTAAGAGGAAAAAAGGAAGACCAAAAGAAACACTTAGAAGAACAATAATAAGAGAAGGAAGAACGTTGGGATTAAATAATGTTCAAGAGCTAAGAGGAGTGGCGTCACAACGAACAATCTGGAGAGCACTGATTTCTGCCTTATGCGCCGTGTTTGGTGCTTAAAGAATTTATTATTATTAATTGGTCCATAGCAATGGAACAGGTGTTGAGAATAGATAGACCTAGAGAATTGCTCAATGTAGTAAAGCAGTATATAACAAGAACTAAAATTAATATATAAAGATCAATGTTAGTGTGAGGATAAGGGGTAGTCTGATGGAATAATCGTGTGGATGACGGCAAATGGTTGGTGTATTTGATGTAATCTCGGACACCTCCAGGCTCACTCACCCCCTTCCACCTTGTTAACAGCAGGGCAGTTGTGAGAGACTTTATTTTGTTTGTTAGTTTGTTTTTGGTTTTTTTATTGTTTGGTTTTTTGTATTAGTTTTTTTTTTTTTTTTTTTTTTGTTTCTTGAAAAGGGAGTGTCACACACAAATTGATTCACACAATTTTGGTTTTGATTTACTGTACTATATTTGGACTGAGTAGAGGGCAGAGAAAGATACTATATTTGGATATCGGAGATCTGATTTTATTGTCTTGAATTTATCACAATATCTGTCCGGTAATCCTAATTATAACCCATCTAGGGTTGAACGCGATACTTAAAAAACAAAATCATCAGACCTTCACCAACCCAATTACTATATTTCAACTTCTGTAGCCTACTTGTTTCTACTTTCTTGAATTAGTACACCATATGTCCTAATTATAACCCACCAAGGGTTGAGCGGGATACTTTATTTTAAAAAATGTTTAGTTACGTTTCTTAGCTTCTTAGTATCTACTTTTACATCTTGAAGCGGTGGCCATTTCATTTTCTTGTGGCTAGTTCTCCCTTCGGAAAGTTTGCTAGTGAAGTACCAAGTTTTTATATTTATTTATTCTTATGTGTCCTATATAGTCCTCACTTTCTTTCCTTTCCCTGACAAAGGCCTTGTGGCTGCATCGTTGGCTGTTTTCTTTGTCTTTATTCCTCTAAAGATGAATCACCTTTTTCAATTTTTTTTTTTCATACCCATCCGTCGCCGTTGAAATTAATATATGTAGTTAGGTGTTGTTTCGTAGCAGTTAGGATTAGGGTTAGTATTATGGTTAACACTAACCCCAACACAAACCTTAATCGTAACCCTAATTCTAACCCTAAGCGCTACGAAACAACACCTAACTATAGGGCCTACATATTCACTGCAGAGCAAAAAGGTACGAAAGATAGGAAATTACCTTCTTTGGTGTCATTCTAGTAAGTCGCCATCGACGATTGGATTAGGCCCAAGGTAAGGTTTAAGTTTATGAGGTGGGCCGTATGTTCGATACAGCCTTAAAAAAGGTTTCAGAGACACGGTAATAAAGGGTTAGGGGCAAAATCGCAATGACGTTTTCTGGACGCTCCTCATGTATTTTCGTACCATTTAGATTTAGGGTTAGGGTTAGTGTTAACACAAACCCTAACTAAAAAATATATAGCCTATAGGCCTATTATTCAGCGAACGTCATTGCGTTATAATTATATTAGGCCTAAGTCACTTTCGTGATGGAATAATGCTATGTTCCACCTGGTTGGCACTGAAAGATGGAGTAGCCAACCGTAAGGGTTGTTTATTACCTCCTATGGAACTTCACAGAACTGTGGCTGTAGAAATTGGTCTCCAGTAAATATGTGAGTTGGCGAGACAAGCTGGCAATCAGAGTGGAGCAAGAAAGCAATGAATTTCATAGTCATAAATTACCTATTTCATCTGCCATTAAATACGCTGGAGTACTAACGCTCACATTCACAATGCTACGCGTACACTCCGTCATCACGACCCAACCAAACTCAAAAGGAACTAAACAGAAGGACTACATATTAAATATAACTAAAGTAGTTAAAAAGGAAACCAAGGGTTTAAAGACCAGCATGCCATACGCACCTTCTGTGACATACAAGAACAACAACCAGTGTGCGATTCTTATGTTTTCAATCTTACTCGAATATGAAGCTTTACGTAGCCTGTATTATACAGACTTTAATAATTTATGGAAATCAGCAACTACTGTTGGAGTCAGTCAAGAGGCCATCACTTCAAATGTGCCTGTTACTAGCATTCCAGCAATAACTTCCAGTTCTAAGAAGTTAGCAATCACACATTCCACTGTTCCTGCTGATATCACAACACACATAACTCCCAATAAGGAATGTAACAAGGTATCACAGACAAAACCAAAGACACCAGCTATAACTGACATTGCAGACAGCACCTTTCATGCACTTTTGACAGTAGCCTAACAACATCCGCACTTAGGTTACCTATGCACCCGTCACAAGATCAGGTTACAATAATATTGTTTGAGATGGAGATACTAAAAGCAGATATATAAATTTTAAAAAATAGGATGGTATGAAATCAGTTTTACAAGTTAACGGTACACAGGAAACACAGGACATTTCGGGTTTTACCCTTCATCAGCCACAGTTACAAACAGGTGACGAGGACAAGAATTACATATAGGTACTACAAAAACATACAATGATACACCAAATGAGTGATACAAGCAGATGGAAAAAGTAAACAACAACGATGATGAGCGAAAAAAGAACAATACTAATGCAAGAAAATCGTAAATATCTAAACAAGAAAGTAAATAATCAACGAAACGTAAAAAGATAATGAACAAAACTATTAACACAAGAACAAATTCACTTAGCTAAATTCTTAGAATAATACACTAGGATGGCTTGTCCGATAGCATCTAGGAAGTGACATATAAGATAGCGACAAATAAAAAGGATATGAAACGAAACAAAACAAAAGCATAAAAAGATAGATCGGAAAAACGACGGCGGAAAAAATAAAGAAGGATGAAAAAGATACCAGAATTTAGGCAGAATGATGCAGGACATTAAGGCCCTTGGGAGATAGACTGCCCATTTGAAAAATGAGGTGATTCTCCAAGGAAAAGCGAGTGCGGTCATCACCCACGCAAGAAAGGAGGGCAGTAACATTTATATCCGAATTACCTGAATGGTCAGGCCTATTAAAATGAAGAGCCACCGGTGTAGGTTTGTCATGATAAATGTCATTTAAGTGCTCACGAAACCTGTCTGCCAAACATTTATTGTCATACTAAAAGCAGGGCTCAACAGCATTAAAAAAACTTGCGAGCAGCTCCATGCTGATTATATTTCACTCAAAAATAGTTATGAGAGGAAAGAGACTCAAAATCAGCAATAAAGCAGAAGAACAATTACAGACTGTGTCACACACACAAAAGCTCAAACAAGCCTCAACAGGAGCAAAGAACAACAATCGACACAAGCTGAACTGAACCATAATGAAGACCGTGACCTGAGCTTTCTGGAATTCCCTGCAGACAATGTCTGCAGAATCCCTGTCCAAGTTTTTAATCGGCAACCACCACTTCGACTGACAACTGCCAGCTCACATCATTGCAGAAAACCTGCACACAATCACAGCATAGTTAAAACACAAGATACTGCATGCACTGTCACCAGCACCCACACATGTCTTTCAGATAGAAGAAAACACCTCATCTTCAGTGACCAAAATGTAAAAGACCTTCAAAAATCTAAATTAGTAACAGCAGAAACAGACACAGTCATTGTTTGCTTAAATAAATTGGGCATCTGCGCAGGACCTACTGACCCTCCTTCAACGCTAATCGACTGATCTTAATGTAACCAGAGTAACTGCACATTGGTCTATCGGACAAGCTAAAACAACAAAATAGCACAAACAGAGCTGAACCTAATCACATCTAACTCCCAGTTCCTATTCACAAATGCAAAGATTTATTTTTCACTATTATACCAGTTCATGCACATTATCACAGATCTGTTGAGATTAACACAAAACTGAAAAAAAAGCATTGCCTCAGACACCACCATATATTTATAGAACACTCCTCGTTCCTTGCCCCATCTGGAGCTCCTAAGAAGCACCTTTGCTGCAGTGACATTACTTTATTCAATCAGTATGTTGGTGACAAACATCAGATATCCAGATAGCACCCTCAAAGTCACAACCAACACATCAGCATCCAAGTATCTTTCAAAGCGCCACATGAATAATCAGCTACTCCTCTAATGCCAATTATGACCTTGATTTTCTATCAATACCCACAACTTCAAACATTAGCCAGACAAGACTGTCACACAGTCAGGAGTATCAAGTCAGACCCCTTGTTAGAACTACAGATGTGCAGGAAACAGCCAATAATATCAGCCTTCAGCAACATTTTATGACCTATCACCCTCCTCAGCAACAAAGACCTGATACACTACATCTCCAAAGTGACCCAATTCAACCAGCTCAGGGTGACAGTTTTCTTACATTTTTGACATAATTTAGTTAGCTGAATTGTTTGTAATTAGTTGTATTAAGTTGTGCACTTATTTACTATTTGTAATTAGTTGTATTAAGTTGTGCACTTATTTACTATAACCATTAATCTCACTTCCTTAGTAACTTTGTGTCATTTAATTATTTATTTACTTTCTATTTGATCGTAAAACTCCTTTTCATGTAAAAAACGCCAGATAATTGTGAACAATTACTAATAACAATTTATTCTTTTTCCTAATTACAAATGGTAAACGACTTGGCCATCTGAACGTAATCCAACTTTTAGGTAAAAAACACACAAGTTCTCAATAAAAATGTCCATGATTTTTGGCTTTCCGAAAGTCGTCTGAATGAGAAAATAACTGATGATGACATTGCGCTAAGTGGTTTTAAAACAATTTGGTGAGATTCAAGTAGACAATTAGAGGCTGGTATAGCAGTTTATATTTCTACTTCTCTCAGTTACCGCTGCAGAAACGATCTAAAGACCACAGATATCGAATACATATGGTTAGAGGTAAAGCTACAAAATCAAAGACTCATTGTAATCAGATATCTTTATCGAAATCCCAGTGTAGGAACAACATGGTTTGAAGATTTCATGATCAAGATGGATAAAGTAGCAGATGTTAAATTTTATTAATGTGAGCATGCCTTCACTCAAACTTCTAAATAATCCTGCAGCATAAAAAAGTGAGATCATAAAATGAGTAAACTAATGACAGTTATTTGACCATTCTTTCATTAGTCTGAGAACAAGACCACTTGTAGTTGATCTAGGAGTGAACTAAGCTCCAAAACTGTGGGGAGATGCAACGATTGGAAGAAACAAGACAGATTAAACAAGAACTAGGTTATGAGGTATGTGTATCTGTGTATATATTTATTGTAAGCTGAAGTCCTCTCCTCTTTAATTTCAAGTGTTATTCATTACGTATCTTCCTCTTGTAGTCTTTGCAGAGCCAGAATATTAAAACTGTTATTGTTTCATTGAAATGAAGTTATATTTTGTTGTTTTATAAATTTTTTCCTCCGTCTGCCTTTGTAGTTGTGATAGGGAACTCTTTACAGAACTTTACAGCAGCTGGTAATGTGATCATCAGATGAGGACCCCATCAGTCAAGTGTTTAGCTGTTTTTACTTCCTTGTCACTTTGGGGTCTATCCTTCTATCAACTTGAGGCAGTTGTTTGACATCTGTTTTATCTGTTGTACTCCTGCTTATATCCTTCTACCAACTTGAGGCAGTTGTTTGAAATCTGTTTTTTCCTAGTTACAAGTTGTTTCTAAAGAAGGAAGAGTAAACAAAATATATGAAAATGAATACAACTTGAAAATTGTGGGGAGAGGGATGCGCTGAAATAATCTGAGAAATTAATTTTACAAAAGAATATTCAAAATATTACAGAAGAAAGCTCTGAGAGATATGTAGCTCTCTTAACAGATGCTTTGTCAGTAAGTGCAGCGCAGAAAAGTCAGAATAATGCTGACCTTGATGACCTAAGAGTAACCCTCCACACATTATGTCAGCAGTTCAAAACTGGATAGCATCTCACTGCATCATCCCGGAAATTAAAAGGCTGACAGATTGGCAAAGGAAGGTGGAAAGTTACCTCAAGTTGACACAAGCATAACTTATGACCAGGCCAAGAGTTTTATCAAGTTGACACAAGCATAACTTATGACCAGGCCAAGAGTTTTATCAAGTTGACACAAGCATAACTTATGACCAGGCCAAGAGTTTTATCAAGTTGACACAAGCATAACTTATGACCAGGCCAAGAGTTTTATCAAGTTGACACAAGCATAACTTATGACGAGGCCAAGAGTTTTATCAAGTTGACACAAGACACAAGCATAACTTATGACGAGGCCAAGAGTTTTATCAAGTTGACACAAGCATAACTTATGACGAGGCCAAGAGTTTTATCAAGTTGACACAAGCATAACTTATGACGAGGCCAAGAGTTTTATCAAGTTGACACAAACATAACTTATGACGAGGCCAAGAGTTTTATCAAGTTAACACAATCATAACTTATGACGAGGCCAAGAGTTTTATCAAGTTGACACAAGCATAACTTATGACCAGACCAAGAGTTTTATCAAGTTGACACAAGCATAACTTATGACGAGGTGAAGAGTTTTATCAAGTTGACACAAGCATAACTTATGACCAGGCCAAGAGTTTTATCAAGTTGACACAAGCATAACTTATGACCAGGCCAAGAGTTTTATCAAGTTGACACAAACATAACTTATGACCAGGCCAAGAGTTTTATCAAGTTGACACAAGCATAACTTATGACCAGGCCAAGAGTTTTATCAAGTTGACACAAGCATAACTTATGACCAGGCCAAGAGTTTTATCAAGTTGACACAAGCATAACTTATGACGAGGCCAAGAGTTTTATCAAGTTGACACAAGCATAACTTATGACGAGGCCAAGAGTTTTATCAAGTTGACACAAGCATAACTTATGACGAGGCCAAGAGTTTTATCAAGTTGACACAAGCATAACTTATGATGAGGCCAAGAGTTTTATCAAGTTGACACAAGTATAACTTATGATGAGGCCAAGAGTTTTATCAAGTTGACACAAGCATAACTTATGACGAGGCCAAGAGTTTTATCAAGTTGACACAAGCATAACTTATGACGAGGCCAAGAGTTTTATCAAGTTGACACAAGTATAACTTATGACGAGGCCAAGAGTTTTATCAAGTTGACACAAGCATAACTTATGACGAGGCCAAGAGTTTTATCAAGTTGACACAAGCATAACTTATGACGAGGCCAAGAGTTTTATCAAGTTGACACAAGCATAACTTATGACGAGGCCAAGAGTTTTATCAAGTTGACACAAGTATAACTTATGATGAGGCCAAGAGTTTTATCAAGTTGACACAAGCATAACTTATGACGAGGCCAAGAGTTTTATCAAGTTGACACAAGCATAACTTATGACGAGGCCAAGAGTTTTATCAAGTTGACACAAGTATACCTTATGACGAGGCCAAGAGTTTTATCAAGTTGACACAAGCATAACTTATGACGAGGCCAAGAGTTTTATCAAGTTGACACAAGCATAACTTATGACGAGGCCAAGAGTTTTATCAAGTGAACAAAGAAGAAGAAGATATTCAAAATATCATGCCACAAGAACATTTAAGAATACAATTATTCTTATAAAAATGTAGCTTAAGACAGATTATCTAATAATAACTTTTGCTGTAATAAAGACAATATTATGGGCATATCATTAGATATGACAGAAAAACAGTCCCTTAACTTTTATCACAGGGAATAATCAGAGGCAAAAGGAAGAGAACACAGTATGTACACAAAAAACGTACATTAAAAACAAAAAGTAAAAGAAAAGAGAAGAAGAATATTTGCTGTGTTAAAATACTACAACTTGCTAGATCAGTGTTTCTCCAGTATTTATACTGCTACATATTTTAGATACTTATTAAATAACACACAGTCACACTGTCAGTGAAAGCACTAATTATTAAGGAACACACACAGTTACAACGTTGCCTGAGTGTGAAGATAAGATCATGAGTACTTCATCTTGCTCATAAGGCACATTGGACCTCATTTGTTGGACATTGTGACCATAAATTTGTTTCTTGATTACTTAGATAAACCACATTAAACAGGTATCTGGGACCGAAGACGCAGCAAAAGAGATGAATGCAGTAAGCGACTCATAGCTTGACTGCTTGCATCAGGGTCAGTGAACCAGAGCTGACCAAGACCCTACTCCAACTCCAAGTGATGGCCTTGGAAACAGGCTGCATCACTGCAGTCTGGCTGAGAGAGTAGGGATTGAAGAGGGAAGGCTATCCCAGTCCCAAAAAGCCATGACCAAAACGGATGTGTCGGGCCAAAAGGCACAGATATCGCAGCATTGCTGTAAACGAGTGACACAATGTAACAAACGTCCTTTTTAGGACGAATGCAGAAGAAGAAGACGAAGATTGATGATTGAGAGTTTGTGGAAAGAGGACAATATCGACATTTCCTTCTCTGTTACCCTGCGGAATTCTGCACCATAGAGAAGCACACAGCTCTCATATAATCGTAATGTGGTGTCAGTGCTGTACTGAGAGGACTTCCTGATGTTGTTTAGAATAGCAAGGGCTGTTCTCGCTTTATTCATTCTGTTGTTGATGTCTTTGCTTGTTCTGCCATCTGGTGTTACTATGCATCCTAGGTATGTAAAGGTGTCTGTCTGTTCCAGCTTCTGGTTCCTTGTTGTTATGGGCTCAAGTTTACCCACATTGAGAGTCATGACATCTGTCTTCTTTAGATTGATGTTCAGACCCACCTGCTGGCTATACTTATTCAGTCTATCTGTTTTTTCTTGAATGTGATGATGTGAATGTGAGAGTAGTTCAATGTCATCTGCATATTACAGGATCTTCCTGTGTAGAAAATGTCCATCTTATTCCTCTCGGACTGCCCTCTGTTGTCTGGTGCATCACCCAGTCTATGACTGTCAAAAATAGTGGTTGATAAAGGGCATCCCTGTTGTACTCCTGTCTTCACCTCAAAAACAACACTACATGTAAAGTTAGCATAGAGGCTTTTTATGATGGAAATAATGCAGCTGGGAATTCCTTAAGCTCTCAGTATTTTCCAATGACTGTCCCTGTGAATACTGTCAAATGCCTTTTCAAATTCAACAAAGTTAATGTATAGCTGTCTCTGCCTTTCTGAGCTGAGCACGGCTCTATATTGTTCGTGAGGTTGAATATATGATCTGCACATCTTCTGTTCTTTCTTAACCCCACTTGTTTCTTCCTCAGTTTATGATGCACTGCTTTTGAGATTCTCTGGATAATTATCCCTCCTAGTATTTTACTTGGAGCTGAGAGGAGAGTAATTCTTCTCCAGTTTTTGCAGTCTGCAAGGTCGCCCTTCTTGGGCAATTTGACAATTACTCCTTTATTCCACGCCATTGGTGTTGTCTCTGTTTTCCAGATTTGTGAATGACTTTCTTCACTTTTGTATATTAAGGTCAATGATTGTAGTGTACAGTTAGAGTAATGACTTTTTTCATTTTTGTTTTTTAAGGTCAATGGTTGTAGAGTGATGGCTTTTTTCACTCTTGTGTATTAACTCTTTGACTCTGTTACAATGCTCAGAGCTTTGGTCATATTTGACGCCCTTGCCAAAACAATGCTCAGAGTGTTGTTTTTTTAGTTTATCGCAAATAAACCCCCAAAAAATCAATAGTTTAATGCAGTTCATATTTTAAAATGTTTAAAATGACTTACTCTGCTATTTAAAGTAGTAATTTTAGTGTAGTTAAGCAGCACATGTGCGTGTTTTGATGTAATTATTTCTATTTGTGTGACTATTAGTGTGTTAGCACTTTTTGTTGTTATTGCTACAGAAATATTACAAGCTTTATATTTACACTTTCTAGTCTCCTAAGCGAATAATTGTGTCAAACTACTTAGAAACATTGCTTACATTGACGATGATTGTTTAGGTTGTCACAGTTTATTGTCAAATAACAGAATTGGTGCCGTAAGGCTAGACACATTAGATTAAGCTGATGAGTGGGCGTGGTCCTATTCCGGCAGATCAGAAAGCAACAGAACTAGACCTACAGTAAGATCTAATCACTAGTCCTAGATAGAAGATGACGCTAGGGATACCATTAAAACATTAACTCTTTAAGTCCCAATCGACTTTATATATCCTCAGGGGTTAGACACGCTTGGCCCAATCGACTTTATAAAGTGTTTAGTATATGTGCCTCTGTTTGAGACTGTTTCTAATTATAACTACCCACAAACCACCCAAAACGTCATTTCCGACTGCAAGTACATTCTTTTTTTTTTTTTTTTTTTTTTTTTTTGCGTTCGCCCGCTAATACTCGAGGCGAAATCTCAGGTTATTATTTTATGTCTAACCTGACATTGATTTTACGTGAGTATCCCTTTATTTCTTGTACAGAGACAGGTGTCCCTCGCCATTCAGGCAAATACTCGCCGATTTCGGAGGTACCCATTGCAGCTGGGTTGGCTCAGGAGCCGCCAGTCCCTGGTCGACGACACTCCTTCAAATGTCCTCGCCAGGTCTCGAGTTAATCCAGTCCAAATCCCGGTCGACGAAAAATCCCCAAATGCCGTCGCCCGGGTTTGATCCTGTATCACCCGGTCGCCAGAGCGGTGTTGTAACCACTACGCTAGCGCGGCTCCTACATTCTTTTAAATACCGCACGTGTTTAAGAGTGAACGTGTTTCTGTTTTGAGATATTTATTTAAAAACGCACTGGGGTGGCCATTTTTGCTTGGGCCAAACCCACTTTTTTGCTTGGGACTGAAAGAGTTAAACAAATGTCAAATGTTTGTATATGATGTTATTCTTCTTTATTTGTTTGAAAATTATGAAATGCAATATTGCATAACTTTTTTATTCTTATAAGAGACCACAGTAAAAATTTGTGTGAATAACACTAATTGTACTAAATATGGCCATAATCGGTGTTTTATTACTTCGTAAATGGGTTACCTTGATGTTTGAAGACTAAATTGCCTGCAACAGTAAGTTCTTTTAAGTTTTAAGAAAAGAAAGGACATCACAATTTTGATGGGGGACCTAAATGCGAAAATAGGAACAGACAACACTGGCTTTGATGAAATCATGGGAAAGCAGGGATTAGGTATGATGAACGAGAATGGGGAACTATTAGCAAACTTCTGTACCAGACCACAGAACTGAGAATCAGATTGATCACATATGCATCAGCAAGAAGTTTAGGTCATCATTGCATGATGTGAAAGTATGTAGAGGAGCAGATGTTGTATCAGACCACCATCTTCTGTTGGCTAAAACAAAATTAAACTCAAGAAATTTACAACAGCATATAGCTATAGACAACAGTATAATGTGGGATATCTAAGAAATCAGGAAATAAGAGAAAAATTTTCAATCACAGTATCCAACAAATACCAAGTACTTGAACAGCTGGAAGATGAAACAGATACGGAAGACCACTGGCAACAAGTAAAAAATATATGGAACGAGACATGTGAAGAAGTACTGAGAAAAAGAGAACATCAGCACAAAGCATGGATAACAACAAAAACCATTAGAAAGATAGAAGACAGGAAAAACAAGAAAGCAGATTTAAACAGAAGCAAAACCAGAAGCTCCAAAGCCAAGGCTCATGAAGTGTACATAGAAGCAAACAAAGAAGTAAGAAGAAACATCAAAAGAGACAAGATTAAATATATTGATGATTTGGTAAGGGAAGCAGAGGAAGCTGCATCAAAAGGAAATATGAGGGACCTGTACAACAACACAAAGAAGCTAACAGGGAAATATAAGCAAGCAAATGGCCTAATAAAAGATAAGAATGGAAAATTGCTTAGTAATATACAAGAACAAATGAAGAGATGGACAGAACATTTTGAGGAACTTCTCAATAGACCATCTCCAACTAATCCCCCAGACATCCAGCCAGCAGAAGAGGAGCTACAAATCAGCTGTGAACGACCAAGTAGAGAAGAAATAAAGAAAGCCATAAAGCTTCTGAAAGATAGAAAAGCAGCTGGTCCAGATTGCATTCCAGCAGAGGCCATCAAAACAGATATTGATACCTCTACAGAGATATTATACAAACTACTTGGGAAAGTCTGGGAGAGAGAGAGGAAATACCAGCAGAATGGAAGGAAGGTTATCTGGTCAAGTTGCCTAAGAAGGGAAACTTATAAGAGTGCACAAATTATAGAGGAATAATGTTACTATCAGTGCCAGGAAAAGTATTAAACAGAATCATCCTGGAGAGATTAAAAGAGTCCATAGACAAGCAACAGAGAGATGAACAAGCAGGTTTTCGACAAAATAGATCCTGTACAGACCAGATAGCCACATTGAGAATAATAGTGGAACAAAGTCTTGAATGGAATTCACCGCTATACATCGGATTCGTGGACTATGTAAAGGCATTTGACAGTGTAGACAGAATCGCTTTGGAAATTGATGTGGCATTATGGAGTTCCCATGAAGATCATTAACTTAATAAAGAAGACCTATGAAGATATGACATGTAGAGTTCTTCATGAAGGACAACTTACAGAACCGTTTAGGATTAGAATGGGAGTGAGACAGGGATGCCTCTTGTCTCCATTTCTTTTCTTACTAGCAATAGATTGGGTTATGAAAACATCGACATCGCACAACAGAAATGGAATCCAGTGGAATCTGACTAAACAGCTTGATGATCTGGATTTTGCAGATGACTTGGCTCTTCTGTCCCATAACCATAATCAGATGCAAGAGAAAATGAAAATTCTCGATGAGAGGTCACAACAAATGGGCCTGAAAAGACAAAGATTATGAGAATAAATGCAAGAAATGATAACAAGGTTGAACTTGAAGAAACACCACTAAAAGATGTAGAATCTTGCACATATCTTCGAAGTAATATAGACAAAGTTGGAGGGACAGACAGTGATATCAAAATAAGAATACACAAAGCAAGAGAAGCTTTCATTGCATTGGGAAACATATGGAGAACAAGAGAAATCAAGTCCAACACGAAAATAAGAATCTTCAACTCAAATGTGAAGTCAGTCCTATTGTATGGCTCTGAGACATGGAGAACAACAAAAACAACAACCAAAAAGCTACAGACTTTTATAAACGGGTGCTTGCGTAGAATAGAAGGACTGAAATGGTATGACAAAGTCACAAATGTGGAATTGTTGACAAGAACCAGACAAGTGCCAGTGGAACAAGAGTTGAGAAGAAGATGCTGGCGATGGATAGGACGCACATTGAAGAAACCTGTTGATAGCATTACAAGGCAGTCCTTGCTCTGGAATCTACAGGGAAAGAGAGAAAGAGGTAGATTAAAAAACACACAGAGAAGAGAACTGGAAACAGAGGTGAAAATGATGAGGAAAACATGGAAATAACTTGAGCGGATGGCACAGGACAGGAAGACTTGGCATGTGTTTGTTGAAGGCCTATGCTCCTCGGGGAGCTAAAGGGTATTGATTGATTGATTGAACAGTAAGTTGTCTTTGGTAAGCTCGTATTCTACTGTGAACTTTTTAGTGTTTTTTCATTTTACATGCACCATGTTTTAAGTATACCGAACGTGCTTGTATCATTGCTACTGGTGGCACTCTATATTATAATTCTCTATCTATTTCCCTACAGTTTGATATATAATGTGTACATGTTCACAGAAAAGATTTACACAAAATTTACACTAAAAGATAGTACACTTCACCATTTAGACTTGAAAAAATAATGACACTGTTTAGAATTCCTGAAAAAATAATTACAGCACAGGTTAGAAAATAATTACGGAAGCAAACAGCTAAGGTCAATGATTGTAGTGTACAGTTAGAGTAATGACTTTCTTCACTTTTGTGTATTAAGGTCAATGATTGTAGTGTACAGTTAGAGTAAAGACTTTCTTCACTTTTGTGTATTAAGGTCAATGATTGTAGTGTACAGTTAAAGAATAACTTTCTTTTGTGTATTAAGGTCAATGATTGTAGTGTACAGTTAGAGTAATAACTTTCTTCACTTTTGTGTATTAAGGTCAATGATTATAGTGTACAGTTAAGAGTAATGACTTTTTTTCACTTTTGTTAGCTGATTCTGTACGTAATTATTTTCTCCTCTGGACGGAATTATTTTTAGACCCCAAAAGTTTACAGATACATAAGTTACGTTTACTGAGATAAAATATCTAATTGTAAGTAAAGTATAACTTATTATATATGAAATTAAAGGAAAATGAATGGGCATTATGAACATATTAATCGTTTTTACTAAATTTATAATTTATTAGTTTTGTTAGATTTAAAAGTACATACCCAAAAAAACAGATCTGAAATTATGAAATTTTTTTCCACTTACCTAAGGCCTCCATCAGAAATTTTTGTTACAATACATACTAATTGCTTTCATTTTGTAGGTAATCCATTTGGTAATACAGAAAAAGCAACAAAACTGAATAGCTGTTAAACAAGCAGAATGTTTCGAATGTAAACTGCTTCCATTTTGTGTATTTTCGGCCATTGTTAATCACTACGAAACGCGAATAAAAATTAAGCTAACACACTGAAATTCCCACCAAAAGAGAACAAAGACCGTTCAGAAATGCTTAAAAACGTGTTTACTTCCGTCCTGGATTAAATTCCGGTCATTTAGAAATACTGGATCGGAAAAAGAATGAAAATTAGTTAGCGTCTTTAAATAGACGTTACGGCCTGAGGATTGGAACTGAGAGTCTTTAAAAAAAACGTTACGTACGGAATCAGTTAAAACCTACTGTTCTCTCTCCTCCTCCCCCCCCCCAAAAAAAAAACATTCCTGACTTTAATTTTACCAGGCTGAGTTCCTGGGCATTCCCTTGATGGGAATAAGGGGTATGTCCACATGTCAGTGGGTCTAGTGTTTCAGCACTTACTGGGGGTGGGGATTCCTGTAGGGTCTCCCACCCATAGTCTGTTGTTTTACCCCATAGGTTCAGGGGCCCAGTTATATGGCACCAGTTATTTACCAGAGTCGTGTTTACAAAAGCAGGGAGCAACACGAGCATGTACGGTTGGCTTGGTTGGCAGAGGTTATGTATTCATTCAGGCATTACCTTCTATTTAGGAAGGACCTGACTTGTCAACCCTTGCACCCCGAAACCAGGATCCTTTATTCTTCTCGACAATCCAGGTAGAATACCCAGAATAGAAGCAAGGAAAAGAATGGCTTAAGTGCCGAAGGAGTTGACATTGCAAGCACTGTGCGGGGCTCTGAGACTGACACAAGAGTAAGGTATCAGTTAACAAGCTGTCTCCTTGGTGACACATCAGGTTCTGGGTGGGTGCTTCTAAATCCCATCATCTGGATGTCTACGATTCTGATACACGGGATGCTTCTATCCTGGTGGTACCTATTCCCATGTACACTGGTTTAGGATACCCAAGTCCCTCTCCGAGTTCATGTAATAACAGTGACAGTATGAATAGTTAAAATAATAAGAGTAATCCTAGTTAAGGCACAAAAAATGAAAGAAAATAGTCAAAACACGGTAATGATTACTTAATAATAACAAACACACAATTAAAAAATAAACTACTTATTTACAGTCAATCCTCACTATTCATGTGTTCCGTGTTTGCTTATTTGCGCGAGATAAAGTGTAACCAATTTTTTACCTCACGGGTATTCGCGGCCATGCACAGATGGCAAACAGTTTTGAGACATGTGCCACACAGAGTCGCAGATGGCAAACAGTTTTGAGACATGTGCCACACAGAGTCGCAGATGGCAAACAGTTTTGAGACATGTGCCACACAGAGTCGCAGATGGCAAAGCAAAGAGAGGCTGCCTCCTCCTCGTTCTTGTGGCTTTCGTTGTGTTTAGATGTGTCATTGTCAGGCATCTTTTCATTCATGTTTTTGCTGTTTTACGCTGTTTTTTATTATTTTTGTAATTAGTAATGGCATCCAAGCATAGTGCAAGTGTGTTGGCGAGTGTGCCTAAGCGCAGGAAGGTTATGATGAGCCTCAGTGATAAAGTTTGTGTGTTAGATAAACTTCGTTCTGGGATGTCAGTTTTCAATGTTAATGCAATTTTCGTTATTTCTTAATTTTAAATGTTCTCTGTAAATACATTCAATGTTTGTTTTCCAGGGATTTTGTAAAAATATGTGTGTGTTTGCATGTGGATGTGTCAATGAGGGAATGAGTAGTGACAGTGTGAGTGAATGGGTGAGTGAGTATTTGTACACCAGTATATTGTACATGCTGTACTGTTACAAAGAAAATAGCGTATAAAGTACATTCATAAAATGCACACTATAATAAATAAGCTGTTTTTTTTTCAAGGGTACACGAACGGATGAGTTTATGGTGATTGCTAGCAAAAGTATATGGTGAAACTAACCTTCTATTTCCCATAGGATCAATGGTTCCGTATTCGCAGATTTCCATATTCATTAGCAAGGTTTAAGTGTATTTTTAAAAAAAGCAAATGACTACTCATTGAGTATAAACAATGAAGTAATACAAACAACAGGACATGTGAAAACTGCCAATAACAAAAGTAAGAAAACAACAAATGTTAATGTGAACTATCACAACCAACAGTAATATATTGCAACAAATGATCAGTATTTCATAATAATACAAAACTGAAAATACAATAACACTAAATATCTTAATTATAACCAACGATTAGGTTGAACAGAGTAGACCAACATGGTAGATGAGCAGAGACAAATGATCTTCTGATGCTAGTTCAATCTCCTCCCATTTCCTTAATTTAAAAAAAAAAAATAAGATAGGAAAAAAAGTGGGGCTGATAACTCCAACAAGTTTGAGAATTACATAAAAGTCACATGACATGCCTAGATCTACAATGCAGATAAAGCCTAAGATTATTCAGCTGTGGCTGTGAAAGAATGACATAAAAGTCACACGAGATGCTTAGATCTACAATGCAGATAAAGCCTAAGATTATTCAGCTTTGGCTGTGAAAGAATGACAAGCTAAGCAGTAATTGTTAAACAATAGAAACAACAAATCCATCTTTCTATTCAGCTTTTATCCCTTTGACACACGGCCACATAACTGATGACGTTGACTTATATGACAGTTCTAGGAACACTGATGGACCATAGGGAGTGTGTGTGTGTGCATGCATGTGCACCAGTCAGTCAGTCAGTGCTTATATCCAGCTTAATAAATATGTGTACTCATTTTCAAGGTCACTAAATAATAATTTATGTTTTCCTGCCAGACTCATGATGGTCACAACTACACAGAAGACCTTGACACTTGTGATAAAAAAATTGGCATCGTGGATACAAAACCACCAAGAATAAAAAAAGCAGAACAACCTGGTTTGTGGGAACATGAAGGTAATGGAGTGGTAGTCATGTAGATCAGATCACTCTTTTGTGAGTGTTTAGTATTCTATTCATTTCTGAGAATGTCAAGCTGCATTCTTAGTAAAAAGTCTGTAAGATGAGAACATTACTTAGAGCACCATAGACAGATGCTACTATGACTCATTCTTATTTTTATCATTAGCCAATATTCACAATAAAAACATCTACTTCTTTGATCCTTAGCCGACGACTGTCAAAGCAGTCAGTGGCCATCACACCTGGTGGCATCTTGTAGGGTAGCAACAAACTGCTTCCACTTTGCTCTGTCAGCGACCATCCTTCATGCAGTGCCCCAGCTCTGATTCACTCTTTGCGTCTCGGCCTCCACAGTTCTCTGCCAAGTTATTTTTGGTTTGCCTCTCTTTCGCTTTCCTTCAGGGGTCCATAGCATAGCTGTTCTTGTGATGGCATCAGGGTCTCTTCTGAGGACATGGTCAACCCAACTCCAGCGTTTGCCAGTTATGTTGGTGTGCATGTCCTTTTGGTTGATGCGAGTAAGCAGTTCTTGGTTGGTGATGGTATTCGGCCAAAAGATTAATAGAATTTTTCTTAGGCAGATTGGTTGGAAAGAGGACAATTTTGACATTTCCTTCTCTGTTACTCTCCAGCATTCTGCGTCAGAGAAGAACAGAAAGTACACAGCTCTCATATAATCTTAATATTTTGTGTTTGTGCTATATTGAGAGGACTTCCAGATGTTGTTTAGACTAGCAAAGGTTGTTCTTGCTTTATTCATTCTGTTACTGATGTCTTTGCTTTTTCCGCCATCTGTGTTACTATGCAACCTAGGTATGTAAAGGTGTCTGTCTGTTCCAACTTCTGATTCTTATTGTTATGGGCTCAGGATTGCCCACATTGAGTGTCATGATCTCTGTCTTCTTTAGATTTATGTTCAGACCCACCTGCTGGCTATACTTATTCAGTCTATACAGTAGAATAAAAACATTTACACACAATAATAGAAATAAAACTAGAATTAACGCTGTATCTAAGAGTTCACCAGACAGACTACAGTCTTTTTTGGTATCATTAGCCAGTATTCATAATATTTTCTCAGTAAGTTTTCCAATTACTGAGGTTAGTGAGACTAGTCTGTAGCTACTGGGTTCTGTTGCAGGATCAGGTTGGATGTTTGCAAATTTCCTATACTTCCCTGCCTCTTGTGTTATATGTTTTATATCCCCATGATGGTGAATGGGCATTAAAGTCTCCAGCTATCATAGTTGTTTAGTGTCATGGAAGATGGTTTCCTGCAGATGTTAGGGAGTAGTAAACATAAGTGGTATATTTGTTTCCTCTGAACCAGCAGTGGACTTGCTGTATGTTTATGTCCCCACCACTGGAGGTATTTCATACTTCTTCTTGAATGTCATTTCTTATGAGTGTTGGTATTTCTTGCATTCCCAACAGTACTGGCTGTATCCAGAGGTATTAATGTCTTGTCATTGGTTTCCTGGACTTCTTCAATATTGATGTTGTTATCATTTAAGGTATTGAGCAATTATTATTATTTTTTTTTTTTTAAATTCTACACGAGCAATGTTAATTTGTATTTATGTTGTAGACTTTTCAGCAGCTTGGGGTGTCTTTGCTGAGTGCGGACTTTGTTTACTGAAGCTCTTATGGTGAAAATATATTTCTCATTGGCATTAACTACATTATGGACATAGGTTTTTCCTGCTTTTGTGACATTCTGCAACATGTTGATTTGGGGTCCTCATCTCCAGCTTCTTTCCCGGGCATTTTGTCCTGGCTTGGCATGCATTTAGAGGGTCCTCACATATGTTTTTAGGTTAGCAGTGGGGGTGGCATACTGTGCATTCTCTGCCATCCAGGGTGGCTCTTTGAATATGCAGAGCAAAAGTAACTGCTCTAGTTCTGGGCTGTCCTAAAGAATCTTCACATCCTGCACAGAGCCACTTCCCAGCTCTCATCTGTTATCCAATCACTGTAGAATTCTTGCATGCAGCCAGCCAGGTCAGATACAGAGTCAAGCTCAGGTGAATCTCCCAAACTTAATGTGCAATGATAGATTCTCAACTTGCTGCACCACAGCAGAAGTTGTGATACTAGGCAAGTCTGATGTGGCGTTAGGGTTTTTGTAGGCTGTTAGACAACTGGTCTTGCCCTTGAATTCATGCGGTATCATGGCAAAATGTTATGCCTCTCCTTGTCATTGTAATGCTGGGGTGCCTGTGAGTTTCTTACACACCCTGGGTAAAAGTCAGAAATGTATTGTCTTAGCACTTGTAAAGATGGGAGTATTTCTGCATCTCCCTGGGATATGTAGCCAAGGTAGGGCTCACAGTGCTCTTTCCCCACCACTAAATCACTTGCTGGTTATGCCGAGTTCTCTAAGCATGTGACCAAAATAAATATGTCTTTACAATGAGGTCTAGTCATCAAGGATCCATACGTACTGGTTCTCACTCTTCAGGCTTGTTCAGTAAAGTTCTGGCTCCTTTCTAGTGACAGTGGTGTGTGTGTGTGGTGTTAGTGCACCAGGTTTGTTATCAAGGTTTGCCCATCTAGATCGGTTGTGTTTAGTCTTAAGATTCACGGCCCGTTACCAGGCCCACCTCAGGGAGTGTGTGGCTGTTCATCCTACACACCTCAGTGGTTTCATGGAAATAGTTTACTAGGCCTAGGTTGGAGCACGGGGAGGGATCCACACATAAAGGAAACCCCACTATCTACAACATCAACACATCATACCCCCAGTCCAAGATACAGACTTGGACTCGGAAGTGAGAACTAGCAATGGAAGTCTACTGATAAAATGTTGTTACAGAAGACAGACATAAACTGTAGTTATGTAAAAGATCAAGCTACATGACTGACAAAAGCAAGTCACTGAAAGATCTTTCAGTTTGATAGCAGACACAAACAGAAGGTTTAAAGAAAAACGTGGTTAGTCGCAGTAACAAACAAAAGACAGAAAATTATGTAAACATTTTAAGAAATCCATTTTCTCCATCGCGATAACAAACAAAAACAGAAGGTTTAGGCAAATTAAAAAATGATATTTAATGAGTATATAGCAAGACAGCCAATAGGATAGTCTGGCACTCTCTCTTCCAAACCTCTACACCTCACGGTAGAAGGGGAACGACTAAGTAAGTAAGTAAGAGTATATTGCATGACAGCCGATAGGATAGTCTGGCACTCTCTCTTCCAAACCTCTACACCTCACGGTAGAAGGGGAACGACTAAGTAAGTAAGTAAGAGTATATTGCATGACAGCCGATAGGATAGTCTGGCACTCTCTCTTCCAAACCTCTACACCTCACGGTAGAAGGGGAACGACTAAGTAAGTAAGAGTATATAGCAAGACAGCCAATAGGATAGTCTGGCACTCTCTCTTCCAAACCTCTACACCTCACGGTAGAAGGGGAATGACTAAGTAAGTAAGAGTATATTGCAGAGTATTCTGGGAAGGCATAATAAAGATGTGTGGAACATTGTTTTTTTTTTACTGCGCCCATACTCACACTAAGCAGTTGTTAAATCTTTGGCTATAAACCATGGAGCATTTTTGTCTGTGCTTGGATCTTGTAAGAAAAATTGTCTTTAAAAGCCATATTAGATTTCTTTTGTCTTTTTTTCTTTTGTGTGAGAAACACTGATTTCTGCCTGAAATATAAGCCAGTAGCATCATTGATATCTTAAGCAAAAGTCAAAAATGTTTTTCCACAATTAACAACATAAAATGTAAAAACTTAAAGTGTTGTGTCCACTCATGAGATTCAGCAAAAATTAGAATTTCCACAATTAACAACATAAAATGTTGTAAAAATTGAAAGTGTTGTGTCCACTCATGAGATTCAGCAAAAATTAGAATTTAAACAACAATTAACAACATAAAATGCTGTAAAAATTGAAAGTGTTGTGTCCACTCATGAGATTCTGCAAAAATTAGAATTTCCACAATAAACAACATAAAATGTTGTAAAAATTGAAAGTGTTGTGTCCACTCATGAGATTCAGCAAAAATTAGAATTTAAACAACAATTAACAACATAAAATGCTGTAAAAATTGAAAGTGTTGTATCAACTCATGAGATTCAGCAGAAATTAGAATTTCCACAATTAACAACATAAAATGTTTTCTTCTTCTTCTTCTTCTTGCGATCGCATCTTTGATGATTACACCGTCAGACGAGTTCTCATGATGAATTCGACTGTTGTTTGAAGTTCCTCTTTAGCTCCATACAGCTTTGAGTTTAGTGTTGAGTCATTGGGCCAGTATATCTTTCTTAACTGGTCATACAGAGGACAATCTTGTAGAACATGCTCAGCAGTTTGTTCGTTTAATCCACATGTGCACAGTGGTGAAGCAGACAATCATAGCTTGTGCATGTGTTTATTCAGTTATGCCCTGTCCTGAGGCGAAAAATGGTTATCAGTCCTTGCCGGTCAAGAATGTGGTAGTCATCGTTGGGTTGATTCTGTTCTCTTCTGATAGTCTGGATAGCTCTCTTTGTCTCAGTGTATGTGATTTCATTATCTTCTTGTTTACATTCTCCTCCCTTTTTTGCAAGTTTATCTGCCTTTTTATTTCCGGGTACACCACAATGAGATGTTACCCACTGAAATATGGTTCTCTTTTTGGCAGCTACCTTGTTTAGTTCATTTCTCAGATGCGGGAGTTTACCACCCTTGAGAGCTTGTAGGACAGACAGTGCATCTGTGAGGATGACTACCTGGTGGCAGTCAGAGTTGGTGTTATAAATCATATTTGCAGCTTGCTCTAGAGCTTGAACCTCAGCTGTATAGTTGGAACAGAATTTACTAGTGGGAATGTGCCTAGTCTCAGAGTGGTTGTCAGGATATGAGATAAAGATACTGGCACCTCCATTCCTATCAGCATTTGTTGCTGATCCATCTGTATAAGCATGTATCCATGATTGATCGGGATAGCTTTCTTGGATCATACTCAATGTAGCAGTTCGTTTTTGCAGATCATTATACTCACATCCACTTGTGAGACCACTGACTGATGTATTAATTTGGAGGGCATTGCTGGCCTGCTCCCATGGTACAGGGTATAGGGTGGGCTTCAGTGGTGTTGTCTTCATGGATAGGTCTTCTTGATGCTGTCTTTTAAGTCTTTTTCCCTGATGCACAAAGCTGCTACGTTTTAGACGTCCCAATGCCAGATCATCTAGTCTTGCCTTCATTGGGTGCGTTGGCATACTGTTGTACTTTTCCATCTGGATCATGCTTTTTGTGTCTCTTCTATGGGACAATGTCTGTAATCCAGCAGCTTTCTGCATCTCTGATAAAATGTTGTAAAAATTGAAAGTGTTGTGTCCACTTGTGAGATTCAGCAAAAATCCGAATTTCCACAATAAATAACATAAAATGTAAAAATTGATAGTGTTGTGTCCATTCATGAGATTCAGCAAAAAATTCAACACAGGTCAATAACCTTTTATATTAACCCTTTCACAACGACGGGTTTTTCATTCCACATTATGACACCATTTTCAGCTTAGTTCATTTCCCTGAACGACAAGATAATTGTAATTTTTGGGGTCATATTTTTAATTTGACTGTATACAGTTTATCGTAAAAGGAAACCCATTGAAAGTATATATATATATATATTATGAAAGAGCATAAAACAAAGTTTCAGAATATGCTAATTAAGGCCAACATAAGTCAAGGTCACAGGGTACGTACATAAATGAAAATTGAGAGAAAAATAAACAAAAATTATTTGTATGAGCGACAAAAGCTTTGTTGTTTTCATTTTATTATGATAAAAGAACATGGAAACACAGCTGGCACTTGTTTTCTTGAGTTTGCTTACGTTTTTACAGTTACAGGTTGGGCTGAGTGTGGTAAGTTTCAAAGCATTCCCCAAGGCACAAACCCGGCTTGTGGGGAACTTTGGACAGTAATACCGAGTCTCACGGTGAAAGCCTTTGTTGTAGCAATTTCTGCACCTCTTCTGTGGTCTGCTGAGTTTTCAGAGGGGATCTGGTAGATGAAATGCCTTTGATTGTCTGGCAACATTTTCATTTTCAACAAGGTTGATTTCACCCCTTTGTTAGATAAGATGAGCAATACAGTTGTGTCTAAAGAGTAAAAAGTCCTCTTTTCCACTAGTTGTCTTCCTGAGGTACCAGGCATTCATAAATGCTAGCTGTATGAAATGAACTCCTAGCTTGAAGTGCCACCTAGTGGTTTTTCTTGCTGCACTGATTGGTTCTAAGATTTGATTCACAAGGTCCACACCACCCATTCCTGTGTTGTAATTTGAGATTGATACAGGAAGTTGGGCTTCAACTCCGCCTCTATGGATTTTGGGCAGTTTCAGCTGGGAAAGCACTGGTCAGCAGAAACACAGATTTCTTATCAATTTGCTTTTGGGCTAGTAACTGAGACAGTTTTCCCTTTCTTTGTTGGGATAACTATCAATTCCTTGGGGCTCTAGTACTACGAGCTGTGCCTCTGCATAAGGTCTCTTTTTCTGACAGGTAACTGACAAGGGGCACAGAGTTGTACCAGTTGTCTATATACAAATGGTAGCCTTTGTTGAGAAGTGGAATGAGCAGCTCCAGAGTTGTCTTGGCAATAAGTGAGAGCTCTCGACAGTCCTCAGGGATGTGGTCGTCTATGTTGTACAGTGGGTCCTGCTTCCTGGAGTACACTCAAAAACAATATAGATAGCCTGCCTTGTCACACAAACAGATAATCTTAATGCCAAACCTGGCCCTTTTGAGTGGTATGTACTGTTTGAACAATACTCTGCCCTTCCACAGAAGCAATGATTCATCGATGCAAATGTCCCTTCCGGGGCAGAAAGTTGTTTAGAATACAGTGGAGAAATGTTCCAGCAAAGGTCTAATTTTGAACAATCTGTCTCTTTCCTCGGCTGTGTCGGGAGGCTCATTTTCATTATTGTTGAAGTGGAAGAATTTCATCAGCAGTTGGACAGTTGATTATTGTCACAGCATAATTGTGCACTAAATTTTAGAGTGGTTACACTGTAGTGTGACAACCCTGGTATTCATCTTTGGATACCTGTCCAGCCGGTTTTTGGCTAGAAGGGAAACCGGAAGAAACGGTTTGGTGGAAAAGTCAGTCATGATATGTCCGCTCGACTGAGAAGTCGTTGATGGCCGTGGTCAGCAGTTTTGCTGGGGAAAGTTATAGAGTTGCCACTATTGCTCATTACTTCTTGCCGTTATTTTCATGAGATCAGGAGTAGTGATTTGTTGCTAGTTTGATATCCTCCTGGATTGTATTTCATGATTGCAATGATGTATTGCGTTTTGTCAGTAGTGTGTTCCGCCTATGTGAGTGATTGTCATGGCGGTTGCTGAGTAGATTAGCTCTGCGTGTATTATTTGGATATCTTGTTGAGCTATAGTGTGTGGCAAGTATGTGGCAGTTATTTCAGTGCATTGTGCAATGCATGTTCATGTGTATCGTCAGCCGGGTGCGGCTCCTCTGTGTGTGATATTCATTAAAAGGGCCATTACCTGTTATAGGTGTTATCATGTTATTTATGTCAGCTATTGTGTGCTATGGTTGTACCTTTGAGACAGCGAGCTAAGAGTCTAGTGTGAGAGTGCCTTAAACCCATAGTACCAGTAGAGAGTTCGCTCTGACAGCACAAGTATTCTCATGTGTCTAGTTCTGACAATTATGACTCGTGACATATGAGAAGAGTGATGTAAGAAGCAAACTGTCAGTGCTCCAATAATTAGTGTATCTCGGCTTGTGAACGATTCCCATAAGAAGAATTAGGCCAACGAACCGCTTCATCTCGTATACATTTGTTTCCTCCCAAGACCTGAAGATTGATCGTTTTGCTAAATTTGTCCTTGTAGTAAGATATTGTGAGGCTCTTCTGTTTGTCTCATTCTCTAGTAGTATCCAAAAGTTATCATTCAGAAACTCATTCATGAAATCATGGCATTCATAATCAGTATGATCAAAGAGTAGACGTGACTCTGCTGTAAACTCAGGTCAATCAGACTGGGCAGCATGGTTTTCTTGGTCTTCTTGTCTCTATTCATGACTTATGTTTGCATCTACATTATTTTCATCCTCTGCCTCTGATAACTCTTCATTAACAGTGTCTTTTAGGTGATGTTCTTCCTCATCAATGTTTTTTTCATTCCGAGGTCTAGATCTTGACATTTTCTTTCCTTGTTTAGGTGCAGATTTTGTTTTCACTGCCTTTCCTTTTCCATTCACTGATGAATTATTGTGATCTAAACTGAGTGAACTAGATCTAGATCGAATGTTACTACTATCATTCACTTTCCTCGTGTTAGCAAGCCTCTCATTATCACCTTGCTCCAGATCTAAATCTACATCACAGTCTGATTCTGAACCCAGACAACACATACCCTGACCCTGAATCTGAGTAAAAAGAGTCCTCAGAATCATTAAAGTTGAATAAATTCAATATAAACAAGGATTTTCATGCTCTTTTACCACCAGATGTTGATGGTTCGTTTGCACTGGCAGCGTCCATGTTTGTGAACTTTGGACTTTGTGAAATCGCTATTATCAGCTCTACTGTATTTGCTAGCAGTAAAAAAGTTTGTTCATGTCAAGCTTAGTGGCCAGATTTTTTCACTGCTGAATCCGATTGTTCCCAGCAATTGCCGATACGCTTGTAAACAGATGTGTTCTGGTGCTTTTGAAATAGGATGTACGCCGTACTTCATATAGGTGAATGGCAACGAGCAATCGCGCTACTTCCATGGCATAGCAACAAAAATTGTTTAGATTTATGCCGTACGGCGTACGTCATACTGGTGCTGAAAAGGTTAAATGCTTGGGGATATGGATGTTTTGGAAACTGGGATTTTTCTTTTTTCAAGTGTCGCCAGACTCACGATAAGAAGTAGCTCAACTCTTGATCTTTAATATATGCTGCTTTTTAAAAATGTTTGGCCTTAATGCTTGTTGCACCTTTTTTTTCTTCATTTATTTATTTATTTAAGCATGAAATAGAATTAGGGAAGGCCTCTGTCGTGTATGATTTATCAGATAGGTATTAGATGTTTATAGCCCTGTCTGAGCAGAGGTGATAGTGATGACAATGTGAAAGTAAGGGGTAAGATATAGTTTTATCACGAGGTGATCGTGTAAGAGAAAGGACAGTCTCTGGATAGAATAATTTATCTAATCCAGCCTATCTGGACGACGATATTTAAATCAGGCGCACTTTCTCTCCTTGTACGAAAATACAAGTTACACTACACTCAAATGCACACAATTCTGTGACATACGCATGAACGTGAAAACAAACTATGAAAAACATATAATGAATAGGGGTTGACTGACACAATAACTAAAGGTTTAATAAAGTTTATTATAAATAGAAAATCACAACATAAATCATATGCATCAAGAGATCATGGTTTACAGACAAAAATGAAAAATTAATTAAATAGGTTCTCCCCTCTGGTAAAGGAAAAGAAAGGACGATCCCAACAGAGGTTAATTAACCCAAAAGATCAAAGGTTAACAATAAGTTATGAAGTAGTCAGTATGGGAAAAGAGTAGGTTCCTAATGTAAACTATCCCGCGACTAATCAGATTATTGAGATAAAAAAAAGAAAGAAGAAACCATATAAATATATGATGTTAACAAAAGACATAAGTTTCTTACTCTGTTCATTCAATTCACATACACGCAGTGGCCACTTTCAGATGCACTTACCCCAGTAGTTGTCGCAGGCATTCCAAGGAAATACACTAATAAGTAATATATATATTTAGTGTCAAATTTAAGTTTGCCAAATCCAGCCCCTGACTCTCCGTAGTTGCTGACTGCAAATTTCACAGGAGTCGCTAGAGTCGGTGTTAAATTTGTACTGGATACAATAAGTTATCTATGCCTTCAGTTGGTTGGAGTAAGGTTCATGCGTGGTGATCGCCGATGTAGAATAAGTAGAACATATACAGTTCCTAGGTTGTTTAGCCTCAGGTGGCTGAAACGCTAGGTTTAAGTTACACAAATGTTGCTGACAATATATTGCCACAGTTGGCTGATGAGATAAATGTAAATCTGGTAATAGTTCTGGCCCAGTTAATATTATAATTCAATGGTTCTATTCTGGTTTCTCTCAGGAAAATGAGGAAAATTGGACCGCACAGGTCACAGCAAGAAGCTCATCAATATTAAATATTCTTGGATGCTTATAATATTATAAGTTCGTATGATCATAAGTTCATATGGCCATAAGAAAATAAGCCGCTAGTACTCAGGTTTGATCAGCCTATATTTTAGGAAAAGAACATATAAACATTTAACCAAATTATCAATATCATATCTAACACGTGTTAAAAATAGGACCTCTACACCACTCCGTTATAAATTAGATGTAAAACACATGTGTCTAGCTTATCCTATCATTCTGTTAACGCGTGATATGAACACTAGTCATTTAAAAAAGTTACATAAAATGGATAGAAGTAAATAATATATGCCGTCAGTAGACAGTTATTTAATGTATGTACTAGTCAATTTAAAACATCTCTTACTGGAAAAATAGCGAGTAATTAAATTTACTTTACGGCTTGAAAGTTATCTATAAGTTATTTAATTAGCACAGAAAATCTCAGTGAAATATATATTGAAAACTTTAAACACACTAAATCACTTCAAATCTAGTATATAAATTACCGCAATCAGAAAAATGAAACACTCCACGGAATCTATTAATTTTCACTCAGTACGAGAAATCTTAAGATAACGAGCTAGTGAATTCAGATAGATTTCTGGCAACTGATCATGGCTATCGTAGAGACATAGTATATATTGAAAAATTCTGTTCAATCGTTCTCTAATGTGAAACACACCACTGCCAGACCAAGCCAATTTGCCATTCGATTTCTTGAATCAAAGGTAATTTTACCACCTCTTGACTTTCATCATCTCCTCCTTGCCGAAAATCAGCTACGCAATTTTCACCTGAAAGTTTTACAATCCAAGGTCCGTCTCACTGAATATCGTGTGTTCCCCTGATCAAAGAATCTATTATGCCATGCTCCGCACTTCGCTCTCTGTTTCACATAGGGCTTGATTGCCAGATGGCCCCCGTGTTAATTAAACTGGTGAATCCTTCGTTCATGTAGCAAAAGTATACTCTAGATGGGGAGGGGCAAAAGTGGATAATTACTGCTGCACTATTTTCATCTGTGACAGCCTCCTATTTTTCTCTTTCTCCATCGTAAGCCTAAACTTAAATCCTAATACTAAACCGCTAACCAAATCTCTGTTTCCAGTGTTTAGTTTTCTTTTTAATAATAAGAGGCTACAAATCTCATAACAATGACATTTAAATCTGATTCAACCATAACTTTTACCTGTTTTTTTCAAAAAATAATTTCAAGGTGGTTGAAAATGCACACTTCCTCCCTGACACTGGGCAGTTATAGACCAATAAAAGTAACATGGGGTAATGCTGGACCATTTGCGTATGATGTATATGAGGGTTTCCAGGGTAAACAAGAAATGGTGGCAATTGACCTAGAGGATGCTTACAACAACCCTTAGCTATGCTATGGACCCCCGAGGGAAAGCAAAAGAGAGTCCGACCAAAAACAACTTGGTGGAGAACTGTGGAATCCGAGATGCAAAGAATGAACCAGAGTTGGGGCACTGTACCAAGGATGGCTGCCAACCGAGCAAAGTGGAATCAATTTGTTGCTGCCCTACAAGATGCCACCAGGCGTGATGACCTCCTATTGCTTTGACGGTTGGCGGTTATGGATCAAAGAAGAAAGAAGATGCTTACAACAGTGTTGACTTTGCAACCATGATGGACTGTGTAAAGGAATGTGGTGTAAACCCATGGCTAACAGCAGCTGCCTTAACTGAAAGAGACAGTTGCATTTTGCTTGGGAACATGGACATCAGAACCAATGCACATTTGCCCAGGGTTCTCCATTATCACCAGTGCGGTTTAACATCTATACAGCAAAAATAGCTACAATCCAACCAACAGGTTTGGGACAAACATTTACTTTTGCTGATGACTTGCTCACTTACAGGACCGGTTGAGATAGACATTAAATGGTTAAAAGCATACATGAGACACTTCAGGCAGTTTCTAAATGGTGCGACAGAATCAGTTCCAAGGTCAATCCCAACAAAGCCTGTGTGCTTTGGTGCTGCTTGAACAACTCCATATTGAAAGCAGATTTTCCAGACATTACTCTCAGTGGACAGACAATGGAAAGGCAGAACAAGTTGAAATACCTTGAAGTAACATTCGATCGTGGGCTATCATATAAGCACCATGTTGATCACATCAAACAGAAGTACAAGAGAGGTCTTTCAGCCTTAAAAACAATGGCTACAGTACACCAGGAGCAGAGACTACTGTCTCCCCTGTATCATCAGCTGGTCTTGTCTGTAATCGAGTATGGCCTGGGAATACTCACGCTGTCAATATCACAGTGTAAATGACTGAAACGCTTTCAAAACGAAGGGATGCGTATAGTCTTGGGCTGTACATGAGATACCCTCATTGTGATGATGCGGCACATGCTTGGATTGCTGTCAGTTAGATCCAGATATACGATGGCCCAGGTAAAAGTGTATATGCGAGGAACCACAGACAAAAGGCATCCCCTGCCATGGAACATAGCTGACATCAAAGGAGCAAGAATAAAGAGGGGGATGTCATGGAGGGCACAGGCAGAGGAGACTATTAGGCAGGTGACCATGGTTGAAAATATATTCAAGGGAGACGAGTGGGGTAAGTCAGATGAAAGCTGGATGAACTACCAGCAAGTTATCATCAGCCTTGGTAGAGAGTGCAGAACTTGGGCCAATGGGCGAGCAGAGCTGGAAATTGATCAGCTTATAAATGTATATACTGGGGATGATAATGCCATTGTGTACACTGATGGGTCTGTAATCTGTGGTAATTAATCAGGGTGGGGCTTCTCAGCTAAAGGGCAGAACCGTCGCTGAACATAGCGGGGCTTACATGATAACAACCTCCAGCATGAGAATGGAGGTAGAGGCAGTTACTGCTGTCTGAGACTTTATTAACAAAGGCAGTTATTGTATCAGACTCACAATCCATGCTTCGAAAGGTCCAAAATGGATGGCTGCGACATGAATGGAAAACCTCCATGGAAGCATCGAATCTTCAAGAACTGATGGATCTACTGTCCTGATCATGCAGGGGTATGCGGCAATGAAAGAGCTGACAGATTAGCTTCAAAAGTGCCCATAAAAGGTGAATTCAACATGGATAAGAGAGAAATACTGAAGGCAATTCATGATCGCCTATTAGAGAATGACACTGCAATCAACGAATCATCAAGGCTAAGACTGCTGGAATTTGGCATCAAACGTAAGACCAGCAGGGATGGATGTATGAGAGGACACATGTGGCGTGTATACAACCAGTGCGCAACAGGAACAATTTGCATTCATGCTCTTTTACATTTGCTGAGGGAGACTGAGCACCTAGGGGTTTGCCCGGAGTGCTATGACGTTGATTCTGATTAACATTAACATTAATGATTTCAAAAGTAGTTATTGACACTAAACGACCAACTATGGTAGTTAATAATTTTCAAATTTCAGTTATCACTGTCCGTGGTGATCAAGGAATAGCCCAAATCTTGAGCCATAATTTTGCTGTTACTGTTGTTGTTTTTTAAATTTTTATAGCCTAAAAAATGTCTTCAGTTATTCTCTTTTCTTTTTTTAAGCGTGTGGATATTATTTGTCTGTCTACTCATCTGAAGCCTAGGCTTAAATTTTATTGCCAGATTTTTAACAGTAACCGTTTCCAGCATTTCATTTTCTTGAAAATAATTAGCAGCTACAAATCTCCGAACAAAAACTGCTAACACTAATCTTAACTGTGACTCTTACCTGTCTTTAAGCATTTAAAAAAATAATTATTGATACAATAGTGAACTGGGGTAATTATGAATTGTGAGTTGATGTGTATAGATAAAGTAAATATGTAAAAATAATAATGTAAACAGTGGACTTGTAGAGGTGAGGTAAATATGTGCAGATAATAATGTAAACAGTTGTGGACTTGTAGAGGTAAAGTAAATATGTGCAGATAATAATGTAAACAGTTGTGGACTTGTAGAGGTAAAGTAAATATGTGCAGTTAATAATGTAAACAGTTGTGGACTTGTAGAGGTAAAGTAAATATGTGCAGATAATAATGTAAACAGTTGTGGACTTGTAGAGGTAATGTAAATATGTGCAAATAATAATGTAAACAGTGGACGTGTAGAGGAAAGGTAAATGTGTGCAGACAATAATGTAAACAGTGGACTTGTAGAGGTAAAGTAAATATTTGCAGATAGGAAACTCTATACAGAGTGATACAACAGGAGGCAATCTGATCGTCAGAAGCAATTCCCCCATCGATCAAGTGTTTCGACCCCTTACTCTCCTTAGATAATAATGTAAACAGTGGACGTGTAGAGGTAAAGTAAATATGTGCAGATACTTACTAATTTAAACAGATGTGGACTTTTAGAGGTTAAGTAAATATGTGCAGATAATAATGTAAACAGTTGTGGACATGTACAGATAATAATATTTATTGTTGTGGTCATGTAGAGGTAAAGTAAATATGTGCAGATAATAATGTGAACTTGTAGAGGTAAAGTAAATATGTGCAGATATTAATGTAAACAGTTGTGGACATGTACAGATAAGTAAATATGTGCAGATAATAATGTTTATTGTTGTGGTCATGTAGGGGTAAAGTAAATAAGTGCAGATAATAATGTAAACAGTTGTGAACTTGTAGAGGTAAAGTAAATATGTGCAGATAATAATGTAAACAGTTGTGGACTTGTAGAGGTAAAGTAAATATGTGCAGATAATAATGTAAACAGTTGTGGACTTGTAGAGGTAAAGTAAATATGTGCAGATAATAATGTAAACAGTTGTGGACTTGTAGAGGTAAGGTAAATACCGTCGTTGTGTTTTATCATTATTTGTAAAGTTAATTGGCCGCGTATAAATGGTCATGAATTTGGTCGTATAATGGTACTTCTCTGTGACTACTTTAGGTCACAGAATTTATTTTTTTTTATGGATGGAACAGTTCTTGCAACTTCCCCCATCCCGTCTATAATTTAGCACCGTTGATGTTCCCTACTTCATTCTGAATTATCAGCAACAAGTAAAACAATGTATTTAAGTTCAGCAGTTGAAGTCATTCAATCAAATACAAAGGAACTTGAAGGAACTGTTTTCAAGAATAATCTTTCCAAAAGGATTCAACCATATCAAGAACCAAGGCCTCTGATGTAGACTTCTTCTTCTTCTTTGATCCTTAGCCTCTGACCGTCAAAGCAGTCAGTGGCCATTACGCCTAGTGGCGTCTTCTAGGGCAACAACAAATTTATTCCACTTTGCTCGGTCAGCAGCCATCCTTCGTACAGTGCCCCAACTCTGGTTCATTCTTTGCATCTCAGCCTCCACAGTCCTCCGCCAAGTTGTTTTTGGTCGGCCTCTCTTTCGTTTTCCTTCAGGGGTCCATAGCATAGCTGTTCTTGTGATGGGATCGGGGTCTCTTCTGAGGACATGGCCAACCCAGCTCCAGCATCTGCCAGCTATGATGGTGTGCATGTCCTCTTGCTTGCTCCGAGTAAGCAGATCTTGGTTGGTGATGGTATTTGGCCAAAAGATTCGGAGAATTTTTCTTAGGCATGTTGTGTGAAAAGAGGACAATTTCGACATTTCCTTCTCTGTAACTCTCCATCTCTCTGCGCCATAAAGAAGCACAGAAAGCACACAGCTCTGATATAATCTTAATTTTGTGCTTGTGCTGTACTGAGAGGACTTCCAGATGTTGTTTAGACTAAAAAAAGCTGTTCTTGCTTTGTTCATTCTGTTGTTGATGTCTTTGCTTGCTCCGCCATCTGGTGTTACTATGCATCCTAGGTATGTGAAGGCATCTGTCTGTTCCAGTTGCTGATTCCTTACTGATATGGGCTCAGGGTTGCTCACATTGAGCGTCATGACCTCTGTCTTCTTTAGGTTGATATTCAAGCCCACCTGCTGGCTATACTTATTTAGTCTATCCGTTTTTTCCTGGATGTGTTGAAGTGAATGTGCTAGCAGTGCAATGTCATCTGCATATTCCAAATCTTCCAATGTAGAAAATGTAGTCCATCTTATTCCTCTTGGATTGCCCTCTGTTGTCTGGTGCATCACCCAGTCTATGACTGTTAAAAATAGAGTGGTTGATAAGGGGCATCCCTGTCATACTCCTGTCTTCACTTCAAAGGTTAGGTTGCTCTGCCCAATGCTACACGTAAAGTTGGCATAAAGGCTTTTTTATGATTGACACTATGCAGCTTGGAATTCCATAAGCCCTCAGTATTTTCCATAAACTGTCCCTATGTATACTGTCAAAAGCCTTTTCAAAATCAACGAAATTAATGTACAGCTGTCTTTGCCATTCTGAGCACTGCTCTATAATGTTCCTGAGGGTAAATATATGATCTACACATCTTCTGTTCTTTCTAAATCCTGCTTGTTCTTTCCTCAGTTTGTGGTCTACTGCTTTTGAGATTCTCTATAATTATCCTGCCTAGTATTTTGCTGGAAACTGAGAGAAGAGTTATTCCTCTCCAATTATTGCAGTCTGCAAGATCTCCCTTCTTGGGCAATTTGACAATTATTCCTTTTCTCCACACTGTTGGTGTCATGCCTGTTTTCCAGACTTGTGCAAATAGTGGTTCTAATAGTTCTGCTGCTAGCTCTGGGTCTGTCTTAAATAGCTCTGCATTTAAGTTATCATGACCAGGAGCTTTTCCATTCTTTAACCCTTTGATTGCTGTGATGATTTCTTCTTTTCGTGGGATGTCTGTATTTAACATCTAGATCATTTTCAGCCTCAGGAACATTCAGTTGTGTCTCTGGTGGTTCATTATTCAGAGTTTCTCTGAAATGCTCTGCCCATCTTGTTTCCTGTCCCTCTACTGTCGTGATGAGATTTCCGTGCTTATCTCTTACTAATGTAATATTGTTTGCACCTTGTTTTCCACTGATGATTTTAGTTATTTTGTATACTGTGCTTTGTTCATTTCTCAGTGCTGCCTCTTCTGCCTGTCTTGCAAGGTCATCCAGAAATGTCCTTTTGTTAGCATGGGTTTGACGTTTAACTTCCTTGTCCAGCTGACTGTACTGTTCACTATATATTGCTTTTAACCTGGGAGACTTAGCTTCTGTTTTCTTTCTTTTCATTTCCTTTCTCTTCGCTATGGTGTTTAGCGTATCTGGTGTTATCCAGTCTTGGCTCTTTCTTTCCTGGAATCGCAAGCATGACTTGCTGCTTTCCTTGTATATTGTTGAGATGGTGTTGAATCTCTGGTCAACATCATCGGTCTCTGTTCTTTCCTGGCTTTTGATAATCTCATATCTTCTCTTTACGTCGACCATGAAAGCTTTTCTGGTGAGGGGATCCTTCAGTTTTGTGATGTTGTATCTTTTCTGTTTGACTGCAACTGGTCCAGCAGTTCTGAGTTTCACTTTCAGTCTTGCTACTACTAGGTGATGATCACTTCCCACATCTGCGCCTCTTCTTACTTTCACGTCTTGTAGTGCATGTCTCCATCTGCCATTGATCATTATGTGATCTATCTGGTTTCTGTCTCGTCCGTTTGGTGATTCCCATGTTAACTTGTGCACTTCCTTGTGTGGAAAAAGTGTTCCTCCAATGACCAGGTTGTTAATACTGCAGAAGCTTATTAATTTGTCCCCATTCTCATTTGCTGTTCCACTGCCGCATTTCCCCATTACTCTTTCATTATAATTATTGTGTACTCCCACTTTCACATTTAGGTCTCCCATTACTATAATGAGATCGTACCTGGGTGTGGTTTCCATTTCTTTTTGTACCTGTTGATAGAACTCGTCCTTGATCTCTTCATCGCTGTCGTTTGTTGGTGCATAGCATTGTATAATTGTGGTGTTGGTGAACCTCCCTCTCAGTCTTGCTCTTATCAGTCTGTTGTTGATGGGTTTCCATTCCAGTAAAGACCTTTAAATTCCTCTCTTCAGGATAATAATGGCTACACCTTCATTGTGCTGACCATCCTCTCTGCCAGAATAAAGTACTGTTTCCCCTGTAGCTGTTTTTATTCTCCCCTTACCTGTCCATCTGCTCTCGCTTATTCCCAGGATATGTATCTTGTAGTTCCTCATCTCTGCTGTGATTTGTCTCAGCTTTCCTGCCTCATTCATAGTTCTGATGTTCCAAAAACCAATTCTGGTTTCGTGTTTTGCGGTCGGGGCATCCGTTTTCATGCCAGTGGCTTCCTTTCGGCTTTCACCACTGTCAGTCATACGAGCCTGAGACTCCGGATGTCCGTCCCGCAGCAAAGTTTTTTCCATTTATTGTTGTTTCCGTAACATGTGCGATTTTTTACATAGACAGGGGTGTTGGCCCTGTGCTAAAACCCCTAACCTGGAGGACCAGAGTACCAGCCTTTGTCTGACCCCTACCCAGATGTAGACTATAATTGTTTATTTCTTAGCTATGGTCTTCTTTTCTTGCTTGTTTTTTTTTTCTTTTCCAATTAATTCACTCATTACATCCTAATGAATGGCATTCCAGAACAATGTTCGAATATAAAAATATAATATCTTAGGTACTCAAAGCCACCTAGAATCATGACCTCATTGATGTCTAACTTTGGCCCTTGGCATTCAACCCCTTTTTGTCTTTAGTAATTTGTTCATATCCCAATTTTCTTCTAGCTTCTACCAGAATAATTGAATGGATTAATCAAGGACCTGACGTTCTATATTTCACAGATCAGCGATGTATGAGTTGGGTTAGCTATTCGAATCAACATTAATTCATTACCAACCTTCTTAGCAGAGATGAAAATATACTCGAAAGATTCCATCTGCCAATGCTCGATTGACCTTCAATAGAAATAATAAACTTCTCACCTAGAGAATAATTTCTAGTCGATACCGTTGCCAACTGAAGAATAATGATATCTGGAACTCTATGGTTCTGTATGAGGCACATTATCAATCTTTATGCTGATAAAAGAAGAAATCATCCAAAATCATTTCAAAAAGGGGTCTTTGAACCTTTCTTATCTTGCTGGCCCAACGTACTCTGGAATTTCGTGTCTTTCATTGTTGTTGCCTCTTTTCGTCACCCGATCTCTATGTGACGTAGAGCCCTTCTACCCTTTTTTTTTGTCTCTCAGTATGTAGCGCTGAGAGTATCCCTTTTCTGACAGCCTAATAATTCTTTCTTTTTATATCATAACTAAATGATATGTCACTATTCCTGTGACATATCTTCACCCCTGGGCTCTTTAGGAAAAATTTTGTCCAAAAAACATTTTTATTATGCTAAAGAAGGTGTTAAAAAATTTCAAAACCCCCATTATGATTGTAACAGTAAAACATCTCCTTTTTCTGCAGGAAATGGAAACTAATTAACCATACTCACCTAACCATGGTTAAAAATTTTCTAACATATACAATTCTACCATAGTAATTATTAAGACATCTAATTTACCACAATAAAGCTCAGCCCTCGGCTGACACTCACCTTCCTTACTCATATCCTATTTATAATATTGAGCACGTCATCACGCAATTCTGTCCCCGTTTTCTTACATCCATATCTTCAATAGTTACTTGTGGAGCTCTCCATGGTTCTCGTTACTCACCATGAGTTCTGAGAAGACTAACTTCTCATATCTTCTCGAGACTTTGGCAACCGGTGAAACATCTCTATATTCTCCTTTGTCTTTATATTCTTGCCATTTTGCCTATGGCTTCTGAATTCCCTGGTCTCTTCTCCGCTTCACTGCAGTAGTCCATCGTTCGGACCCACTCGGCTCATTCTTATGTTCTGTATAAACTGATAATACATGTTTCCACAAGATCTAGCAATTGACGTCACTTTGTACCTAATATGCTATGTCTCCTCTCATAGCCTCCTCCTCCTCACACTCTATCTCACTTAGTTCTCTCTGGAGTTCTCCAATTCACATCACTCTCTATGTTTGGATAAGACTAACTTCTCACAAAGTCTTCTCAAGACTTCTGCAGCCGCCGAAACATCTCTATTCTCCTCAACTCCGTTATCGCTGTCATTCCCTATAGAACAACACTTCTATTTTCTCCTTGTCTCCATTTTTATTCCACTATCTTTGCCGTTTTCTCTACGACTTCAATTCCTCTTCTCTACAATCTCTAATTTCCTCTCAAGTTTTACAAATATCCTTGTCATCTTCGCTATAACCTTCCAATATCTCATCTCTCCATATCTCAATTCTCAATTTTCTCAATCTTTTATGTTCTATGCTATGCCTCTCCTCACATAGCTTCCTCTCCCTTATCCCTTATCTCACTTACTCATCAGCTCTATTATTTTCATCATCCGAGCCTTTCTTCCCATTCTTCTTCATCTCATCTCTTCTGACACTTCAGAGTCCTCTCCTGCATAATATCCATTCCATTTTCCCATGGCCCTTAACCTAGTTTATTCCTCTTGCTTCTCCTTTAATCCACAAATCCCTCTTCTCCTGCAGTACCCTATCGTTCAGGCATACTCAGTTCTCCTTATAAGTGTGCGGTATAGATCGAGTAAACATAAGTCTCCGCAAGACTTAGCTAACGCCGCCATCTTATACCCCTATTTTCTCAGGTTCGTCAACTTCAGCATTATTATCTCTTTACTTCTCAGCTCCTCTAACACTATCTGTCTATCAATACTTATGTTGCTTCCTCCTTTATTTCTTTCTGCCTTCCTCAACTGTTTGCTTCCTCTCTATCTCTCTTTCTCTTGAGTTCTTCTCAACTTCTCTACTCCTTACTTCTTCCACTGTTTGCTTCAGTTTTTTTTCTATCAACAATTTCTTCATTTCTCGTGCTTCCTGGGTTCCTCTCAGGTTCTCTATTCTTTACTTTGTCGCTACTTTGACCTCTACTTGTACTTCTAGTACACTTATCTCTTCTTTTTATTTCCTCTATGCTGCTAGATCGGTATCGCCATCAATCCTTAGTAGTTTCTCTCCTTCTACTATTTCTTCTAATTCTTTCCCTCTCTCAGCTCTGAGATTTGTACTCTTTTCTATCACTACTTCTATTCATTTCCGGTGTCTTACCCTGTTCCCCTGTTATTTCCCTTGTCAGCTCTTCAAACTTTCTATCGATGTATGCGCAAAATGCGGTTATCTCTTGCTCATCCTCTCTTCTACCACTATTTCTTGCGTTACTCTTCCTCTTCGGCCTTATCTCTGAGTTACATCTCTCAACCTTGCTTGCAAGACGCCTCTCATAATCGGACGAATCATCTCATGATGTGTAATGTCTCTTCGGCCCTCATGTACCCTGTTCCTCTATCATTTCCTGTGTCTCAGATTCTTCTGCTGACCCTTCTTCCAGGTCCAGGGGATCTCCCTGTCTATTTGATTGTTCTGCTTTTCTCCCCTGCTCCTTATTTCATAACCTCACTTCTCTATTTTGTAGTCCCCACTTGTATTCCCTCAATGGAATATCATCCTCACTCTCCCAGTTATCCTTCTGGTTTCTTCGCTTATATTCCATCAACGGAATATCATCTTTATTCTCCCATTTATCCTTCTCGGTTCCTAATCTTCTTATCTGAATTATCATTATCCTGCAATTTGTCCTGTGTATTATGTAATTTCTCCCTTTTATCATCCTCCATTCTAACTGATTTAATCCTAATCAGAGTTAAACTTCATCTTTTAGCATCTCTTATTCTGATATCCTTATTATTTCCAATATTCTCTGTTTTTGTTTTTAATTTTGACCCTGTATCTATTCTTCTAGTTCCATTATCCACTCCATCAGTATTAAACTATCTTGATTTAATCTTCAACTCATTTTCTTGATATTCCTCTTCATTATCAAGCTCTGGTGTTGGTACCAGTGTAGCTCTCTGCCTCGGTTTTTTACTTTTCTCTGTGTTACGTTTAAATCTTTTGTTATTCTGGTTATTAACCAGTTCAGACACTAAATCCTTCCCTTCGGTCTGTGTTGCAACAGTGTTTGTTTTCTTTTGTACTTTAATCTTATTAGCATCAAGTTTTCTCTTCAAACTCAACCTTGGTCTCTCTCCTATATAATTGATCTCCGCTCCATTATTATTCCTACTGTTCGTTGTTCATTCCGTTTTGAACAATTTTTTCTTGGCACAGTGTTCATTTTCTGTTCTAACATTTAAATTATTGACTGCGAAAAACATTCCACCCTTTATCTCTTGTAGAAAATTTTGCACCACGATTCTCTTGCGTCTCTTATTTAAGGTTTCCCAGTGTCAATGTGTTGCCAAAATGTTGCACACTCTGTCCTTGTGATTACATCTAGGTCTGTTATCTTCCTTTGGCAATCCACGTTTTTGAATATTATGTCCTCTAAAATTTCTTTCTCTATCCCATCATCTGTTTATAAGTCTGACTGTTCCCAAAATCTCTTCCATAAATGTTCCTCCATCTCTCTAGGGCATTCGTTATGTGTAGAGGAGCCACCGTGTTTGGGTCTATTTGCAAAGCCTCAGCCATAACTTTCTTCTTCTTTTTCCTCTTCTTACTTTAGTCGTGCATAAACCCAAATATTACAAATGGTTTAAACTAACAATTTAACTAATTGCAGAGTTTGTCTGTCAGAATTTGAATTTTATGACAACACCCAGAAAATGTACAAGTGTATTTGGTCAGTATCTGTAACTTATGATAGTGATGCCTTTACCTAACTCCGCCTTAATTAATTAAATTAACTGTCTTAAAGTTGCAGCTGTGTAGACCCTGTATTCTGCATCGTCCTCTCTTTTCTTGCTTGTCTTGTACTGTTGCTATCTCCTTGTCTTGGCCACTACACCACTCCGTACTGTACTAACATAATCACATTCACACTCCTCTCTGGCTTACCTGGAAATTTGCTTTGATCCCTGAAATATAGCAAGAGTAGAGTGAGCTACTTACAATGTTTATTGTATAGTCTCTTGGTCTATTCAGAGGAAGTTGCCTTCTGTGGGAGTCATTTAGTTGGTGGACACATCTATCTACACAGCCCCCACAGCATTAGATTCCAAGACAGTCATGTCACTATTTTGCACAGCTATACAGTGGAGGTTGTTGAGTCAGCAGTGGCACAGCTATGCAGCGGAGGTTGTTGAGTCAGCCGTAGCACAATTCTTGTACAGCTATACAGCGGAGGTTATTGAGTCAGCCGTAGCACGATTCTTGTTCAGCTATACAGCAGAAGTTCTTGAGTCAAGCACGATTCTTGCATAGCTATGCAATGGAGGTTCTTGGGTCAATATGGTTTGATGATATAATATGACAAGGGTGCTTCACAGTTTCACTTTGATCCTCACAAACGGCGATGAGGGTGCCCTGTTATTCCATCCTGAACACGGCACCAGAAAACCCTCCCTAAGTGTCATAGTCGCCGTCATTGTGTTCTATCATTATTCGTAAAGTTATTTGGCCATGTATAAATGGTCATGAATTTGGTCGTATAGTGGTACTTCTCTATGACTACTTTAGGTATGGTTTATTTATTTTCATGGATGGAACAGTTCTTGCAACTTCCCCATCCCATCTATAATTTAGCACCGTTAATGTTCCCTGCTTCATTCTGTATTATCAGCAACAAGTAAAAGAACGTATTTAAGTTCAGCAATTGAAGTCATTCAATCAAATACAAAGAAACTTGAAGGAACTGTTTTCAAGAATAATCTTTCCAAAAGAATTCAACCATATCAAGAACCAAGGCCTCTGATGTAGACTATAATTGTTTATTTCTTAGCTATGGTCTTCTTTTCTTGCTTGTTTTTTTCTTTTCCAATTAATTCACTCATTAAATTCTAATGAATGGCATTCCAGAACAATGTTCGAATATAAAAATATAATATCTTAGGTACTCAAAGCCACCTAGAATCATGACCTCATTGATGTCTAACTTTGGCCCTTGGCATTCAACCCCTTTTTGTCTTTAGAAATTTGTTCTTCTGGCTTCTACCAGAATAATTGAATGGATTAATCAAGGACCTGATGTTCTATCCTATGCCGGATATATGTAGGATTTTCTAATGTCATCATTCCCTCATATTTTTCTTAATTTCTCCCTCACTATTAACAGATTTCACAGATCAGCGATGTATGAGTTAGGTTAGCGATTCAAATCAACATTAATTTGGTACCAACCTTCTTAGCAGAGACGAAAATATACTTGAAAGATTCCATCCGATGTTGATGTGAGCCAACGCTCGATTGACCTTCAATAGAAAAATAAACTTCTCACCTAGATAATAATTTCTGGTCGATACGGTTGCCAACTGAAGAATAATGATATCTGGAACTCCATGGTTCTGTATGAGGCACATTATCAATCTTTATTATGCTAAAAGGAGAAATCATTTCAAAAAGGGGTCTTTGAACCTTTCTTATCTTGCTGGCCCAATGTACTCTGGAATTTTGTGTCATTCATTGTTGTTACCTCTTCGTCACACGATCTCTATGTGACGTAGAGCCCTTCTACCCTTTTTTTGCCTCTGAGTATGTAGTACTGAGAGTATCCCTTTTCTGACAGGCTAATAATTCTTTCTTTTTACATCATAACTAAACGATATGTCACTATTCCTGTGACATATGTGGAGATAATAATGTAAACAGTTGCCACAAATAAAGTGCAGAGAATGAAGAAAAGTAACTGGTTATTTTACTGATTGACATTCAAGATATAAAATGAAATGTAATGCTGTCAAACATCTGAATATCCACCACATTAAATTTTGATTAAGTCAAGTGTCTTGCTAAAATTTTACAGAGCTACACAATTTAGGATATCTGATAATTGATTGTTTATCACACACTAGTTATTTATTTCTATCTAAATCCCATTTATTTTCAGATATTGCACATCAAGATCAGCACATCAACATTACTGAGATGGTTTACAAGAAAGACTATACCAGTGTTACAGTATCAACCAGTGACAATTATAGTGAGTCTGGAACAGCTGAAGATGTGACTGTAGATTCCATTGTCTGTCATGAAAGATCAGCTGATGTGTGTGAGACCCAAAATGATTATAAGGTGACAGCTCAGAATGAAAGAGAGCCAGGTAATATCAGTGAGAAATGTGATGATCTTGATGAAGTTGATATGAGTTCTGGATTGGTAAACAACATGCAGAGTAAGGAAATACATGCAATACAGAATCATTATGAACATGATGTTTGTAGTGTAATGCTAACACGTTATTCTGATCTGAAAAAACATAACAAAGTATGTGCAGGAGAGAAGCCTTACAAATGTGATTTTTGTGGTAAATGTTTTACATTTTATAGTCATCTGAAAGTACACAACAGAATACACACAGGAGAGAAGCCTTACAGATGTGATGTTTGTGGTAAGCGTTTTATAGTTTATAGTGAGCTAAAAGTGCACAACAGAATACATACAGGAGAGAAACCTTACAGATGTGATGTTTGTGGTAAATTTTTTAGAATTCGTAGTCATCTGAAATTACACTATAGATTACATACAGGAGAGAGGCCTTACAGATGTGATTTTTGTGGTGAGCGTTTTTCAGATTGTAGTCATCTGAAAGTACACAGTAGAAAACATACAGGAGAGAAACCATACAAGTGTGATGTTTGTAGTAAATGTTTTACAACTCATAGTTGTCTGAAATTACACAGTAGAATACATACAGGAGAGAAACCTTACAAGTGTGATGTTTGTGATGTTTGGTTTAGATGTTGTGGTGATCTGAACAAACACAATATAATACATACAGGAGAGAAGCCATACAAACCATACAAGTGTGATGATTGTGGTGTAAGGTGTTACAATTTTAGTGGTCTAAAAACACACATAATAAAACACACAGGAGAAAAGCCTTACATGTGTGATGTTTGTGGTTTAGGGTTTACACTGTCTGCTAATCTTAAAACACACACAAAAATTCATACAGAAGAGAAGCCTTACAAATGTAATGATTGTGGTATAAGGTATAAGCATTGTAATACCATGAAAATACATATCAGAACACATACAGGAGAGAAGCCATATGTATGTGGTGTTTGTGGTGTAGGATTTAACCAGTCTAGTCATCTATATACACATTTAAGATCGCATACTGGTGAGAAGCCTTACAAGTGTGATGTTTGTGGTGTTGGGTTTGCACAGAGTAATTATCTTCATAGGCACAAAGTTATACACACAGGAGAGAAACCTTACAAGTGTGATGTTTGTGGTGTAGGGTTTACACGTTGTTATAGTATGAAAAAACACAAACTTAGACATACAAGAGAGAAGTCTTAAAAGTTTGATGTTTGTAGAATTTACATTGTTCTAGTCTGAAAGCACAAAAATAATAAAGAAGTTTGATGTTAGTGGTGTACTGGTTACACACTGTAGTATTCTGAAAACACACAAGAGAATACAAAAGGGGAGAACGTTACATGTGTGATGTTTCTCATTTAAAATTAAACAAGTTGTAGTATTGTCAAAGTACAGGTGTATATATATATTGTTATTGTTGAACAGAATCAACATCATTGCACTCCGGGCAAACCCATAGGTGCTCAGTCTCCCTCAGTATATGTTGAAGAGTGTGAATGCTAACTGTTCCTGTAGCTCGCTGGTTGTATACGACGGATGCATCCTCTCATACATCCATCTCTGCTAGCCTTACGTTTGATGCCATATTTCAACAATCTTAACCTTGAAGATTCATCTATTGCAGTGTCATTCTCTAACAGGCGATCATTAACTGTTCCCAGTTTCTCTCCCTTATCCATATCCAGTGTCACCACCATGGGTGCTCTTGCTGTTAGTCTGTCAGCTCTCTCATTACCACATACCCCTACATGACCAGGACAGCAGATCCACACCAGCTCTAGTAGACTGAAAGCTTCTATCAATGTTTTCCATTGATGCCGCAACCAACCACTTTGAACCTTTCGAAGTCAACACAATGACTTCCTTTGTTAAGGAAGTTTCAGTTATCCACCTTTAGGCTGCAGTAACAGCCTCGACCTCCATTCTCGTGCTGGAAGTTATCTCGTAAGCCCCGCTATGTTCAATGATGATTCTGCCCTGTACCCTAGCAGAGACGCCCCAACCTGATTTCTCACCACTGATCATAGACCTATCTGTATACACAATGGCATCATTATCTCCGGCATGATCATGTATCAGTTGATTAATTTCCAGTTCTGTTTTTCCATTGCCTCAAGTTCTACACTCTCTGCCAAGGCTGATGATGACTTGCCGGTATTTAACCCAGTTCTCATCTGACATACTGCACTCTTCCCCTTTGAATATGTTTTCAACTGTGGCCACCTGCTTGATTGGTGTCTCAGCCTGTGCCATCTATGACATCCCCCTCTTTATTCTTGCTCCTTTAATGTTTCCTTGCAGGGGGTTCCATTTGTCTTTGGTTATTCGCATATAGGCTTTTGCTTGGGCCATCGCATATCTGGATCTAATCGACAGCACTCCAAGCATATACCTCATTGTCACAATGGAGGTATCCCGCATACAACCCAAGACTACGCATCCCTTCATTTTGAATACGTTCTTGTCATTCACATTGTGTTACTGACAGCGTGACTATTCCCAGCCCATACTCAATGACCAATATGACTAGCTGATGATAAAGAAGAATCTCTGCTCCACACATGCCATGGTGATTATTTTCAGGGCTGCTAGACTGCATTTCAGTGTGATTTGCTCAACGTGGTACTTAGAGGAGAGCCCGCAATCGAATGTAACTCCACGGTATTTCAGCTTTTCATGCCGTTCAATTTTCTGTCTATTGAGAGTAATATCTGGGAGGTCTGTTTTATGGAGTTGTTCAAGGAGCACCACATCACGCAGGCCTTGTTGGGATTGACTTTGGAGCCAGTTTCCTCACACCGTTTAGACACCTCTTGTAGTGTCCCATGTATGCTATTAACCATTTCTTGTCGGTCAGAGCCAGTTCTGTAAATGAGTATGTCATCAGAAACAGTCAGTGTTTGTCCCAACCAAGTTGGCTGAATGTGGCTACTTTCACTGTATAGATATTAAACAGTACCGATGATAGTGGAGAACCCTGGGGTAGTCCCGGGCAAATGGGCATTGGGTCTGATGTCCATGTTCCCAAGTAAAATGCCACTGATCTCTCAGTTAAGGCAGCTGCTATCCATCTTGAAAGCCAAGGGTTAACATTGCAAGCCATTACATGGTTTATTAATGTTGCAAAGTTCACACTGTTATTGTTATGATTAAAATTCATAACGATTGTGTCTATATAATAGGTAGCTCTACAAGGCTCCTTTTTTGTTTATTTTATACGGTGTTACTTATTAATATGGGAAGTGACATCATGCCGCTTTGGTTGGCTGGCATACGTGAAACTAGAGAGAAGTGCTGGGCCTTCTACCATTGTGTGTCATGGCGAGTGGATGCATGTGTTTGAGCTCCTAAATTGAAGTGTCTATCACGGAGTTATTTCATTACTAATACATCAAGATCTTCTGTGAGGTGTATCTAGTTATCTGCATTTTCAGGGAGTATAGCTTCTCAGTGTCGAGTGGGAATATATATATTAAACATATTGAGAGTAAAAGGACAGTGTTCCTGACATGAACTGACTGCCTAAAGTTATATCGACTACTGCATATTATCTGCCCTTGTATGTTGGCCTGAACTGTATTGAATGTGGAGCGGCGTTGCCGTCTTAATAAAAAAGTATATTGTCCATGTCGTCCGTTGTGGCGACATGTAATTTGGATAGATGATTAGCTTGTTTTGGTGTCTGTGACGTCTACTACCCTAGAAGTGAACTTGGCGGCAGGAACCATATCCTGTCACTACAAATTAACATTCTAATATCAAAGACATGTAACAGTTATAAGCATCCTCTAGGTCAATTGCTACAGCAACCGTTTCTCGCTTATCCTGGAACCCCTCGTACACATCTTAAGCAAAAGTTTCAGCATTACCCCATGTTACTTTCATGGGCCTATAGCTTCCGAGAGTATCAGATAGGATCTGTGCTTTTTCGAGGTGATTCATTATTTTTTTGTGTTACTATCTTTTCAAGTAGTTTACCATAGACATTCTGCATAGTGATAATTCTGTAGCTGCTGAGAAGTGTGGAGTCTTTACCGGGCTTAGGAAGTGGCCGTAGGTAACTATGCAGCCAGTCTTCTGGCACCTCAGCATTCTGTATCTATTGTTGAAATCACTCACCACATTCTTAATGCCTGTGTCATCCAGCTGTTTAATGTGGTGATACTGTACACCATCACAGCCCAGGACAGTGTTCCTACTAGATTCTAAAGTACACATAACGTCTTCTTCGGATATGAGGTTCTCTCACTTCCCAGGATACGGTCTTTAATTTCTTGGCGGGCAGCTTTGTCACCTTTATCTGTCTGAGTAATACAACACTCGAGTAATGCATGTCCCTTTTCAGCATCAGTCTTCAGGCTTATTCCTGTCGAGCTGAGAATGTTAGGAATTGGTTGACCTGTACTTTTACTACTCATTCTGCAATGTAAGGACATTTATAACATAAGGAAGGGAAACCCGAGGCCTGTAAACAGTAAATAAATATTAGACAAACATAAAGGTATGTTTTCAGGCACTCGTAAGAAATAAAGAAGTACAAAACTAGACAACAGAAAAACAACAGACGTGAGTGGCTTACCCAGGACTCGAACCCAGACCTTCCATGCGACAACCCCGCCTAGCTATGAAAGCTTCTTCTTCTTCTTTCGTTTGCTTGAAATATATTGTCTATATCTGCAATGTTGTTTCTTGTATAAACTTCACTGTCTTTTGTAGTTCATACAGAGGTCCGTATAGTTTTGCTTCCAGTGTTGTTTCTCTGGGCCAGTGGGTTTGCCTCACTATATCATATTCGGGGCAATCTTGAAGTACGTGCTCCGCAATCTGGGGTGCCTGTCCACATGTAGACAAGGCTGAATTGCCAATCTTGAATTTTGTATACATGTGGCTGCGGAGGCGGTTGTGTCCTGTTCTGAGGCGCAGAATGACAATTTGTTCTGATCTGTTCATAGCTTGGTAGTCATCCTGCGTTGATGTTGGTGGCTTTCTGATAGATTTGATCATCTTTTTCTTCTGATGGTACGTAACTGGTACATCCGGTTGCTCGTCTGCAGCACCTTCTTTAGCCAGTCCGTCTGCTCTCTCGTTTCCTGGTATTCCACAATGAGACGGTATTCACTGCATGGCGACCCTGCGCTGGTTGCACAGTTCAGAAAGTACCTGGCAATTTTCTGGACTGAAGTGCTTGGAGTGGTGATCTTGCATCTGTCAGGAATACTACAGGCTGTGGACCGAGATTGGTGTTCAATAGTTTCTCAGTTGCCACCTTGATTTCCTAGACTTCTGCATCATAGTTGTTACAGAATTTCCCCTTTGGTACTCTGACCGTATCCCTAGTGTTGTTTGGGTATTCTATGTACACTCCTGCTCCTCCATTCTTTACTGCATTCTGTGCTGACCCATCCGTGTATACTCGGACTCTGAGGTCCTGTGGGTATTCATCATCTAGGAAACTGAGAGTGACTGTCCTACGTTGCACGCTGTTCTGTTCATCCCTGTCGAATATTCCTTTCACTTTTGTCTGGATGTGTGCTGGTAGTCCAGGCTCCTCTCTCCAAGGGGTTTGTTCTGGCACAGACTTTAGGGGGCTGTTCCACTTAGTTTTCTCAGGATGGCCAGCTTCCTCCTGGCCTTTGTTGCTGCCTTGTTGATGTGCTGCTTCCATGTCAGCCTATCATCGAATGTAACTCCGAGATAGGTGGGTTGTTTATCTTCTCTCAGGAGCTCTTCGTTTATCTTGATGACACCACCTTTTTGTTTGGGAGAGAGGGTGAAGAGTGTAGTGCTGCACTTGTCTGTGTTGATGCTGACACACCATCTATTTGCCCATGAGGTTAAGGCATCTATAGCTCTTTGTAGCAGTTTGGTGGCCACTGTTGCATGCTCATCTGTGCACCATATTACCAGGTCATCAGCGTACATTGCCACTTTCATTCCATGTGGTAGTTCAGCAACCAGGTCGTTGATGTAGAGCTATGAAAGCGAATCATATACCTGTAAACAGTAAATAAATATTAGACAAACATAAAGGTATGTTTTCAGGCACTCGTAAGAAATAAAGAAGTAGAAAACTAGACAACAGAAAAACAACAGACGTGAGTGGCTTACCCAGGAGTCGAACCCAGGACCTTCCGTGCGACAACCCCGCCTAGCTATGAAAGCGAATAATATACCGTAAAATCTTGTGCATAATACGCATGCTTGATTTAGTCCAAAATTTTCTGGTAAAATGGAAATTCATGTATAATACGCACCATAATTTTTCAAGATAATCATAATAAATATCGCCATCATCTTCATCTGATGACACCTGTTCTTTCTCTCACAAAACGTCGTCCTTGCTGCTGTCAAGTTTATTCGAAATACAACATTTGAGGAAGCCTTGTTGAATTATAGTCTTATCTAATTCCTTCCAACCAGCAAGTACCCACTCTGCAACATCTGTGAGAGTCGGTTGACGCATACTGCCACCAAAAACTTGACAGACTTTCCAATGTAGGTTACTTTCGATGTCGAAAATAACGTATTTTTTAGTACTCGCGTATAATACGCACCCGAGTTTTAGCGGGCAAAAAATGAATAAAAATTGTGCGTATTATACGTGAGATTTTACGGTACCATATAATAGGGGAACAACAGAAGTGATTGCGTCATTAATAGGCTGGACTGCCCATGGTAAATTTCCGGTGTTATGTTTTGTGGTTCACACTAATAACCCGTCATCGAAGCATCATTTTTTGCGGATGCCTAGATGGCGGGGAGGATAGTGTGATTCACTTTCATAGCTCGGCGGGGATGTCACACGGAAGGTCCTGGGTTCGAGTCCTGGGTAAGCCACTCACGTCTCTTGTTTTTCTGTTGTCTAGTTTTCTACTTTTTTATTTCTTACGAGTGCTTGAAAACATACCTTTATGTTTGTCTAATATTTATTTGCGATCAGTACAGATTGAGTATACATAAGTCTCTGCAAAACTTAGCTAACACCACCATCTTATACCCCTATTTTCTCATGTTCCATCAACTTCAGCATCATTATCTCTTTACTTCTCAGCTCCTCTAACACTATCTGTCTATCAATACTTATGTTGCTTCCTCCTTTATTTCTTTCTGCCTTCCTCAACTGTTTGCTTCCTCTCTATCTCTCTTTCTCTTGAGTTCTTCTCAACTTCTCTACTCCTTACTTCTTCCACTGTTTGCTTCAGTTTTTTTCTATCAACAATTTCTTCATTTCTCGTGCTTCCTTGATTCCTCTCAGGTTCTCTGTTCTTTAATTTGTCGCTACTTTGACCTCTACTTGTACTTCTAGTATACTTATCTCTTCTTTTTATTTCCTCTATGCTGCTAGATCGGTATCACCATCAATCCTTAGTAGTTTCTCTCCTTCTACTATTTCTTCTAATTCTTTCCCTCTCTCAGCTCTGAGATTTGTACTCTTTTCTATCACTACTTCTATTCGTTTCCGGTGTCTTACCCTGTTCCCCTGTTATTTCCCTTGTCAGCTCTTCAAACTTTTTATCAATGTAAGTGCAAAATGCGGTTATCTCTTGCTCATCCTCTCTTCTACCACTATTTCTTGCGTTACTCTTCCTCTTCGGCCTTATCTCTGAGTTACATCTCTCAACCTTGCAAGACGCCTCTCATAATCGGACGAATCGTCTGATGATGTGTAATGTCTCTTCGGCTCTCATGTACCCTGTTCCTCTATCATTTCCTGTGTCTCAGATTCTTCTGCTGACCCTTCTTGTAGATGCTTTAAAATCCACAACATTGCCTCCACGGCTGGCGGAGTTGTGGATTTTAAAGTTGCTACCGTAAGTGAAATGGGTTCATTTCGATACAAGACAACAGGAAGCTGAGACGCTTGGGAGTCATGACCCAAGTGGGCCCGCCCCCTTAGAGTGTAAAGGAGTATATGGGGCCGAAACATTTGTCAGACGGGGGGACTACTTCTGATGATCAGATTGCTTCCTGTTGTATCGCTCTGTAAAGAGTTTCCTATCATCGATGTAAGGACCAGAATTTCTGTAGTATTTTGTCAGTGCGCACCTGTGTCACAAAGCCCTCCCACACTGTGTCTTTGGCTTCTCTTGCCAAGCTCTTGAAATTATTGATGGCTTTTTTATTTTTCTACTTAAAATCTTCCACCTCTTCATAATTCATTGTCCTTCTCTTCTGTGTTATTTGCCATAACTTTGTCACTTTTTCCTTCTCCAGCCATGCTGTCTACTGTCTCATTCCACCAGGGCGGTTGTGTAAAAGCTGCATGAGTTGTCTTTTGTTTCGCAATTTGATGCAATATGTGCACAGGGTTACTACTGTCATGTGGGCCTGTATGATACTGGAAAGTCTGTTTCGGTTTCCTGTGTCTGGCGGTCTTTGCATTCGCAATGAGTACTACACAGGGTAGGTGACCGCTTTCTTGAGCTTACAATACATCCCAACGTGTAAAGGTGGTGGCAGCAGTAGAAATCAATGCCAGATCTATGACACCATCAGTATCTCCTGGTCTAGATGCTGGTTTTGTTGGGCGTGCATCATTTAAAATGGAAAGGTTTGAGCTGAGTAAAGCCTGTCTATTTTCGTGGAGTTCCCCCCCACATAAATCTAGCATTAAAATCATCTGAAATTAAGCACATCTTGTTAGGTTCTTCAGACAATTGTGTCAGCAACTCCCAGCGACCGTTTTCTGAAAGAAATTGATTTATATATATATATATATATATATATATATATATATATATATATATATATATATATATATATATATATATATATAGTCAGTGAGGGTGTAATTAGCCTCACAGACGGAGGTTCACTTCCACAAATGTATAATGTAGCATTGTGCATAGCTGGTGGTCATATAAAGATGACCAGATATGCCTCCATGCATATATATATATATATATATATATAACCTGACCGGTTGTTTAAAATGGCAGTAAAAACATGATGTGACATCCCCACCCTCTTCTTAAGAAAGAAAACAAGTTTTCTGTTAGTCTGACACGGCAAACAAGAGTGCATGCAAGAGAGTGTTCTTACATGATTGGTGTATTTTATATACACTGGAGACCCAAAACGACATGGCTAAATGTAGTGCATGCAAGAAAGTGTTCTTACATGATTGGTGTATTCTATATACACTGGAGACCCGATATGACATGGCTAAATGTAGTACATGCAAGAGAGTGTTCTTACATGATTGGTGTATTTTATATACACTGGAGACCCGATATGACATGGCTAAATGTAGTGCAAGAATGCTGCAGCCAGAGACTGAACCCCAATTGCACAAACTGCCCCCTTTTCATGTGCTTCATTGTCAATGATTCATGAGTTAATCCAACACATTTGCCTGGTTGGTTGTTGAAAATATGTCTCTGTTACAGTGGTTGATATAGCAGTGAAACAAGTGCCTGTTAATTACTTATATTTATTTTTTGTTATTTACTACTCTCAGGTTTTTATTTACTACTCTCAGGTTTTTATTTACTACTCAGGTTTTTATTTACTACTCTCAGGTTTTTATTTACTACTCTCAGGTTTTTATTTACTACTCAGGTTTTTATTTACTATCAGGTTTTTATTTACTACTCTCAGGTTTTTACTTTCTATTCTCAGGTTTTTATTTAATACTCTCAGGTTTTTATTTCCTACTCTCAGGTTTTTATTTACTACTCTCAGGTTTTTATTTACTACTCTCAGGTTTTTAATTACTACTCTCAGTTTTTTTTTTAACTCAGGTTTTTATTTAGCACTCTCAGGGTTTCATTTACTATGCTAATGTTTTTATTTACTACTCTCAGGTTTCTATTTACTACTCTCGGGTTTTTATTTTCTACTCTCAAGTTTTTATTTACTATTCTCAGGTTTTTTTTTCTACTCTCAGGTTTTTATTTACTATTCTCAGGTGTTTATTTACTACTCTCAGGTTTTTATTTATGACTCTCAAGTGTTTATTTACTACTCTCAGGTTTTTATTTACTACTCACAGGTGTTTATTTACTGCTCTCAGGTTTTTATTTACTTCTCTCATGTTTTTTTTTTACTCCAAAGTTTTTACTTACTATTCTCACGTGTTTATTTACTACTATCAGGTTTTTATTTACTACTTAGGTGGTTTTTTGCTACTATCAGGTTTTTATTTACTGCTCTCAGGTTTTTATTTACTGATCTCAAGTGTTTATTAACTACTTTCAGGTTTTTATTTCTTACTCTTAGGTGTTTATTTTCTACTCTCAGGCATTTATTAATTACTCTCAGATTTTATTTACTACTCTTTTTTTTATTAACTCCCTCAGGTTTTCATTTACTACTCTCAGATTTTTATTTACTACTCTCAGGTTTTTTTTACTACTCTCAGATTTTTATTTAAGACTGAGGTTGTTATTAACTACTCTCAGGTGTTTATTTACTACTCTCTGGTTTTTTATTTACTACTCTCACTTCCCAGGTTTCCTTCATTATTGAATTAGCAGCTATGAATACAGCATTTCAGTGATTGGAGTCAAAGAGAGTGGATAGGATTTATATTCTTATGTTGAATTGGCCATTGATGGCATGGTATGTTTGATGACTGTCGTAACAGGGATGCTCTGCAAGAGATAGGACTGGAAGCATAGTGTTTACAAGGGTTAATGCTGGTTGAGCCTTGTGAAATCAAGTCACATGATATGATTATATGATCACGAGCAGGCTAGGATAGAAGCCAACTGGTTGGTCAGTCTCACCATGTTGGCAGAGCAGTTTTTCAGCTCGTCTGAGGATCATTTCACATAGCCATCAGATCCAACCTTTGCCATTTTGATTGTTCTCATAAGAGGGTTGTATCCCTGCTGCTTTACGGTGACGATGTGACGTTGGTAGTTTAACGTCGCACATATTTGTTAGCTTGCTCCTATCTTGATATTTGTGATCAGTTGTGACTGGTGCCATGATTTGTTCACTGCCTGATGTAAGGAGTCTTGTTGTCTCTATATATATTATTTTGGTTCATTATGTACACTTGTCGTGTTTCTGCTATGTGCTTGTTGTAAATAAAAGAGGATATGGAAATTGTGTTGTTCATCCCTCATTTAACTGTGATACTTTTTTGTCTGGTCCGCTAACTTGTTGTTGAGCATCATGATGTGTTATGTCTCTGTCCTCATATTCTAAACCCACGCAGTTAGTTTCTTCACAATTGAAATTGCGAAAAAAGGAAAAACGAGATATAAAATATAACATGACCAGGTATGTTAACACTATCACATGCTCATATCAGACAGCTGTTTCAATGTAAAATCTTTTTTTCTCTTTTACTCAATAACATTTTATATAACTGCTTTTTTTTTTAACCATGCTGGTAATAACTTAATGCAGAAATTTTTAACATTTCATGTATGGGTACAGTGATTCATAAACTTGCAGTTTAGCAAAAACGAGACAGATCATTTGAGCGAAATCTGTATTTTTAGTGTCCAAAATAAAAGATGTATATGAGAAATGTATCGTTTACTTATTTTCATTGATTGTTGTTGCCCTACACGACGCCACCAGGCGTAATGGCCACTGACTGCTTTGATGGTCGGAGGCTAAGGATCAAAGAAGAAGAAGATGTAGGATGATAGTAGTTTGTACTTATGCTAGACGTCCTGCAGGTTGCAGATGTGTGACAAACATTGATAAATTTACGTCAGAATAAGGAAATTTGATAGAACGTGGGACTTACTTATAACACAGTGTCAAAGTTTTGACTCCACTATCTGCTTATAACTCAGTGTTAAACTCCACTGTCTGTGTTTATATCAGGCGTACAGTGTATTTTTGTAAACCACTTTTGTACACATTTATTTGGATTTTCTGAAAGACACTTGTCATTAGATATTAGAATTAAAAATTGTCCAGCTACATTTGTTCTGTTTCATTTTGTAATTATTGTTTCATTTAATTCAGCATTAACATTTTGTAACTGTTCACTTTTAATATTTTGAGGTATGTTAATAACCTTCATCTAAACCAGTCTGATCTTCACATTTCTGGGGCACAGAATGAAATAAAAAGTAGCAGGCTAGACCTAGAGATGATAAACACTGTACACAACTATGGACTTTGTTATTTATTTAGAGGAGAACAAAACAAACTATTTGACAGAAATTACAACAGTGAGTTAGCCACACTAAGTGAACTTCTTATTTAACTTTAACTTTTGTTACAAAAAATTGTGTTGCTCTTTCTGATTATTTAATTATTCATTATAAAATTTATTTACTGTTATTTATGAATGCACCATATGCTCAGTCTTATTATAAATATCCTCTTGACAATATTCTTTCGGTAAATCTGAAATTTATGTCAATCACGTCTAGGGAAAGTAAATATACAGGTTTCTCTAATCTGGGATGAGGTCCGCAGTTTGTCACGGAATTGCCTCCCCTGTTTTGCAGTAGTGGTACAACAATGGTCAAAACTCAAGAGTATCTAATATGGGCCTTCAAAGGTGTCTACCTTCGCACAAGATTACTCTTGGCAGAATTATAGATAGAAGGATAATGATGGTTCTATCTCAAGGGAGTTTCATAAGATATTTCAGATGTCAAGAACAATGCTGCATTGGCAGGGCAGTTATTAACTTTTATCTGATCCACCACTGTTTATGAATAATTAAGCAAATATTAATTTCAGCTCGTTCAAGTCCCCACCCTGATTTACTCAGTGGAATTCTTCTTATTCTGGTATAGCTCTGTTTAGAGAGTATTTAGTAAATTGACTGAGACAACATGCAGTACATTCAAAATGATTAAATCGACGTTAAATTTGTATATTTACAAATAACAGATTTAATAGTCATTTAGGTTTTAACTAGGTTTTAAAGAAATGAATAATTATTTATAAAAAAATAGTTTATCATCACTGTTGTGATGGGATAGAAATGTAAAACGGAGATCACTTGGCAGCTTTTATGAGTTACTTAGCTGTCAGTGACAGTTATGCTCCTTCTGATGGGTTGGCTCTTGGTAGACTGATCACGCTTGTCGCTGGTCAAGGTTGTAGGGCGCAGTACGTTCCCAGAAATGTTAGGGAGTGTCTACGAAGTTGGTACCTCATCTTTAAGCTCAGGCCACTTTTCCCTTTTTGTTCCAGAGATAGTACCCTCAACTGGTACCACCAACAACTATAGTAAAAGAACAGAAACAAAATGCTGTCCTGACTATTGCGTTTTCTGACAAATAGTTATGGGTCCCTTTCTCCTATTCCACCATCCCATATACCTCAGAATTTACCCTCGATTAGAATTAAGTTTAATTTTTCGAGAAAAAACTTTCTTTACATTTAAATTGAATAGCTTTATTTTTACGTTACATTCAAATAAAAAGGTTAATAGTATAGATAGAATATGTTTACGTTAACATTTACACTGATTGAACATTTTCACAATATTGATTGAATATGTTTTCATTTACATCTACACTGGTTGGAAAGCTTTGAAACTTTCATTAATTTTTAAAGTGAATATGTTTACATAGACATTGACACTGGTTGACCTGTAAATATTATAATTAGAATGTACATAATTTCTTTCTTATTTCTCTCCCTGATCCATGTGGAGCTTGGGACTACTTATGCTTTTAGTTTTCTGTATACATTAGTTCACATGTTAGTAATGGAAAATATAGAATGTAAAATGCACAACTTTTGCCTATCATGGGTCACAGACTGTTTGCTTAGAGAAGTAGGCTTAAGGCACTGGCAGATGCCTTTTTACACGTGTCTGGGGTGTTGCTATTTTAACACTAGATTCCCTCTATGACTGTTTCAGTTTCCTCAGATGCCGGTTCTTTATTAAAATGGTTTCTTGGGCACTTTAAGTCCTTCAAGATGTTCTACAAAGTCCTGTCTCATAAAGAGAATTCTGAATTCTAACCTTGACAGTATGGTTTTGTCTTGGCAAGCGATCCTTACAGTGAATCTTAAAACTGTGAAAATGTCAGGTTATATGGCCCTTCTTCCCCCGCATTTGTTTTGTTATGATGCTAAGAAAGCTCCAATCGTTTCAAACATGCGTGTTTAGTGGGGTAATTTCAAAATATTTCTGACATGGAATAATATGCATGATGCAAAAGGTCATGTCTCCCATATAAGGAATGAAAACATCCCATCCTCTATCGGCAATGTTTAAAAATAACTTATTATTATTTAATTTGAAGTAATGTCTTTGTAACAAGGTGTGCCGGAAACGGTGATGTCATGTATGTCTGTCCAAAATGGGTTACACAGACAAGTAATCTCATTATCTGTTGCTTGAGCACACACAATCCGTCTCTTTACCATCTTGGCAAAGAACACACCCTGGCATTATCAGCGATTAAACAAATGTGCTGGGCGATTTTAATGTTAATCTGTAGTCTGATGTCAGTCAGACCAGAGATTAATCAACCTGGTTGTCGATTAATTATTATCTAAGCCGTTCCTTGGAGCATTTCCTATTAAAATGTAGGAAATATGAACAACAGAGAAAACCAATATCAGATTATTTGCAGGCATGCGCTTCATCCATAAATGTGGAACAGGTGTTGAGAATAGAAAGACCTGGAGAATTGTATAATAGTAGTAAAACAGGAAACAAAAAGATCAAATTCAAAGTGAATCATATATTGTATTGTATTTACATTATTATGCATAAACAATTTGTAAAAATTTTTATCTGAAAGGATATTTACATTTTAGTCAATGGTGGCTTGTGTATGCCATATTTTGAAACAGAGTGTTGGGTGGAGGTGAGGATGATCATCGCAACCCTCGCAAATAAAATTTGTTCTTTTTGGAGAATCTTGTTTGCTGCAGACTCTACATCTTCTGTCTTTTTCTGTGTAAGCTTTCATATGCTTAGCTCCTTCAAGCCTCTGAATTGGGTTGGCTGTCCTTGGTCTTCCAGGGGTTGCCTTGATACTCCTCTGTGGATCGGGCATTAGATCTGCGGCCCACTGAAGCAAAGCATCAATCAGAGATAGTATGAACTGTTTTAATGTCATTTTTCTACTGCCTGTGAGCCTATAGAGGATGAAAGCATTGGTACAAGTTATTTCCATTATCCAGTAGAATATTTTTTTCCACCACTTGTTGCTGTGTCATTTGTGAATGCCATAATACCCAAGCATTTGATCAGCACAGTCACATCCATTCATACTCTGATTATAGTCATGGACTGTTATTGGCTTTGGTTTTGTCGTGGTAGTCATTCCTGTATTTGTTTTGGTGGAAACAATGATTACTGGCTTTTTTGCTTTCTTATCCCTCCATCCAATACAAAGCAAAGATGAATCTTTAGTTTGCCAGCATTTCCGTTCCATGTGTGGTATGGAAAGTGCTTTTATTTCTAATGGAAAGCCAATTCGGTTTGACTGGAGGGTGCCAGTATAGTATTGTTTTTGCTGAAGCAAATATTCAATCAGTGCCCTTGTGGTGTAGAACCTGTCTGCAAATATATGATAACAAGTTCCAATTTGCTGCAATAGAGTTCCAAAGACTTTTATTGCCATCCCACTATTGGTGTCTGTGCTTGGATCATATGAGGTATTCGCTCCATAATACGTAAACAGGGATAAAACATACCCAGTGGTACTGTCAACAAGACCAAAACTCTTTATATGATACGTACTAGGCTTAGTTGCATTAAATTGCTTGTATTTCCATCTCCCTTTAAATCCTACAATCATTTCATCAACCGAAACATTTTCAAAGGGCGTAAAGGCATTATTGAAATTTTCAATCAAAGAGTTAATGAATGGCTCCACTTTACTTTTTCCCTCAGCATCAGGCTGTCCCACATGCAACATTGTTTGATAGATAGACAAAAATCTCTTTCAAAGTTTTTGTGATAAAATGGAGCATAAAGGCAATCAGTTTCTGATGAATAATAATCTCTAATAGAAGGTCTGGGATCAATACCCATAGCATTTATTGTGGCCATAAATTTTAACAACTCATAGTTTGATAGTGCTGTCCAGTTTGAAAATCTTGATCTTTTTAGGGATGGATTATTTTTAAGTACTTTAAGTTTTCAATACTCATTTACAGAATGTACTATTGAATTTGCAATGTCATCAGTAAACAATGTCCTATAGCAGTCACATGGAGTTGATGCCTCACTAAGACCTAAGTCACCATGTACTCCTGGTGTGCGACCATATTTGGGATGAAATCTAAATACGTTTTGGGTCTCTGTAATACTTCTTCTTCTTCTGCGTTCAGTTTGTAGTCATGCTAAATCTGCAGGCCTGTCACCAGGATGAAGTCCACAGTCTTTACCAAGTCGGTGCGGCAGCCCCATAGCTTCTGCTGGAGCTCAGCACCCTTTGACCAGGTTGCACGTCGCGATTCATCATGGGTTGGACAGTTCTGGAGAATGTGTTCTGGGGTCTGGATTCCAGTTCCACATGGGCATTCATTGGTGTGGGATATCCTGATGCGATAGAGATGTCCAAGATCTGCAGTGACCAGTTTTCAGGCGGAAAATTGTGGTCTGTTGGTATCTGTTTAGATGGCAGATTGGGTCATCTCTGCTGTATATATCCCTTTCCTCCTTCCACTGATTTTTGTACTTGTTGTGGATGATGGTTTTTGCTTCCCGATCGGGCAGTGGGTGGCTGTATTGTTCCATTTTACTGCCACTTCTTGATAGAGCATCTGCTTTCTCATTACCAGCAATTCCACAATGGGAGGGTAACCACTGAAGGGCAATGGTTGATGACCTTTGGATGATGTTAAGCTCAGATCTGATCTCATTTATCATGTTATCATTTCTGGTGTTTTGTATTGATTCCAGTAATGATCTGCAGTCAGTGAAGATTACTATCTTAGCTTGTGGCTGCTGTTCGGGTCTGGTGAGGATCTTCAGGGCTTGCAGTAGTGCCATAGCTTCTGCCCTAAAATTGGAGATCTTTCCAGTTGGGAAGGCCTTTCAGATGATCTTTCCATTTAGGAATCTTATAAAAATGCCTCCTCCACTGTTCTTTACTGCCCCCTCAGCGGATCCATCTGTGTATGCGTGTGTCCACTCCTTTGGGTTGTACTTTTCTTCAATCATTTCTTGAGCCAAAGTTTTTATTTGTTGAGGGGTCTGGTAGCCTTTCTTTTTTATTTCAGGGACTTCTGTGATGATAGATATATTTCCATGGCAATCGTCTGGCTCCTCGTAATCAATTAACATTTCAATCTCAGTAGATCGGTTTGGGAGGATGTCTTCATGGCATCGATGCAGATGTTTGGAGATGTTTAAGAAGCTGGTTCTTTTCAGCCTGTTCTTTGTCAAACTATGGAGTTTGGCATGCATTGGATGACTTGGCATTCGTAGAAGCTTCTCACTGTGAGTGAATACCTTTTCCTCACGTCTGTCATCAAGAGAGAGGATGTTGGTGTATCTCTCCGTTGCCTGGATTGGAGAAGTCTTCATCCCTCCAGTGATTAATCTAAGGCCTGAATTTTGCACTTTCCCTAGACATTCTGTGTTTGTTTTAGATGCCGTGGCCCAGACTGACATGCCATATTCAAGTACAGGTCTGACTGTGCCTGTATAGACTTTTTTAAGTATGTTGGTATTTGCCCCCCAACTTGTGCCAGCCAGTTTCTTCATAATAGAGAGCTTTCTTATTGCTCTCTGTTCTACTCCTTTTATGTGCGGCTTCCAGGTGAGTCTCTTATTCAACTTGACTCCCAGGTATGTTGGGTTTTCCTCGATTGGAAGCTCACTTCCATTTAGTTGCAGTTTGATCGTTTCTCGGCGATTTGACAGAGAGAAGCAGGTTGCTACTGTCTTGGAGAGGTTTATCTGTACTCCCCAATCTGATGCCCATTTGCCGATGGTATTTAGCGCTGCTTGCATCCTGAACTTTGCAGTAGGCAAATGTTCAGCAGCACACCAGGCAGCAAAATTGTCAGCATGAAGAGCCCTGGAGATATGCCCGGACAGTTTCTCTGCAATATCATTTATATATATATGATAAAAAGTGTGGGGGAGATAACTCCTCCTTGTGGCACACCCTGTTGTAGAGTGACACCATGGCTCAGTTTCCCATCAAGTTTTACTCTTGCTGTGCGGTATCGGAGAAAGTCCCGTACCCAGCTGAACATTCTCCCTTCAATTTTGTTGTTGAGCATCTTAAGGAGGAATCCTTCTTTCTATACCTTATCGAAGGCTTTTGTCAAATCTACAAAAACCGCCAGTACTTTCTTTTTCTCCTGAAACGCATTTTCTACTTCCTGGGCTAGATATACTAGCTGGTCTTCGGTGCTGCGATTTTTCCTGAATGTTGACTGTGTGTTATCAAGCAGATGGTTTTTTTCCAGATGTTTCAATAATCTTGAGTTCACCATTCTTTCCATTACCTTACCCAGACAGCTCAGTAGGCTAACTGGTCGGTAGCTGGACTTGCTTGTTTTCTCCTTTTGTTTCTTTCTGATGGGAACAATGATCAATCTGGAAATTTTCCAGTACTCCATGATAGGTTGAAAATTAGGAGGAGCTTGTGCCTGGCTACAGGTCCAAGGTTCTTGATCATATCATTTGTGATGCCATCTTTTCCTGGAGCTTTCATGTTTTTTAGTTTTGTTATGGCAGCACTGAGTTCTCTCATATACCACTGGACAAAAGTTAAGGGCCACCATTCAGTTTAGACAAGGTTTATATAATTGATTGGAAAACTGTAAAGACAAGTGAAAATGTCATTAAAACTGAGCTCAGAGAAATGTGTATACATTTCTGTGTGCCCTAGGTTATTTTTTTTTAAATGTCAAAAAACTGGGTCACTTTAACACGCACATGAAAATTGCCATTGTTGCTGCAAAAACTCGTGGTTTTTGCAACACGCCCCACTAGTTCAAAAGGTGAAAAAGTGGAAAATGATCATCGGTAAAGAGTGTTCACCGTTGGTATGCAATAAATCAGTATGACAAGTGGTCGAAATGATCACTGCATTAGCCATGCCACCAAGGAGAAGTCTCAGCACTGTAGACCGTGGTCGAGCCATGGCATGGATTCAGGATGGTCAATCTGTTCGTCATGTTGCAAGACGTTTAGCAGTGTCCCACTCTACCATTCAGAGACTTCTTGAGAGATTTCAAGCTACAGGACATTTGGAAAATCGATTCTGCTCACGAAGAATTATATGAACCTTGTCTAAACTGAATGGCGGCCCTTAACTTTTGTCCGGTAGTATAGTAAGGGGTGACTTCATGCAGGTATCTGCGTTTTGCTGCTTCAGTTTTTCTTTTACTTCCTTACGTACTTCTTGGATACGTGCATGTGAAAGTGATGTGGTGCTTTCTCCCTTGTAGAAATCTGCCAGAATGTTTGCTGCCATCTTTCCTGTGTGGTATTTTTCATTTTCCTTAATGACAGTCTTACAGTAGCTGGTTGTTGTTTCTTCATTTAGCACTCTTGTCAGACTCCACAGCTTGCTTGAGTCCTTTTCCATGTTGAGACTGCTGGTCTTCTGGTGCCAGCTCCTTTGGATTTCAGCTTTCTTTTGTTCATTAAAAGTTTGTTTTATGCTGTTGTGTCTCTGGGTGTTCTCTACTGTGGGATTTTGCTCCATAGTTTCCCGTGCTTTATTTAGCACATTAACTACCGCAAGCCGCTGTCAGCGGCACACAAAATAATCACATTTGGACCGCAAGCCGCTCAGAGCACCAATCTAATTTTAGTAATAAAACGAATGAAAAATGTACTGAAACACTCTCTGATCTGGTTCGAGATTTTAAGTTACCACCGGAAAACAAATTCCCAAAGCATGGTTGTTGTAGAACACTGGAAAATTGATATTATGTTCATATTTTTCAGCGTTTTGGGTTAGTTACCAAATCGTGTAGAACTGTTTACCATGGCAGCTAGTGATAGGACTACAAAAGATGCGTGTACATCTCGTCTAACGGCTGAATAGGATAGAAACGTGTTTCAACCATTGACTGATAGATCTAGCGACGAGGACAAGAGTGAAAACGGTGTGCACATTGATTGAAATTGTGATTTTGATAGAGATGGGGCGCAAGCAGTTATAATTGTGAAAATTTTGCAAGTCCTCGGCTATCGGAGGACCGTTGAATAGCAACAACCTCTATTAGAGTTACAACCGGTGTTTATTGTAATAGTACATTCATTTATCTTTAAAATGACGTGTAATTCATAAAAATCTGTAAACAATTACGAAAACTACAGCTTACTTTGTGCATACACCTACAGGATGAAAATGGGAAAAAAATTTAATTCGGCCACAGTGTGTTTTTCATTTCGGAGTTAATGTGTTAAGTCGCTATGGAGTTTTCCCAGGTTGTCACTCCAGCATGGTTTGTAGTCTTGTCATTTACCTCATGGAATTGACTTCTTTGCTGCTTGGATGATTGCCTCACTGATGATGGAGATGTTTTTATTGATGTTATTTGAGTGGGTAATGTTCTGACAGAGGTTATCGACTTGTTCTTTAAAAAATCCCCAGTTTGCTTTTTTGAAATTCCAGCTAGGAGACATATTAATTTGTCCTGCACTTCTTACCTCAGATATCTGTAACGTGACTGGTACATGGTCACTTCCACCCAGTTGAGTATTTACTGTTCTAGTGGTGAGTCGATGTATGTCATCTGTAGCCATAGCAAGATCTGGTGTGCTCGTTGTTTTCCATACTCTGGAATAGAAGGTGGGCTTATCCTCTGGTTGGTTTATTAGAATTAGTTTATTCTCTACCATCTAATCTTCCACCTCTTCTCCTCTTAGATCTGTTGCTTCATAGCCCCAGCTGGGTTTGTGGCTATTGAAGTTACCCATAATGAGGTATCTCGATGCTGCAAGCTTCACTTTGTGTGTAGCTCCAGAGATGTGGTTGGAGGGCTGTAGCAGTTTGTTATCATTAAGTCTCCACTGGGCAGCAATAGTTGGACTGTTATGTATTCAAGTTCGTCCTCACCTGATCTGTGTATCTCTACTGCTGGGATTGAGGTTTTAATCAGTGTGAGGATTCTTCCCTTAGTTCTTTTTGCCCTGTCTTAGCGGAAGGATTCGTATCCACGTATAAAGAATCGTTGGGTATCTTTTAGGTGAGTTTCTTGGATGCAGATTATATCAATGTTATTTTCCCTGAGGAATTCTTGTAACTCCGGTTTCTTGTTCCTCACTCCTTCTGCATTTCATTGAGCCACTGTAAGATAGTGGGTTGGTTGGTCAGTTGCTCTACTTTGCCTTCCCCTGACCATTTGGTTGGCAAAGGCACCAGTTGCTTAGGTGGGCCCTTTCAAGGCTAGGGGCCCGGCTCTGCTCCTGCCCGGTAGTAGCTGATAGGAGTGACGCCATGACGTAAGTCGAGATTGTCGCATGACTGCATACCGCAAAAGCGTGTGTGTCCTAATTTTTCCCGGTGTCTGTGCCGTAGCTGACACACTCCGTCTTCGGCAGGCCGAGTTGTGTTTGTTGTTCAGGGTTGTCTCCCATAGCCTTTCCATCTCCCGGTGGTAGCTGCAAGGCAGCAGGTTGGTTTGTTTACCGAGGTTTACCTTCCCCGTGGCTAGAGCTTATAGCGGCTCTTACTCGCTTGATGTACCCGTCATAGGGCATATGGAGGATTTCATTGGGGGTATCAGTGCCACCTGTTACCCCTCCCCGTCCTGCTGTGAGGACATCGTCGTTTGGTCCGCGGCTGCTTATTCGTCCAGCAATACTGACTTAATTCGCAGCTGACACACCATATCTGGAGGTCGTTCCACTATCCGCCACCTGTGGATGCGCCTGGTTGGGGTCGGTCGCCCCTTTTGCCAGGCTCTGTAATATTGATGTTTGGTACTGAAATCCATTCATCACCAATTGTCCCTTGTTGCTCCTTGGTACTAATGCATTTCCCCCTTTTTGTCAATGACTTGGTCAAAACTTTGTGTCATTTTGTAACACTAGGGCCTGGCTGTGACCACGCCCCCTCCTCACTAGAACTAGCTTCTTCATTAACGTCAAATTCGAAATCATCTATGACATCATCTTCACTAAACTCATCAAACATACACAGCTCCCTAGCCTTTTCTACAGATAAAAAAGACCTATGTTTTGATAAACATGATGTGGTTGGTTTGCAAGACATTGTCAGTATAAACAACAATAATCACCTGATCGAAAGCTGACAGATTTACCGTTTTTTCAATGAAATTTTCTAGAACAAGCGTGTTTCCGAATCACAACTCAAAGATAGCACTCTTCTGAATAAAAAAAGAGTAACTTCCGTTATGTTAAAATACCAAATTATGAAAATACGGAACAAATTGTACGGAACACAAAAGTGACGCTATGAGCGTTAAATCGGCTTCTAGGGGGTTTACGGAAGTACGCTCCCAGCGACTTTTCGGCCTTTAGGAGTTAAGCAAAAGTCACAAATGTTTTTTCACAATTAACAACATAAAATGTAAACACTTAAAGTGTTGTGTCCACTCATGAGATTCAGCAAAAATTAGAATTTCCACAACATAAAATGTTGTAAGAATTGAAAGTGTTGTGGCCACTCATGAGATTCAGCAAAAATTAGAATTTCCACAATTAACAACATAAAAAGTTGTTAAAAACTGATAGTGTTGTGACCACTCATGAGATTAAGCAAAAATATAAATAAAAGACAATTTATGTATGTATGTTCTTAATACAAATCCGCATGCCTTATTATTTCTTAATAAATTTTGGTAGACAGTATCTTTAGTTACTGCCAGTTGACGCCGTACAATTGTTTCATAATTTAATATTTATCACAACCCCGATTTAGTTATGGTGGGAGCAAGGTGCTAGCTGGCTAACCGCTCACTGCTGGGCATTACCATTGCTGTAAAGATTTCACTACGACACATAACATGGCTCGTGTCCACTAAGGTATGACTGTACAACAATGGGTGATATAAGAAATTAACACTTACTATATCAGCTCATGTCTCTTTATTACCAAGACGAAGCTTGGCCACACTCAGCCGAATGAAATACAAAAAATGTATATGTACAACTGCCACCAAAATGCATATAAATATAAGTGCAGATATAACACCAGGTAAGATGGCTACACAAGCCTCTATCGTGAGCTTCGCTCAATCGAGCGACAACCAAAATTTTACTGTTGAACTGACAGTCAACCTAAGGATTTACAAATATACTCATTATGCATAGAACTAGCACTGAGGAAAACAATCACCTCCCTTGAATAACTAACACTAGGAAAAGACTTATATGGCGGGGACTGTATCATATACTCCAAAGAATAAAGGCAGTCTCAGGCTGGCGACAATCTGCGTCCACACAGGACCGCAGCCGGGACTCTAATCCCCTCTTTATTTTTTGGTGCCCGAATTTTGCGCTGGTCACATGACAAAGTCATTCGGCTGTTTCCGTCAGCTTTCACCCGGCTTGCCATGTCACTAATAAGCAAGCAAACACAAAATAGCGATGTGACAATATTGTGATTATGACTTAGATTTTATTTAAAGTTTTTCTGTAAAATGTAAAGAAGCCATTTAATTTTCAGGGGCCATAATCAAATAAACAAGGCAGTCCTTGTTCTGGAACCCACAGGGCAAGAGAGGCAGAGGAAGACCAAGAAGTACATGGAGAAGAGAGTTGGAAACAGAGGTGAAAATGATGAGGAGAACATGGAAAGAACTTGAGATGATGGCACGTGACAGGAGGACTTGGCATGTGTTTGTTGAAGGCCTATGCTCCTTTGGGAGTGGAGGGTTATGAATGAATGAATGAATAATCAAATAAACAGATATCCAAAAATATCAAAGGACGTAACACAAATGTTAAAACTGTTATTTTATGTTTCTTATTAATAACCATATGTTTGCATATTTTACAAGATAATTTAAAATTGTTAACTACACAACTTTTACTTTAATAGAAAAAAGATCCCAGTTTTATGAAGCACTTTCTTTTTTTTAACTATGTAAATTTAATGGCACTCATTTTTCCAGGCAGTTTCAAATTGGATCAGAGCTGTATCGATTACATATATTAAAACCATTGAATGTTCTATGACAATCAACATCCACTGTGCGTGTTTAATCTGAATGAAAATCTAACATGGTTTAAAGTACGTATTTTTTAACAGCATTTTTAAAATGCGTGGTCAAACGAATTTAAATTGTAAAACAACTGTATCAACATATGTAAAAACCAAACTCACTTGATAGTCACTTTTTTCCGTTGCAATTATCTTTAAGTTATTTTATAGTAAAAACTAATTGTTGCGGAAAGCAAAATTATTAAATAGTTATGATCGTTGAAGGACCGTTTAAATGGAAGTAATTTTGTCACATGTTGCCAGGTAACATAATTTGGTTTCTACCGCTTTGGTTGAAAAAAAAAAATAAGCTGGTCGCTTTTTGTCAAATATGTATTCAATTCATGTGAATGAATGTTTATTTTGATTGAAAAAGCAGATTTATGCATTCATTCGCTTTCACTTATGGTATGTCGGTGCTTCAGAATTTTTTTTATAAACCTTTGTCCTCGCTTAGTATTAAAATTTAGAAAATGCCAAGTAACTTTGTCACATGTTGCCAGGTAACATAATTTGGTTTCTACCGCTTTGGTTTAAAAAAAATAACGCAAGTGCTAAAAAAATGCAAAGTCATTGTGTCGGATTAGTGCACTATGTCACATTAGAGAGCTCTTGAAGCTCTTGATCTGACTCTGCAAGATATCAGGGGAAACACTCTTCCAATGGGAGGGGCTGTGGTAGTGCTTTCTGGTGATTTTCGTCAAACATGACCAGTTATTACACGATCAACACTGGCGGATGAACTAAATGCTTGCATTAAAGCATCATACGTATTGGAGACACATTCAGAAAAAGGAACTGACCACCAATATGCGTGTTCATTTACTTGGAGATACAACCGTATACAACTTTGCTCACCAACTGTTGTGCCTTGGAGATGGCAAATTTCCTACTAATCAAACAACTAATCTGATATCGTTTCCATCGGATTTTTGCAAGGTAGTCATGTCAGTTCAAGAATTACAAAGCAGCATTTTTCCAAACATTCACAACAACTTTAGAAATCCTAAATGGCTTTGTGAGGGAGCGATTCTGGCTCCTAAGAATGAAAGCGTTAGTAATATCAATCTCCAAATACAGAATCAGCTGCTGGGCATAGCCACAACATACAAATCAATTGACACTGTCATACTCATAGACAGCCAGCAGGCTGTATTTTATCTGACTCAGTTCCTGAACTCATTGGAACCAACTGGAATGCCACCACATACTTAATTTTAAAAATCGATGCACTGATAATATTGCTGCAAAATCTTGATACTCCTAAATTGTATAATGGAACCAGATTATGTGTTAAGAACCTCATGCCAAATGTGACAGACGCAACAATATTAAAGGTTGTGCCAGGGGAGAAGAAGCATTCGTTCCACGCATTCCTCTGATCCCAACTGACATGCCTTATGATTTCAAGTGACTGCAATATCCTGTACATCTTGCAAATGCCATGACAATAAACAAGACCCAAGGACAGTCACTTACAGTAGCAGGCATTAACTTATAAAATCCATGCTTTTCACATGGACAGCTGTATGTTTCTTGCTCCAGGGTGGGCACACCAAAAAATTTATTCATTTTTGCCTCAGGCAGTAACAGCAAGAATATTGTTTATTAAAAAATGCTAGAATAATCAATAAATGTGGAAAATAACAATAGGTAAATATGACACGGTGTAGTCAGATATATTAATTTTAACTTATGTAACTTCCATGTGTGTAACTTATGTATGTAAATTTCATAACGCGTTAAAAGAAAACCCGGCAACGACGGGTACTTACAACTAGTAGACCAATATAAGTAACATGGGGTAACACTGGAACATTTGCGTAAGATGTATATGATGGTTTCCAGGATAAACAAGAAATGGTGGCTGTGGCAATTGACCTAGAGGATACTTACAACAGTGTTGACTTTGCCACCATGATGGACTGTGTAAAGGAATGTGGTGTAAACCCATGGCTAACAAGGTGGATAGCAGCTGCCATAACTGGGATGCAGTTGCATTTCGCTTGGGAACATGGACATCAGAACCAATGCACATTTTCCCGGGATTACCCCAGGGTTCTCCACTATCACCGGTGCTGTTTAACATCTACACAGCAAAAATAGCTGCAATCCAACCAACAGGTTTGGGACGAACATTTACTTCTGCCGATGACTTGCTCATTTACAGGACTGGTTCAGATAGACATGAAATGGTTAAAAGCATACATGAGACACTTCAGGCAGTTTCTAAATGGTGCGGCAGAATCAGTTCCAAGGTCAATCCCAACAAAGCCTGTGTGCTTTGGTGCTCCTTGAACAACTCCATATTGAAAGCAGATCTTCCAGACATTACTCTCAGCGGACAGAAAATTGAAAGGCAGAACAAGTTGAAATACCTTGGAGTAACATTCGATCATGGGCTATCATATAAGCACCATGTTGATCACATCATACAGAAGTACAAGAGAGCTCTGGCAGCCTTAAAAACCATGGCTGCAGCGCATGTGGAGCAGAGGTGCACTATTGTCTCTCCTGTATCATCAGCTGGTCTTGTCTGTAATCGAGTATGTTCTGGGAAAACTCACGCTGTCAATATCACAATATGAATGACTGGAACGCATTCAACACAAAGGGATGCGAATAGTCTTGGGCTGCACGTGAGATACCCCTATTATGATGATGTGGCACATGCTTGGATTGATGTCAGTTAGATCCAGATATATGATGGCCCAGGTAAAATCGTATATGCGTGTAACCACAGACAAAAGGCATCCCCTGCATGGGAACATAGCTGACATCAAAGGAGCAAGAATAAAGAGGAGACTATTAGGCAGGTGACCACGGTTGAAAATATATTCAAGGGAGATGAGTTGAGTAAGTCAGATGAGAGCTGGATGAACTACCAGCATGTCATCATCAGCCTTGGTAGAGAGTGCAGAACTTGGTCCAATGGGAGAGCAGAGTTGGAAATTGATCAGCTTATAAATGTATATGCTGGGGATGATGATGCCATTGTGTACACTGATGGGTCTGTAATCCGTGGTAATAAATCAGGGTGGGGCTTCTCAGCTAGAGTAAAGGGCAGAACTGTCGCTGAACATAGCGGGGCTTACATGATAATAACCTCCAGCATGAGAATGGAGGTAGAGGCAGTTACTGCTGCTTTAAGATGGCTGTCTGAGACTTTATTAACAAAGGCAGTTATTGTATCAGACTCACAATCCATGCTTTGAAAGGTCCAAAATGGATGGCTCCGACATGAATGGAAAACCTCCATGGAAGCATCGAATCTTCAAGAACTGATATGGATCTACTGTCCTGATCATGCAGGGGTATGCGGCAATGAAAGAGCTGACAGACTAGCTTCAAAAGCACCCATAGAAGGGGCATTAGACATGGATAAGAGAGAAATACTGAAGGCAATTCATGATCACCTATTAGAGAATGACACTACAATCGATGAATCTTCAAGGCTAAGACTGCTGGAATTTGGCATCAAACGTAAGACCAGCAGGGATGGACGTATGAGAGGACACATGTGGCGTGTATACAACCAGTGCGCAACAGGAACAATTTGCATTCATGCTCTTTGACATTTGCTGAGGGAGACTGAGCACCTAGGGGTTTGCCCGGAGTGCTATGACGTTGATTCTGATTAACATTAACATTAATGATTTCAAAAGTAGTTATTGACACTAAACGACCAACTATGGTAGTTAATAATTTTCAAATTTCAGGTATCACCGTCCGTAGTGATCAAGGAATAGCCCAAGTCTTGAGCCACAATTTTGCTGCTGCTGCTGCTGTTTTTTTTTTTAATTTTTATGGTCTAAAAAATGTCTTCAGTTATTGTCTTTTCTTGTTTTAAGCGTGTGGATATTATTTGTCTGTCTCCTCATCCGAAGCCTAGGCTTAAATTTTATTGCAAGATTTTTAACAGTAACCCTGTTTCCAGCATTTCATTATCTTGTAAATAATAAGCAGCTACAAATCTCCGAACAAAAACTGCTAACACTAATCTTAACTGTGACTTTTACCTGCCTTTGAGCATTTAAAAAAATAATTATTGATACAATAGTGAACTGGGGTAATTATGAATTGTGAGTTGACGTGTATAGATAAAGTAAATATGTGCAGATAATAATGTAAACAGTGGACTTGTAGAGGTGAAGTAAATATGAGCAGATAATAATGTAAACAGTTGTGGACTTGTAGAGGTAAAGTAAATATGTGCAGATAATAATGTAAACAGTTGTGCACTTGTAGATGTAAAGCAAATATGTGCAGATAATAATGTAAACAGTTGTGGACCTGTAGAGGTAAAGTAAATATGTGCAGATAATAATGTAAACAGTTGTGGACTTGTAGAGGTAAAGTAAATATGTTCAGATAATAATGTAAACAGTTGTGGACTTGTAGAGGTAAAGTAAATATATGCAGATAATAATGTAAACAGTGAACTTGTAGAGGTAAAGTAAATATGTGCAGATATTAATGTAAACAGTTGTGGACTTGTAGAGGTAAAGTAAATATGTGCAGATAATAATATAAACAGTTGTGGACTTGTAGTTGTAAAGTAAATATGTGCAGATAATAATGTAGACCACTTTAAATATCTCGGAGCTATTATAGACCGAAAGGGGGGGCATCAAAGAAGAGTTGGCCACTCGAAAAGCAGCGGCTGGGAGACTTTATCAGGCCATAAATCGAGGATTCCTCAGCAAGAGAGAGGTTGGTAAGAAAACGAAGATGGCTGTATACCGCTCCACCTATGTCCCAGTCTTGACATATGGATGCAAGTCATGGGCAATGACTACAACCCACAAAAGCCAGATTCAAACCTCAGAAATGAGGTATCTGAGGAAGGTGGTTGAAGTAACAAGAAGAGACATGGTCCGCAACCAGACGATATGTCAAGGCCTAAAATCCCACCCGCTGCAGACCCAAATAGAACAGTCCCAACTAAGATGGTTTGGCCATGTCTGCAGAATGGGAGAAGATCGGCTACCACGACAAGCATGGGAAACAAAGAGCCAGGGATCCAGACCTCCAGGACGACCCAGAGTCCGCTGGGAGGACAACATTAGACAATCTTTGAAGGACCGAGGACTAGAATGGAACCAGGCCAGGAAGAAGACAGCCGATAGGATAGTCTGGCGCTCTCTCTTCCAAACCTCTACACCTCACGGTAGAAGAGGAACGACTAAGTAAGATAATAATGTAAACAGTGGACTTGTAGAGGTAAAGTAAAAATGTGCAGATAAGAATATAAACAGTGGACCTGTAGAGGTAAAGTAAAAATGTGCAGATAATAATGTAAACAGTGGACCTGTTGAGGTAAAGTAAATATATACAGATAATAATGTAAACAGTTGTGAACTTGTAGAGGTGAAGTAAATATGTGCAGATAATAATGTAAACAGTGGACGTGTAGAGGTAAAGTAAAAATGTGCAGATAATAATGTAAACAGTTGAGAACTTGTAGAGGTAAAGTAAATATGTGCAGATAATAATGTAAACAGTTGAAAACTTGTAGAGGTAAAGTAAGTAAGTGCAGATAATAATGTAAACAGTGGACATGTAGAGGTAAAGTAAATATGTGCAGATAATAATATAAACAATGGACTTGTAGAGGTAAAGTAAATATGTGCAAATAATAATGTAAACAGATGTGGACTTGTAGAGGTAAAGTAAAAATGTGCAGAAAATAATGTAAACAGTTGTGACCTTGTAGAGGTGAAGTAAATATTGCAGATAATAATGTAAACAGTGGACTTGTAGAGGTAAAGTAGATATGTGCAGATAATAATGTAAACAGTGGACGTGTTGAGGTAAAGTAAAAATGTGCAGATAATAATGTAAACAGTTGAAAACTTGTAGAGGTGAAGTAAATATGTGCAGATAATAATGTAAACGGTGGACCTGTGTAGGTAAAGTAAAAATGTGCAGATAATAATGTAAATATTTGTGAACTTGTAGAGGTGAAGTAAATATGTGCAGATAATAATGTAAACAGTGGACATGTAGAGGTAAAGTAAATATGTGCAGATAATAGTGTAAACAGTGGACTTGTAGAGGTAAAGTAAGTATGTGCAGATAATAATGTAAACAGTTGAAAACTTGTAGAGGGGAAGTAAATATGTGCAGATAATAATGTAAACGGTGGACCTGTGTAGGTAAAGTAAAAATGTGAAGATAATAATGTAAATATTTGTGAACTTGTAGAGGTGAAGTAAACATGTGCAGATAATAATGTAAACAGTGGACATGTAGAGGTAAAGTAAATATGTGCAGATAATAGTGTAAACAGTGGACCTGTAGAGGTAAAGTAAATATGTGCAGATAATAATGTTAACAGTTGTGGACTTGTAGAGGTAAAGTAAATATGTGCAGATAATAATGTAAACAGTTGTGGACTAGTAGTGGTAAAGTAAATATGTGCAGATAATAATGTAAACAGATGTGGACTTGTAGAGGTAAAGTAAATATGTGCAGATAATAAATAATGTAAACAGTGGACCTGTAGAGGTAAAGTAAATATGTGCAGATAATAATGTAAACAGTTGTGGACTTGTAGAGGTAAAGTAAATATGTGCAGATAATAATGTAAACAGTGGACCTGTAGAGGTAAAGTAAATATGTGCAGATAATAATGTTAACAGTTGTGGACTAGTAGAGGTAAAGTAAATATGTGCAGATAATAATGTAAACAGATGTGGACTTGTAGAGGTAAAGTAAATATGTGCAGATAATAATTAATGTAAACAGCGGACCTGTAGAGGAAAAGTAAATATGTGCAGATAATAATGTTAACAGTTGTGGACTTGTAGAGGTAAAGTAAATATGTGCAGATAATAATGTAAACAGTGGACTTGTAGAGGTAAAGTAAATATGTGCAGATAATAATGTAAACAGTTGTGGACTTGTAGAGGTAAAGTAAATATGTGCAGAAAATAATGTGCAGAGATTGAAGAAAAGTAACTGTGGTTATTTTACTGAATGACAATCAAGATATAGCATGAAATATGATTCTCTCAAACATCTGAATATCCACCATTTTAAATTTTGATTAAGTCATGTGTCTTGCTACAATTTTGCAGAGCTACACAATGTAGGACATCTGATAATTGATTGTTTATTACATACTAGTTATTTATTTCTAACTAAATCCTAAATATTTTCAGATGTTGCACATCAAGATCAGAACATCAACATTACTGAAATGGTTTACAAGAAAGACTTTACCAGTGTTACTGTATCAACCAGTGACAATTATAGTGAGGCTGGACATGAGGTGACTGGAGATTCCATTGTCTGTCATGAAAGATCAGCTGATGTGTGTGAGACCCAGAATGATTGTAAGATGACAACTCAAAATGAAAGAGAGTCAGGTGACATCAGTGAGAAATGTGATGATCTTGATGGAGTTGATATGAGTTTTGGATTAGTAAACAATATGCAGAGTAAGGAAATACAGGCAATACAGAATCATTATGAACATGATGTTTGTGGTGTAATGCTAACACATTGTTCTGATTTGAAAAAACATAACAAAGTACATGCAGGAGAGAAGCCTTACAAGTGTGATTTTTGTGGTAAATGTTTTACAGTTGATAGTCAGCTGAAAGTACACAACAGAATACACACAGGAAAGAAGCCTTACAGATGTGATGTTTGTTGTAAGCGTTTTATAGTTTATGGTCAGCTGAAAGTGCACAACAGAATACATACACGAGAGAAACCTTACAGGTGTGATGTTTGTGGTAAATGTTTTAGAATTCGAAGTCTTCTGAAATTACACAATAGATTACATACAGGAGAGAGGCCTTATGGATGTGATTTTTGTGGTGAGCGTTTTTCAATAAGTAGTCATCTGAAAGTACACAGTAGAAAACATACAGGAGAAAAATCATACAAGTGTGATGTTTGTAGTAAATGTTTTACAACTCATAGTTGTCTGAAAGTACACAGTAGAATACATACAGGAGAGAAACCTTACAAGTGTGATGTTTGTGGTGTTTGGTTTAGATATTGTGTTGATCTGAACAAACACAATATAATACATGCAGGAGAGAAGCTTTACAAGTGTGATGATTGTGGTGTAAAGTGTTACAATTTTAGTGGTCTAAAAACACACATAATAAAACACACAGGAGAAAAGCCTTACATGTGTGATGTTTGTGGTAAAGGGTTTACACTGTCTTGTAATCTTAAAAGACACAATAAAATTCATACAGAAGAGAAGCCTTACAAATGTGATGATTGTGGTGTAAGGTATAAGCATTGTAGTACTATAAAAATGCACATCAGAACACACACAGGAGAGAAGCCGTACAAATGTGGTGTTTGTGGTGTAGGATTTTACCAGGGTGGTCATCTAAATGTACACTTAAGATTACATACTGGTGAGAAGCCTTACAAGTGTGATGTTTGTGGTGTAGGGTTTGCACAGTGTAGTTATCTTCATAAACACCAACTTAAACACACAGGAGAGAAACCTTACAAGTGTGATGTTTGTGGTGTAGGGTTTACACGTTGTTATAGTATGAAAAAACACAAACTTAGACATGCAAGAGAGAAGTCTTAAAAGTTTGATGTTTGCAGTGTTCTAGTCTGAAAGCACACAAAATATTAAATAATAAAGAAGTTTGATGTTAGTGGTGTACTGGTTACACACTGTAGTGTTCTGAAAACACACAAGAGAATACAAAAGGGGAGAACCTTACATGTGTGATGTTTCTCATTTAAAATTAAACAGTTGTAGTATTGTCAAAGTACAGGTGTATATATATATTGCTATTGTTAAACAGAATCAACATTATGCACTCTGGGCGATTCCACAGGTGCTCAGTTTCCCTCAGTATAAGTCGAAGAATGTGAATGCTAACTGTTACTGTAGCTCGCTGGTTGTATACATGACGGATGCATCCTCTCATACGGCCATCTCTGCTAGCCTTATGTTTGATGCTATAATCCAACAATCTTAACCTTGATGATTCATCTATTGCAGTGTCATTCTCTAACAGGCGATCATTAATTGTTCTCAGTATATCTCCCTTATCCAGTGTCCCCACCATGGGTGCTCTTGATGCTAGTCTGTCAGCTCTCTCATTACCACATAACAGCAGTAAAAACATGATGTGACATACCCACCCCCTTCTTAAGAAAGAAAACGAGTTTTCTGTTAGTCTGACACGGCAAACAAGAGTGCATGCAAGAGAGTGTTCTTACATGATTGGTGTATTTTATATACACTGGAGACCTGATATGACATGGCTAAATGTAGTGCAAGAATGCTGCAGCCAGAGACTGAACCCCAATTGCACAAACTGCCTTTTTTTCATGTGCTTCATTGTCAATGATTCATGAGTTAATCCAACACATTTGCCTGGTTGGTGGGTGAAAATATTTCTCTGTTACAGTGGTTGATATAGCAGTGAAACCAGTGCCTGTTAGTTACTTATATTTATTTTTGTTATTTACTACTCTCAGGTTTTTATTTACTACTCTCAGGTTTTTATTTACTACTCTCAGGTTTTCATTTACTACTCTCAGGTTTTTATTTTCTACTCTCAGGTTTTTATTTCCTACTCTCAGGTTTTTATTTTCTACTCTCAGGTTTTTATTTCCTACTCTCAGGTTTTTATTTACTACTCTCAAGTTTTTATTTTCTACTCTCAGGTTTTTATTTAATACTCATGTTTTTATTTTTCTAATATCAGGTTTTTATTTACTACTCTCAGGTTTTTATATACTACTCTTAGGTTTTTATTTACTACTCTCAGGTTTTTATTTACTATAAATTATAACCCATCAATGGCTGAACAGGATACTTTATTTTAAAAAAAGGAAAATCTGTTGTTGTCTTTTACTTGATGTTAGTTTATATAACTACCTTTGTTTTTTTTTGTTTTTTTTTTGAACCATGTTGGAGATAGCTGAATGCAGAAATGTTTTAACTTTTCTCATGTGGGTACAGTGATGCATGAACTTTTGCACGTAAGCAATAACAAGACAAATCATGTGAGTGAAATCTGTATTTTCAGTGTCCAAAATAAAAAGTGTATATCATAAATGTATCTTTTACTTATTTTCATTAACTTATATGGGATGATATGTCAGACGTCCTGCAGGTTGCTGATCTGTGGCAAACATTGATAAATTTATGTCAGAATAAGGAAATTTGATAGAACGTACGTGGGACTTACTTGTAACACAATGTCAAAGTTTTGACTCCACCATCTGCGTTTATATCAGGTGTATAGTGTATTTTTGTAAACCTGTTTTGTACACATGTATTTGTATTTTCTGAAAGACACTCTTGTCATTAGATATTAGAATTAAAATTGTCCAGCTGGTTGATATTTACGTGACATTTGTTTTGTTTCATTTTGTAATGATTGTTCCATTTAATTCAGAATTAACCTTTTATAACTATTTAATTTTAATGTTTTGAGGAACGTCTGTTAATAACCTTCATTTGAACCAGCCTACCATTCACATTTCTGGGGTACAGAATGAAATAAAGAGAAATGTAGTAGACTGAGAGATTATAAACACTACACAACTATGGACTTCTTTATTTCATATACTTAAGAAATAAAAATTAAAAATAAATGTCAACGTTTATGTGTCCAAAAGAGAAAGAAAAAAACGAACTATTTAACATAAGGTGTCCTAGATGTTTAACAAGAAGACATGAGATGTTGTAGGAGACCTTAAGATTAGTGAAGAAATCTGTAGTTCTGTTATAACAAAGCTATAGAGCAGAAGGACAACAAGTTTATGAGAAAATGGCTAGGGGTACCACCAGGTCTGTCAGATGTAGCACTGTACTGCAAAAAGTTAAAACTTCTGCTTCCCTTCAAGTCAGTTGTTGAAGAGTACAAAGTTGGAAAGGCAAGGCTTGCAATGATGCTACGCGAGTCAGCTGATGACGTGGTTAAGTCCATTCAGCCCACACTGAAAAACGGAAGGAAGTGGAGAGTGGAAGAAGCTGTTGATGCTGCCCAAGCGTCACTCAAACTGAGGGAGGTAATCAGATACACACAAACGAATAGACGGGGATTTGGTTATGGAGACATCCGCTGGTGGTCCAAGGCATCAAGCAGGGAGCACAGAGACATGGTAGTTCAGGAGATACGAGGAGCTGAGAATGATAAGAGGTTGCAAAAAGCAGTGCAGCAGGTCCAACAAGGCCAATGGACTACATGGGAAGGAGCCCTGCAGAGGTCCTTGACAGGGAATGATATATGGCACCTCTTAGGCTCAGCTTCGTTGTTAGATCAATGTATGACCTGCTGCCGTCGGCCACCAACCTTGTGAAATGGGGAAAGTCGGATGATGAGCAGTGCCCCCTGTGCCAGGGGAGGCAGACACTTGAACACATGCTCTCAGCATGTAAGGTGTCATTAGGGCAAAGGCTATACACTTGGCGCCATAACAAAGTGCTAAATGATCTTGCTGCGACAATAGATCTGGCAAGGATGAAGGTGAATAGCAAACCCAGGCCGAGCACCGCAAATACATACTTTCTGAGGGCAGGAAAGTCAGCACACCCCAAACCGAGTAAACCTGGTAGCAGTTTACCATCTCTTCTTGACTGTGCAAACGACTGGGAGATGGCGGTAGACCTACCTGGACGAGGGGCATATCCAGAAAGTATCAGAAAATCGCGGAGACGGCCGGATATAGTGCTTCATTCTTCAGCAATGCTTCAGGTCTTACTGATGGAACTGACCGGCCATTTGAATCCAGATTAGACGAGCAACAGTCGTTCCAAGCGGCCAAGTATAGTGATCTGGCCGCAGATCTGAGACACGATGGATTCACTGCAAGGGTCATGGCTGTTGAAGTCGGCGCAAGAGGGCTTGTGGCTGCATCAGTGTATGATTTATTGAAACTGAGGGGACAGTCGAGAACAAGGGCACTGAAGAGGCTTAGTGAAACTGCTGAAAAGGCATCAGGCTGGCTGTGGAACAACCGCAATGGGCAATGGAAATCGTGACAGTAAACGCTGCGGTACAGAAAACACCAAAATTTTTCTAAGTCCACAATACGCTGAGTTTTTTGGTGTACTAGTGAAAGGGCTGTGACTGAGGGGCAACAGGCGGCGTATATTATAAGGGGTGTCAGGCACAGAATTTCAGTGGCTAACGTGCAGTGGCTAGACTCATCGGCTTCGCGCTGGTGTCTCAGTGTGTGTCCTTAGTTGTGATGTGCAAAGGAACAAACGAAATAATTTGTCTTCTCTTTGTTACTTTCACAATTGCCTCCACGGCTGGCGGAGTTGTGGATTTTAAAGTTGCTACCATAAGTGAAATGGGTTCATTTTCGATACAAGACAACAGGAGGCTGAGATGCTTGGGAGTCATGACCCAAGTGGGCCCGCCCCCCTTAGAGTGTAAAGGAGTATATCGGGCCGAAACACTTGTCGGATGGGGGGACTACTTCTGATGATCAGATTGCTTCCTGTTGTATCGCTCTGTAAAGAGTTTCCTATCTTCTATGCCTGGTTTATTGTTCCTGTGTCATTCTCAAATCAAGTGTCATCTTTTAATGAGGTTTCTTCACCAACTTCAAGGTCACCTACAACATCTCATGTCTTCTTGTTAAACATCTAGGGCAGTTTGGATTATTCATAGCTGTTTTATTTTTACTTACCACAGCCTTTGGATATTGATTCTTCTTCTTCTTCAAGTACCATGCCTAGTGTCACAGTATATATGTTCGCCGAAATATCAGGTTGGTCACGCTGAGAGTGACAACATTGATATAATGTAAAAACCTGTCTGGTCAGCTGACCGGAAGGGAAGTGGGAAAACAAATTCTGGCGCAAAAAGCAGTGGAGTTCTGGCTAGCGTCCGAGCAGGACGTCTTTATGTTCCCTGTCAGCGTTTTTGCTGGGATGAGTCCGCCATTATTGTTCAGATTTAGTGCTTGCCTTTTCTTCATGCGGTTTGGATTATATTGCATAATTCTAGAGTGATAATGTATTATCTAGTGGCATTTCCTTAGGCTGGTGATGTTGAGTCATTTGTGATTTAGTTTTGCCTGATCTTAGTCCATGCTTTAGCCGGTGAGCGAAAGTCATTGTGATGTTCACCCGGTAGGGACATACCAGTGCGTATGATACTGATAGATTGAGTTGTTGGCTATTGCAAGTTATATTGGCAGTTCTGTTGCATTGTATTTCATATGTATTGCTAGCCGTGTGTGGCTTCCGTGTGTGCAGTGGGTAATAAAAGGGAACTTACCTGTTAAAGGTGTTATGTTTAATTATTGTCAGCTATTGTAAGCTGTGGTCGTATCCTTAGATGATGAGCCAAAGATTAGATAATTGTCATGTGTTTTAAATCCACAGCATAAGTAGTTTCCTGACACCTAGTGGCTTAGGAGATCATGTCTCTCCACAACTTCCTGTCTCCAGTACAATTTATCAATTCTGCTGTTCACCTCTTTCCATACCACGATGTCAAACTGTCCAGTATTTGTTCTCTTTGTCGTCCCCTATCTCTTTTCCCTTCAACCTTACCTTTTGTTACGATGTATTCCAGCTTTCTTTTTCTCATAACATGCTAAAAAAGTAGATTGCTTCTTTCTAACTTTGGATATTGATTGCTGTTTTATTTTTACTTACCACAGCCTACTCATTTCTTGCCTCTTATTTTGCTAATTAATGAGAATGATCCATCAGTGTTGGTGGCCTTTAAAGCTTTCACTGCATGTACTCTTGTAGTTGATTTGTGTAGCTCTTGCTACATGTACTCTAGTAGTTGATTTGTGTTGCTCTCGCTACATGTACTCTTGTAGTTGATTTGTGTAGCACTCACTACATGTACTCTTGTAGTTGATTTGTGTAGCTCTTGCTACATGTACTCTAGTAGTTGATTTGTGTTGCTCTCGCTACATGTACTCTTGTAGTTGATTTGTGTAGCACTCACTACATGTACTCTAGTAGTTGATTTGTGTAGCTCTCGCTACATGTACTCTTGTAGTTGATTTGTGTTGCTCTCGCTACATGTACTCTTGTAGTTGATTTGTGTAGCTCTCGCTACATGTACTCTTGTAGTTGATTTGTGTAGCACTCGCTACATGTACTCTTGTAGTTGATTTGTGTTGCTCTCGCTACATGTACTCTTGTAGTTGATTTGTGTAGCTCTCGCTACATGTACTCTTGTAGTTGATTTGTGTAGCTCTCGCTACATGTACTCTAGTAGTTGATTTGTGTAGCTCTCACTACATGTACTCTTGTAGTTGATTTGTGTAGCACTCACTACATGTACTCTAGTAGTTGATTTGTGTAGCTCTCACTACATGTACTCTTGTAGTTGATTTGTGTAGCACTCACTACATGTACTCTAGTAGTTGATTTGTGTAGCTCTCACTACATGTACTCTTGTAGTTGATTTGTGTAGCTCTCGCTACATGTACTCTTGTAGTTCATTTGTGTAGCTCTCGCTACATGTACTCTTGTAGTTGATTTGTGTAGCACTCACTACATGTACTCTTGTAGTTGATTTGTGTAGCTCTCGCTAAATGTACTCTTGTAGTTGATTTGTGTAGCTCTCGCTACATGTACTCTTGTAGTTGATTTGTGTAGCTCTCGCTAAATGTACTCTTGTAGTTGATTTGTGTTTCTCTCGCTAAATGTACTCTTGTAGTTGATTTGTGTAGCTCTCGCTACATGTACTCTTGTAGTTGATTTGTGTAGCTCTCGCTAAATGTACTCTTGTAGTTGATTTGTGTTTCTCTCGCTAAATGTACTCTTGTAGTTGATTTGTGTAGCACTCACTACATGTACTCTTGTAGTCCTATCAGCTCTCGCTACATGTACTCATGTAGTTGATTTGTGTCTTCTTCTTTGATCCTTAGCCGCCAAACGTCAAAGCAGTCAGTGGCCATCACGCCTGGTGGCATCTTGTAGGGCAACAACAATTTGATTCCACTTTGCTCAGTCGATGGCCATCCTTCATACAGTGCCCCAACTCTGGTTCATTCTTTGCATCAGCCTCCACAGTCCTCCGCCAAGTTGTTTTTAGTTGGCCTCTCTTTCGTTTTCCTTCAGGGGTCCATAGCATAGCATGTTCTTGTGATGGCATCGGGGTCTCTTCTGAGGACATGGCCAACCCAGCTCCAGCGTCTGCCAGCTATGATGGTTTGCATGTCCTCTTGCTTGCTCCGAGTAAGCAGATCTTGGTTGGTGATGGTATTTGGTCAAAAGATTCGGAGAATTTTTCTTAGGCATGTTGTGTGGAAAATGGACAATTTCGACATTTCCTTCTCTGTAACTCTCCAGCATTCCGCACCTTAGAGAAGCACAGAAAGCACACAGCTCTGATATAATCTTAATTTTGTGCTTGTGCTGTACTGAGAGGACTTCCAGATGTTATTTTAGTTTATTTGTGTAGCAGTCACTATATGTACTCTTGTAGTTGATTTTTGTAGCTGTCACTATATGTCCTCTTATAGCTGATTTGTGTAGCTGTTACTATATGTCTTCTTATAGCTGATTTGTGTAGCTGTTACTATATGTACTCTTGTATTTGATTTTTGTAGCGGTCTGGTTAACATGGCTCTAAAATGATGATGTATGATAAAGATGACAAGTAGAAAAATATAAATACTAATAACTGGGTGCTTGTGCAGAATTGAAGAATTAAATTGGTATGACATGATCTCTAATGGGAAACTCATGGAAATAATCTGACATTGTCTTGTCTTTTATCCACCATAACCAGCGTTAACACTAGGTGTAGTCAGACAAATACTAGTGGAACATGATGCTAGGAGAACATGCTGACAGTGGATCAGATACATTTTTCTTTGGTCCTCGATAGCTGTCTGACAAAGCAATCAGTGGCCATCACGCCTAGTGGCATCTTGTAGAGCAGCAACAAATTGTCTCCACATTACTCGTGTGGTGCCCCAACTCTGGTTCATGCTTAGCATCTCTGCCTCCACTGTTCTCTGCCAAGTGGCTTGTGGCTTGTGGCTGTCCTTGCGTTAGCTTTCCTTCTGGAGTCCATAGAATGGCTGTTCTGTTGATGGTGTCAGGGTCTCTTCTGAGGACGTGGCCAACACAATTCCAGCATCTACCTGCTATGATAATGCACATATCTTCTTGTTGGCTGTGGCGTTATTTTGGCCCGTTTAAATATCTCCGGTGATTCGCTGACTAATTGTGGTGAAGGTGAGATAGGTAATTACTAGTCTCCTGTAAGTAGTAGATAATATAGATAATAACAGATAACAATAGTTCTCCAGGAAAATTCCTCTAAATAGAAGTTTAGGCTCATGAAAGGAGTAAGAAATGCCTGGCGGAAACTATGGGACAGAACTTAGAGAAAGCGACGGGTACAGATAACGAAGAATAGATGTCTGCTCCAGATCTTTATCTCTGCCACTGCCATCCTGAATTATCTGAGACCACTGAAATTGAAAATAGATAACATCTGACAATGATAACTGATAGACTGTGGCTTGTCGATGCCCCCTTCCTGATGTATAGTCGAGGATTAGAATATACTTGATGATAAGGTATAGATGTGTGACCGCTTGGCATACACTACCATTTATACAATGTATAACACTACATAAAATAACAATAACAGACGTTAAGCAGATAAGGTGTTTTGCACAAAACGCAGTATAGATTTTGGGTTCAGATGGCAGTCACATTGATAAGAGGCATGGTATAGCTGTCTCAGAAAATAATAATGAATGCGTGTTTTTGAGTGGAAAATTTTGTGAAGTGAGAGTTGCTATTTTGGTCTTTTTTCCATTGTTGATGGAAAAGAGAGATGTCACAAAAGTCGAAACAACAGAAAGTCGTGTGCAAAATGTCGAAAACAGAGAGACGTGTGTAGAAAATTGTAAGTGTGAAAAAAAGAATGAGTCGTGTGAAAAATGGCGGGAAAAGGAAACAGCTGCATATAAAAGGAGAGATGTGGGCGATAGTTTATAGTTTTTAGAAGGACTTTTTTTTGTTAGGCAGTTTTATAGTGTTTAGGTGAACTTCGTCTTTGAGATTATCAAGACAAGTTTTTATTTTAAGTTGACAAGTTTTTATATATTTTCCTTGTTGATGAAATATCCTTTTTAGGACATCGTGTTGGTCACGGTTCCCTATACACGGAAGATAACAATATTTCTAAAATTTTAAATATCACTATCCCTAGGACTAAGAAACAAGTTAGGAGTCTCTTGGGACTAATCCAATTCTATGGGCGATTCATTCCCCATTTGTCTACTGTTACCACACCCCTCTCTAATTTGTTAAAAAATGGGTCACCTAACATTGTACGGTGGTCCAATGAGTGTCATACCACTTTAGACTTAATAAAATCTTTGTTTTCATCCACGCCCATTTTACGTTTACCAAACACAGACCTACCATTTGTTCTTCGCAGCGACGCTTCCAATGTGGGCATCGGGGTGTCATTGTTACAGTGTTACTCTGGAACATTGCATCCAGTCATTTACGTATCAAAAAAAGCTCACAGCTGCAGAGCGTAATTATTCAGTCTTGGACAAAGAACTTTTAGCTATGGTATGGTCCATTCTCAAGCTGCAACGCTTCTTGCTAGGCGCTCATTTCTTTGTGGAAACTGACCAGAAGGCACTAACTGCGCTCCAAAACAAAGACCTGAAATCATCCAGATCTACTCGTTATGGAATTTCTTTGCAGCCGTTCAATTACACCATCCGAGCAATTCCTGGATCGGAGAATGTTCTTGCTGACACACTTTCCAGATGCCCTCATGATTTTACAGAACCGCTACGCATTGCAGAGTGTACCACCTCTACATTACCTACTAATCAATCGTAGCTTATTTATATAACTACAGGATTTTGACATTTCGCATTGATATGGATATTTTACCTAACGTTACCGGATCTATATACATTACATAATTAAGTCGCTACTGCAATACAATATAAGAAAACATTATTTCCATTTATATTGACTATCAATGACATTTAAGTGCATTAGTATTAACATTACTACTATTAGCTTTCAATTGTGGAATAAATTTAGATAATTGGAACTTTAAATTAAAGCTCTATCAAGTGAACTTAACAGTTATAAAGAGATAGCATTTTAACTACAAATTAACATTATTAGCTTAAATTATTGACAGTTTTGAAATTTGACATTATGATGATGATGATGATAGGAAACTCTTTACAGAGCGATACAACAGGAAGCAATCTGATCATCAGAAGTAGACCCATCCGACAAGTGTTTCGGCCTGATTACTCCTTTACACTCTAAGGGGGGCGGGCCCACTTGGGTCATGACTTCCAAGCGTCTCAGCTTCCTGTTGTCTTGTATCGAAAATGAACCCATTTCACTTATGGTAGCAACTTTTAAATCCACAACGCCAGCCGTGGAGGCAATTGTGAAAGTAACAAAGAGAAGACAAATTATTCCGTTCGTTCCGTCACCCTTCACAACTAAGGACACACACTGAGACACTAGTGCGCAGCCGACAAGCCTTAGCCCCCCGTGCGCCGCAAGCCACTGAAATTCTGTACCTGACACTCCCTATAGTATACATCGCCTGTTGCCCCAGAGTCGCAGCCCTTTCACTAGTACACCAAAAAAACTCAGCGTTGTGGACTTAGAAAACTTTTGGTGTTTTCTGTACTGTAGCGTTTATTGTCATGATTTCCATTGCCCATTGCGGTTGTTCCACAGCCAGAAAACTTTTGGTGTTTTCTGTACTGTAGCGTTTATTGTCATGATTTCCATTGCCCATTGCGGTTGTTCCACAGCCAGCCTGATGCCTTTTCGGCAGTTTCACTAAGCCTCTTCAGTGCCCTTGTTCTAGACTGTCCCTTCACCCCCAACAGTTTCAATAAATCATACACTGATGCAGCCACAAGCCCTCTTGCGCCGACTTCAACCGCCATGACCCTTGCACTGAATCCATCGTGTCTCAGATCCACGGCCAGATCGCTATACTTGGCCGCTTTGAATGAATGTTGCTCGTCTAATCTGGATTCAAATGGCACGGTCAGTTCAATCAGTATGACCTGAAGCGTTGCTGAAGAATGCAGCACTATATCCGGCCGTCTCCGCGATTTTCTGATACTCTCTGGATATGCCCCCCATCCAGGTAGGTCTACCGCCATCTCCCAGTCGTTTGCACAATCAAGAAGAGATGGTAAACTGCTACCAGGTTTACTTGGTTTGGGGTGTGCTGACTTTCCTGCCCTCAGAAAGTATGTGTTTGTGGTGTCAGGCTGGACTTTGCTATTTGCTTTCATTCTTGCCTGATCTATTGTTTTAGCAAGCTCATTTAGCACTTTGTTATGGCGCCAAGTGTATCGCCCTTGCCCTAATGCTACCTTACACGCTGAAAGCACGTGTTCAAGTGTCTGCCTCCCCTGGCACAGGGGGCACTGCTCATCATCTGACTTTCCCCATTTCACAAGGTTGGTGGCCGACGGCAGCAGGTCATACATTGATCTAACCACGAAGCTGAGCCTAAGAGGTGCCATACGCCATATATCATTCCATGTCAAGGACCTCTGCAGGGCTCCTTCCCATGTACTGTAAATGAATGCTGTTATGGTAACTTTATAATGTTGCATGCCTTTAAATTAATGCTTAAAGCATCATGTGGGAATGAAAGGATATAGTATGCAAGATTAATGAGAGTGGAAGGGCAGAATGTTAGACGGGCCTGCGCGCCCAATTCTTTACCCTTCGAAAATAAAGTTCGTTCGTTCGTTCGTTCGCATGTTTAGTTCATTGGCCTTGTTGGACCTGCTGCACTGCTTTTTGCAACCTCTTATCATTCTCAGCTCCTCGTATCTCCTGAACTACCATGTCTCTGCGCTCCCTGCTTGATGCCTCGGACCACCAGCGGATGTCACCATGCCCAAATCACCGTCTATTCGTTTGTGTGTATCCGATTACCTCTCTCAGTTTGAGTGACTCTTCAGCAGCATCAACAGCTTCTTCCACTCTTCACTTCCTTCCCGTTTTCTGTGTGGGCTGAATGGACTTAACCACGTCATCAGCTGACTCGCGTAGCATCATTGCAAGCCTTGCTTTTCCAACTTTGTACTCTTCAACAACTGACTTGACGGGAAGCAGAAGTTTTAACTTTTTGCAATACAGTGCTACATCTGACAGACCTGGTGGTACCCCTAGCCATGTAGTGTTTGGTGGAAGATTTCGCACTAATACGGTGCTTGAGCGTATACTGATACCACCATATGTGGGGGTCGAACCCACTACATTCGCTTTATCAGCACGAAATCGTGCTATCTCATGAACTTGTTGACCTTCTGCTCTATAGCTTCGAGGAAGTTGAGGGGAACTGCGGTAAGACGTGGAGTACAATGGGTGGGTTTGAAAAAAAATCGAAAAAAGGTGATTCGTCTTACGAGGACAAAGACAAAGAAAGTAGTCTACGTTACGGCCACAAGGCCTTCGTCAGGAAAAGAAAGAAAGTGAAGGCTAGATAGGAGACATAAGAACTTAAAGAAATATAAAAATAAAAAAATAAATAAAAACAAAACCTAGCTACTTCCCCTAGCTACTTCTCCACGTCTTACCGCAGTTCCCCTCACTTCGCCTTCAGGGAAGTAGCTAGGTTTTGTTTTTATTTTTATTTATTTTTATATTTCTTTAAGTTCTTATGTCTCCTATCTAGCCTTCACTTTCTTTCTTTTCCTGACGAAGGCCTTGTGGCCGTAACGTAGACTACTTTCTTTGTCTTTGTCCTCGTAAGACGAATCACCTTTTTTCGATTTTTTTTCAAACCCACCCATTGTACTCCACGTCTTACCGCAGTTCCCCTCACTTCGCCTTCAGGGAAGTAGCTAGGTTTTGTTTTTATTTTTATTTATTTTTATATTTCTTTAAGTTCTTATGTCTCCTATCTAGCCTTCACTTTCTTTCTTTTCCTGACGAAGGCCTTGTGGCCGTAACGTAGACTACTTTCTTTGTCTTTGTCCTCGTAAGACGAATCACCTTTTTTCGATTTTTTTTCAAACCCACCCATTGCTCTATAGCTTCCACTGTACTTGTGCTTATTTCATGTATAAGCAGTGGCCACAGCAACTTCGGTATCAACATGAACTGGAGGCACCACAGTTTGAACTTTCCCAGGAGTCTGCTTTGGTCTATGATCTGTAGTCCTCTGTCTGCCATTTCTATTGTCTGTTGCACTGCCTTCAAGTCTTTTAAAGAGGCATCGTACACCCTGCCAAGACTTTTAACAGGTTCCTCAATGACAGTAGGGATTCTTTGGCTGGAAACCGTGAATATGACCTCTGCTATCTTCCCTTTCCTGACTGATAGGCTTCTCGACTTCTTGGGTTTGAAGCTCATTCTGCACCAGCTGACTAGTTCATTCAGGCGTGCTAACATCCTCCGGGCCTGGTGTTCATCTGATGTCAGAATTGTTGTGTCATCCATGAATGCTTTGAGCGGTGGCATGTGACACATTCCACCGAGCTTTGGGCTTATAGCCATTCCTTCAGCCGCATTGAGGATTGCCTGCATAGCCATGACGAATAGTATCGGAGAGATGGTACATCCCATCGCAATTCCAACTTCAAGGCCAATCCACTTCGTTATGACTTAGTGACTCTTTTCGGTACTTCATTTTGGATTAATAACAATTGAATTTTTCATGGAGGATATATAAGTGACATTTTTAATATTCCAATAACATTTTAGTTAGTACCATACTGGTGACTTAATTAGTTTAGTATAATCTATAAATAATGTGAGATATTTAAATATTTATTATGATTGCGCATTATTGGCGCTTGATAGTTTTCACACAGTTAAACTCACATGCTAATATTATCATACCTAGTTAGGCCGTGTTGTTCATTCTTGCAACACATACTTTGGGATTGTGTCAAATTTCTTCTATTGTGTTACTTTTAAAATGGACTTTGTTTAATTTTGTTACAATTTGTCAAATTGACATACATTCATTTTTACATTTCAAATTTTTATATTTCTGTTTTATTGTCGTCTTCATTTTTTTCACCATTTTTTTCATCCTTCTATCCCTTTATTTCATTCCTTCATTGGTATTTCATACCAGTTTGATACATTGTTTTGGTGAATCTTTTCATTTGGAATTTGTTTTCTTTCTTCTTCCATACTTCATCCCACACATTAATACTTTTAATTAACTTAATTTTTTTAAATGATGTTACAGTAATTGTTAAATGAACTTGATCAATCATATCTTAATACAAAAAAAGCTTCGCTTTTTTTGTCCCGAGGGGGGAAGGTATTTGTTACATCCTTTTTGCGCGTGTAATTTAAATGTGGGGGGCACATTTGAGTAAAAATATATATAGTTCATTATTTACGCACGGTCAAACACATTAGTGAAAAAAGGCGCAACGTGGTGCGCCTGTGGAAGAGTTGCCAAAGAGCAATGACGTTGTAGAGTGACCTGATGGCCATGACCGGTGTCAGTCATGTATTTTTGTGTGAACCATTGTTCAAGCTTGCCCAGATATTGGGAAACCTTTATAAAGTATTCAAAGTCTCCGGAGTGGAGTACAGTTGTATCGGCCAAGGTAGGGCGATAACGTGTACATTAATTAAATGATATTTTCTCGTCATTCCTTCTGATGTGTTTCGATCTGGCTGGACTTCAATACGAACCACAGGTCGTATTGCTAGTGGGTTCCAGACGTACACCAAATATTCTCAAGATTACTATTGTATTTATGGATCCACTCCAGAAGCCCGTCGTGGCGTGTAGACTCCAAGAAAGCCAAGAAGAAGTTATTACCATGAAGGTCGTCACCGTCCTTGAAGGGTTGGTCCTTATTATAAAATGTTGATCAAGCTCATGATTAATAAAAATGGAAATAATTAGACACTTTAAATACCTCGGAGCTATTATAGACCGAAAGGGAGGCATCAAAGAAGAATTGGCCACTCGAAAAGCAGCAGCTGGGAGACTTTTTCAGGCCATAAATCGAGGATTCCTCAGCAAGAGAGAGGTTGGTAAGAAAACGAAGATGGCTGTATACCGCTCCACCTATGTCCCAGTCTTGACATATGGATGCGAGTCATGGGCAATGACTACAACCCATAAAAGCCAGATCCAAACTTCAGAAATGAGGTATCTGAGGAAGGTGGTTGAAGTAACAAGAAGAGACATGGTACGCAACCAGACGATACGTCAAGGCCTTAAATCCTACCCCCTGCAGACCCAAGTAGAACAGTCCCAATTAAGATGATTTGGCCATGTCTGCAGAATGGGAGAAGATCGGATACCACGACAAGCATGGGAAACAAAGAGCCAAGGATCCAGACCCCGAGGACGACCCAGAGTCCGCTGGGAGGACAACATTAGACAATCTTTGAAGGATCGAGGACTAGAATGGAACCAGGCCAAGGGGAAGACAGCCGATAGGATAGTCTGGCGCTCTCTCTTCCAAACCTCTACACCTCACGGTAGAAGAGGAACGACTAAGTAAGTAAGGAAAGAATTAGAACAATATGAACTGTCATATGAAAGAAGTAATCTACATTGTTGATGCATGCTTATGAATATTACATTTGAGTTTGTACTAACGTCTGTAATAAATTGTTCGCGTCTTCGTCAAGAAATGGACTCGACTTACATCCTTTTGCCAGTTGTGGTCAGTACTTCAGGCTACACCCTTGTTTCATAATGTTGAATTTGTGTCAGCAATATGTAAGCCCGACTGAAGTTGATAACAGTTAAATCAACTATATTGACAGTTGTTAACCGTGCCATATTATCACAACCCATGCACCATGTATGCAGCACAGTCAACAACGACTTCAACGGTAAACAAAACAGACTCGACAGTGACTTAGATAAAATTTGAGAATATTTGTGCAAGTAGTCAACTTTTGATGCTTTCTGATTTAGACAAAATTTTCTTTCTCATGGCAGATGCTTCGGCATTGGGCATAGGTGGTTGCAACTAGTTTTCTGCAGTCTGCCAAGTCACCAAGCAGCTGGCTGACCAGATGAGCATTAACCCTACAATAGTTTGATATTACTAGTAGGACAAGATACCAAACGAGCAAATTTTGATTTTGATTGAGCATTCTTGCATGTAGTTTTGTTTGTGTATTTTGATGACTTGACATGAAGTTTGTAGATTATGCATGAATTTCTCTGATGTGGAAATGAATTTTGTTTAATTTTAGAGATATTAAATGTGATTATCGCTAGAATAATTGGTATGCTATCACTGTGAGGTTCGATATAGTGAATGGAAGCATAAAACCCCAGTTTTTCACGTGGGGAAAGGGGTGGATGTCATGGAGTGTTTTGAGGGTATTTTGCATGTATGAATGTTCCCATGCTCCAGCGGGAGTTTATTAGGCATTTGAGTTGTGAGTTGGGAATGCTTGCCGTGTAATGTTTTAGTTACAAGCAATGTTGTGAGCATTGCTTAAGACAAGCTGTTAGCTATAGTTATGCGTGAATGAAGCTCGGTGGAGTGTGGAAGGTTTTCACGTGTTTGGTGAATACGAATGAAAGGGGTCAGCCAGAGAGAGATGTGTGTTGAGTCAGTAGAGTGTTGGGTCAGTAGAGAGTAGACAGGAGACAGTGAAGAGCATAGAGAAGAGAAGGGTGGTTGTCTATAGTAGTGCGTGAGTAGAGGGCCAGAGTTGTGCATTGGATTTATGTAGTAGCCTATTTTGTGGCTGTAGTTATTCTGAGGATCAGAGTGATAGTAGAATACTCGGGATTTGTTATGTCTCCAATATTTGTAATGGCCCTGCGCCCATTGTGACTTATTTGTGGCACATATCGGACGTCGGCAGTGTACTGAAAAAAATCAGTCAGTCCAAGCCATGTAGTGTTTGGTGGAAGATTTCGCACTAATACGGTGCTTGAGCGTATACTGATACCACCATATGTGGGGGTCGATCCCACTACATTCGCTTTATCAGCACGAAATCGTGCGCTGGGAAGGTATGCCGTCGCAGTGGAATGAGAGACATGGTGATTAATCTGCCGTCTGTGCGTCGTGACTGGCTTAAAAGGTGCATCATACTGCATGTGCTGAGTATGATGTTTATTGGAAATCGATCCCATCGGTTTGGAGCATGTCGTAGAAGACTGCTCATATGGTACTGCTAAACCTTCTTTAAGAGATGTAATGGGTTTAGTATGATCAGGTAAGTTTGTACTATCATTACCATCAACCTTACATGTAGCAATCAGACTCTTATTAGTACATTTTGCGTCACTCTTGACGACCTCATCTGCATTTTTAAGATCAGATGCACTGTGAGCCTGTCTCCATGAAGATGTCCTAGCATGACAGTGATCACGAGGGAAATTGTATTTGCCTCGAAAAGAGGTTTTTTTCTTTACTCGGGCGAGATAACTCATTAACATCCCTCTTGGTATTGCCTGTACGTTGCACATCCCCTCTGTTGTCGCCTGAGGGTGTCAACAGTTTATGCTTTAAAACGATATCTAACAAGTTATCAACCCTATTTCGTAACTTAGTAATTTCACCATTTTGCCTCTTATTTTCTTCTTCGAGGTTTACATTTTTACTTTTCTCCTCAACAGCCATTTCTTCTACTCTCCTCTTCTCAGCAAATTGCAATTCTTCTTGTCTTTTCTTAGCTAATTCTTCTTCATCTCTAGCCACTTTTGTCATATCAATCTTTAATCTCAAACAAGAAACCTCAGATGTCAGTTTTTGAATCTGAGCAACTTGTGCATGACATTCCATCTTTAAAGCTGTATTAAGCTTTTCAAGTTCACTCCTGACATTCTTTTCTTTGTCAAGCAATGTTTTTAATGAGCTTACCTCATCCTTTTTCTGATGAGTACTAAGATCATAAAGTTCCGTATTATCCAGTTCTAGTAATGCCTTGGAATTAGCAAGCTCCAATTCTAATCTTGTCAGTTCTGGACCATCAGGATTGGTCTGTAACTTCAGCAATCTCACCTCTTCATGAAGTAAATTCGTTGCCTTTATTATCTCCTCCCTCTTTTCTTGTCCCACTCTGTCCTCTTCTTCTTCAATACGTAAAGTCGCCATTTTCTCTTCATGTGCAAATTTTTTTTCTTCTAATTCTTTTTCACGTGCAAGCTTTGCTGCTTCAGCAGCTTGTTGCAACTTTTTCTCTTCTAATTGCTGTTCTGCAATCCTTTTGTTCTCTTCCGCAAGTAGCTCTGCTTTTCTAAGCTCTCGCTCTTCAGCCCGTGCATCTCTTTGTCTCTTATCCTCCAGGGCTTCTTGATTTTCTTTGGAATTGAATTCCGCTTTGGCAAAATCCATTAATTCCTTCGCCTTGTAACCATATTCTTGGCCCATAGTAATAAATTCCTGATACTCCATTATTTACTTCTTCAGTATCTTACTATCAATATTATATATTATGTAATAAATGTATCTCACGTAGTCCGTCTATATAAATCCACTATCTTTGTGCTTTGCAATGTTATCAATGCAAATAGGTTCTTAATATTACTAATCAATAACAAAATAGTATAGCATGACAGACCAACAGTAGTAAAGATACGAGGGGGAAAAAATTAATAATGCACGATCCAACCAAAAAAAAAAAAAAAACACTAGAATTGGACAAGTACGGGTAACTAAGACAACGTAATACTAGTGTGACTGCTTGGCATACACTACAATTAATACGTGTTAAAAACCACATAAAATGAGAAATAACAACGTTAAAAGCAGTTAAGACATTGTGGCAGCCCTGGTGGTTATTATGAATCATCTATGGCAATGTCTGCCCAGGTTCGCTTACCTCTGTGGTTAGCTATACTATGCTGTATACCACACAGTCACACACACACAGCACGTGATGCGATAACGCCATAGTAATTTGAATAGTGGTTTATTTACATATGAAAGGATCATTTCTGTCTGCTCTGACCTCCACATTTGGTCCATCATAGAATATACAATGTAAGTACATTCTTTCCCCACTCTCTCTCTCGCCCAGTATCGAATCTACACCTTCTGACCTTTTAAACATCAGTGATCATGCAGGTGTTATAGTCTCTATTTCTGTTGTTTCTTCCTTATAATTTCTTATATCTATTTGTTATCTATCATCTCAGTGTTCAGGTTATCTATTGGTAGACCGGGCCTCTCCGGGGATGTTGTTTTCCCTTTTGTCACTGAGGAACATGACTACTGTCTATATGAAATAAAGTTCACCCTACGTACCTTTTCCTTTCTGAATAATAACTAACTCATACCGTTTCTCCTTCTAGACAAGAATTCCCACTATTCAATAATTCGGGTGAATCATTGCCCAAACCACTTCTTGTCCATGAAATAATTATCATCCCTTAAACTATCTCAGTACGCCATTAACATGGCTATCCGCGTATATGCGGCTTCCCTCTCTGCCTCACGCTTCTGGACTGCCCTCCGAGAAAAGCGTGCATTCACTGGATTATCCTTCACCTCTCTCATGCGCAACATTGTTCGCGCATCTCTTTTTTGTACTCTATCTGAACCTTCCCATTCATAATTCTCTTTATTCCTTCCCTTTGACTGTACATCGTTCCCTAACTGCCACATTATCTCCCTTTCTCCCCTAAAAATAAATTATTTATCCGTAGGAGAAAAAATTTATTTTAACGACTGTACCAGCCATTATTGTACTTAACTATGTATCAAAACAAAAACAATATCCTTAGCAATGTGCTGTTACAACCCTAGCTCAGCACATTACCAATTACTATCTGTGCCAAAGGACAATTTCCTTTTACACAACACAATTAAATTGTACTGAGAACGTACATTCATCAACATCTCGTTCCCATTTATGACCACTCATCTTTGCTTTGTCCTATCTGCTCACGTTACATGATTTCAAAAATACATACTTTTAGACATGTTATGCATTCCACTTCCTTAGTGGTCATTATTATTTTTTTTTCATAACATGTCATTATTTTCTTATGTTACAACATATTATCATAACAAAACTGAGGAATAACTCTTTTCCCGTCACTTTTCTTAAGTGACCTTTCCTCTTCACATTTATGACTGTTCTTAACCCTTATCTTTCTCACTCACATTCTGCCAACTGTGTACTTATCCATAAAGTTAAAGTTAGTTGCTTATCCTTTACAGGACGTGGCAATCAACCCCAGCTTTTATTGGCTGTTTGTGATTTTTCTATGCAAATTTTTACGTTCAGTACTTTGCCATTGCTTTCTGAACGGTACGGCGCTTATACCATTGTTAAAAATCCACACAAAGCGATCTGCTACCAAATCGCCTGCAGCAGGCTTCGAACCTGGTATATCTGGATTATGAAACCGCGTTCATATCCATTAGGCCACAGACGCCGACTTATCCATACAAAGTTTATTTCCTTTTACACATCCAGTCACTCCTGTTGTCATACACGTAAACCCCTCATATAGTATTATCTTCTGTCACCACACACCTGGTGTGAACTGTCTGGCCTTCATGTTCTCTCGTATAAAGCCAAACATGTCTTCTGTCATGTCTCCCTATATACATAGTTCATGATGGCGTGAGCCATTTACTATCATGGCAACACTGAATTGCCATCCTCCTATCCACCCTTTTTTTAAACTAGACCTATGTCTATAGTCTACTACGCGGAAATATTTGAAACTTCTTAGGTCTACCTATCTTAAACCGCGTTGTCGCTATGACCTACTTGCGTGTTTTTCTGCTGCTGACCTGTCACTTGAACTCCTTTTTCACAACACTGTCTCCTAGTGTGTGAATTTCTGTTATATATGTTCGGTGAGGGTTATCCTCAATAGACTCACATGTGTAGTCTGATAAACACCGCACTTAACGTTTTTATATGATTTTCGTTCCCTCCCTGGAACTTCTCTTTGTGCTATCTCCTCTTTCCTCCTCCACAACACTGTCTCCCCATGTCTAAATTTCTACTGTATATGTTCGGTGAGAGTTACCCTCCATAGACTCACATTTGTAGTCTGGCAAACGCCGCACTTAACGTTTTTATATGTTTTTCGTTCCTTCCCTGGAACGTTCTCAACACAATTCTCCTCTTCATGTATTACGGAGAAAAAAAAATATGATTTCTCCCCAAAGCCTTCATAAGACTCGGCTACTGCCGCAAAAATCTCTCTTTGCCATTTATTCCATGGCTTCTCACTTCTACATAAGTTCCTTCTAGAACTATCTCTTCTAAATGTCTGTGCCATCCTTCCTGTGGCTTCTCAATACTCCGTCACTTCTCCGTGACTCTCAAATTTCCCATACTTATTTATCCAAGTGATTCTCTTGTTTTCGCCATCTCCCATGGCCCTAAATACTCCCCGTCCAGTATCTCAATTACTCACTCTTACTTTCGCCATCTCTTATGGCTCTTCTTCTTCTCACATAATATCCTCGTCATTTTTCATGACCTTTATCCCTCATCTCCCCCTCTACTTCACTTAATATCTATATTTTCTTTTTCCTTTATTTTTCTTCTGACTTCGATGACGATTTGCCTGCTCTGCCTTTTCTCTCCACCTTTTCCTGTTTGCATCATCTATCATTTTCGTCAGAACCTTATCAATTTCAATTCTTGTTTGTGGAAAGTTTGTATGATATTTTCCCTCTAGCACTCTCCACAACATGCTTCTTGAGAAGTTAAAATCAGGCCGCTTTATGGTGGCTTCTATTACATTTTTCAACTCATCCATGCTTGGTTCAACTATTTTGGTAATTTCCTTCGTATTTATCTGATTTATACGTTCAAGATCACTAATCTCGTTTTTCGGCCAATAAATTCTACGGCCTTCATCGTCCGTTATATGCTCGAGCTCATCCGACCTGTATCCATATTCGTCGGAGTGCATAACTCTATCCTAGACCCCACTTGACGAATCGAATTCTGATTCCATGTCAAGCTGGTACTTTTCGTGTACTGTACTTACACCCTCCTGTCTCGTCTTTCTCTTCTCTGAGTCTTCAATTTGTCGTTTATCCGCCTCCCTCCATTCAGTCTGCCTGATTGTCTCTGCATGTCGCATCCACATTTCTGCATTGTCTGCTATTATTTTCTCCAGATTGTATACTGTCAACTCCCTTTCTCTACTACTATCTCCACATTTGCTGCCTTCTTCCTTACCTCTTCTACTATTCTCTCCTCTTCTATAAGTACTTTTGTGTCTGTGACTACCGTCACTCTCGTCAGATACTACACTGTCTGAGTCAATCGACACCGATTCTGACGACCATCTCTGTCTACTGCTATATTCTGCTTCATTAACTGTCTGTCGACTTTTTTTTCTGGTCGACTGCATCGGTTCATCCTTCTTATTCTTTACCTCGATGCTATCCCTATGCTGTGGTACCACTACTTCTTTAGCAGTTTGTTGGTTCATCCTTTTTACACTGAGTGGAATCTTAGACTTTCTCGTATTGTCTAATACCTGTGACCATGTTTCCTTTTCTCTCCTGACGTCTTTCTCATTGTGTGCTGGCCCCAAGTGTGACGCTACAGTATCTATCTCAGTTTGTGTTCCGGCACTAATCATCTGTGTTTCATGTGTTTCTGGTTCTTGCGTACCAACGCTGACCCTGTCTCTCTGTATGTTTTCCTGTTTCTGGACTGTTGTCCTAACTTGACTTGTCCATGGTCTATTCCTATTACCTTCTTCCTTTATTGTAATATTTTGCTGATCAGATCCTATTATGTTTCTCCACACTCCTACCGGTTCTACCTTCATTTCCCAACCGTTCTGTGTTCTTATATGGCACTTCTGTTGGTTTGCTATGTTGACGTTATTTATTTCTATGGGTTTCCCTTTTCTAATTTCTCCCACAAAATTTCTGACCGCCATTCTTATTCTTCTTTTATTAAGTGTGTCCCAGTGTGCGCGTACATCCGCTGTTTCTGGGATTTTGTTTGTGTCCCTGTTTTCTCTATCACAAGTGTGACAATGTCCTTTCCCTATCGTATCGTACGATTTAGACTCTGCTTGAAGATCTCTTTCATTATGTAATGTGTCCAATTGCCTTCTGATAGAGTCTGTGATCAGATCAACAGATGAAAAAATCGCAATTTTAACTTTCTCCAATTCATCTACTATTATTGACATTGCATATTTGTCAATGTCTGTAAGCCCCTTACGGCATGCATGTGGGTCACCTGAAAATAAGTCTACATTACCTTTTATATTTGCGTATTTAGCACGGTTGTCTACCTTGGCTAATGTGTCGGTAATCGTCTTTATGAGGGCCAAAGTCTGACTGTCTTGCATGTTATGCTGTGTCTGTTCGGCCTGTGCCATCATACAACCTGAAAAATAATTACTTATTTCTACGGTTAACTTAAACTAACTTGCACCTGAAAATGAACGGAAATTTTTCTATTAGTCTTGGATTTCCTGAAAAACAATGTTATGGTTACCAAAACAAATTTTATGCATACACTGTTACAAATCAATATTAGTGAGACTACAATACTAATAATAAGAATAGTAATTAAACAACAGTAATAATATTAATAACAATAATATTACTATAATGTCTAATTAATAAGGCAAGAATAATAATACAACAATGTCTAATTAAACTAATTAATTAAGACGTCTTCGTTGGAGTACTCGTTTGTCGCGATATTGCCCGCGCGTGACCGACTTAACACTATTGTTATATTTTTATACCATCCGGACTACACACTGTTTTCTACACACAAAGGCTTCTATCCGTGAATCGGTTACTGTACTGCACTCTATAACCTGTCTTAAGACTACTTGCGCGAAGCACGTCGACCTTTCCGTCTGCTGTGATGAGTGTCCCCGTGTTGATTTCTGAGCTGGCGTTACCGGACAGTGAATATTGTACCCGCTGTGTTTCTGCGAACCCCTCTCGTGCAGGAAGAAAAAAAAATCTTGACTTGATTTCTGAGCTGGTGTTTCTGGTTGACTGGTTCCGATACTGTCAGCTTCTGTTTACACTTTGTACTGTACTGTTTTGTTCGTATATTGTGAAGCTGCAATTCTGCCTTCTATCTGCGTTTTTCTGCCGTCCGTGGTTCTTGAAGTCTGTCATCAACCAGTTCGTGTGTTGTACTTTGTCTGGATGAATGACTGATTTTCAATGCTGACTGAGGTTGGTCTCGGCTCCCGAATTGTATAATGTGTGGTGTACTTTGCCTTGTTGTGGCCTTATTCTCGTGCAGGTCAATTTGAAAGAAGCAAAATTCCGACTTGGTTTTCGGACCGACGTTTCTGCTTGGCTGGTTCCGATACTGTTCACTTTGTTCTGTGTTTACAACTTACACTGTTGTCACTCTGTTTTTTTGTTTTTTCATGTTATCGAAACGTAAATATGAATTTTTTCTTCGTTGTACTCTGCAGTCTGTATTATCATGGCTATCTGTCGTACGTGGTTGTTGAAATCTGTTACAGCGTCAAACGTATCTATGTCTTCTGCCTGAAGCGAGGATAGATGACAGCATAAAGCATAGTTGCTGAACTACTCTTTATAAGCAATGTGTGTGTGCTGCTAGAGGTTGGTCATGGCACCAAAATCTATACAGATGTGACAGCCCGTGGTTGTATTATTATGAATCATCTATGGCAATGTCTGCCCAGGTTCGCTTACCTCTGTGGTTAGCTATACTATGCTGTATACCACACAGTCACACACACACAGCACGTGATGCGATAACGCCATAGTAATTTGAATAGTGGTTTATTTACATATGAAAGGATCATTGCTGTCTGCTCTGACCTCCACATTTGGTCCATCATAGAATATACAATGTAAGTACATTCTTTCCCCACTCTCTCTCTCGCCCAGTATCGAATCTACACCTTCTGACCTTTTAACCATCAGTGATCATGCAGGTGTTATAGTCTCTATTTCTGTTGTTTCTTCCTTATAATTTCTTGTCTATTTGTTATCTATCATCTCAGTGTTCAGGTTATCTATTGGTAGACCGGGCCTCTCCTGGGATGTTGTTTTCCCTTTTGTCACTGAGGAACATGACTACTGTCTATATGAAATAAAGTTCACCCTACATACCTTTTCCTTTCTGAATAATAACTAACTCATACCGTTTCTCCTTCTAGACAAGAATTCCCACTATTCAATAATTCGGGTGAATCATTGCCCAAACCACTTCTTGTCCATGAAATAATTATCATCCCTTAAACTATCTCAGTACGCCATTAACATGGCTATCCGCGTATATGCGGCTTCCCTCTCTGCCTCACGCTTCTGGACTGCCCGCCGAGAAAAGCGTGCATTCACTGGATTATCCTTCACCTCTCTCATGCGCAACATTGTTCGCGCATCTCTTTTTTGTACTCTATCTGAACCTTCCCATTCATAATTCTCTTTATTCCTTCCCTTTGACTGTACATCGTTCCCTAACTGCCACAACATCTGTGCACAAAATACAGTATCATGAAAAGTTCACGGCTTCGAGAGAAGCTGTCCCAGAACAACAAAATAGTAAATGCATGTTTATTGAATGGAAAGTTTTGGGAGAAGTTGCTAATCTGGGTTTTTTCCGTTGCTAGAGTGAGAGTCGTGTGAAAAAAGTCGAAAAGCTGAGGAAGCGTGTGCAAATGTAGATGTTTGGTACCGTGTGAAAAATAAAGCATCGTGTGAAAATTGGAGGGGAAAAAAGAGTGGGCTGTATATAAAGAAGAGACGTGGGCGATTGACGGGACTTATACAGATTTTAGGATTCGTTAGGCGAGAGGATTTTTACAGAACTTCGTCTTTGAGATTATCAAGACAAGTTGTTTTTAACTTGACAAGTTTTGTTCAGGTTAGACAAGTATTTTTAAGTAGACAAGTTTGTACTTTACTCTATTGGATATATTATTCCTGTGGATTTACATTTTCATTTTTGGATACTCACTACTTTGTGTAAGAAAGACGTAAGTACTTCACCATTGTGCCAATAACATTGCTGTTCCAAATCACGTTAATAAACTATATTTTATTTTTCTACATTGCTGAGTTTTCGTTGGAACATTACAGTTGGATACTTTGACAAAACCATTATACGAGATTGCTTTTCACTAAACATAAAAAGGGTACGAACGAACTCTGGGAAGGAAGAATAAAATAAGGTCAAGAATTTCCATCGCAGGCGGACAGGCCTGTAACGACTTGAACCAAGAAACGTACAAGAGTTAGCGCACGTCAAAATATTTACCTGCGCACAAGTAACTGCCCTGCGACACTAGCAGTGAGTGAACGAAAAAGAATACAAATGAAAAACTAAGTAAAATCCAATAAATCACACAGACTTACTGCTAAGAAAATAGGACAGGACCTGTAACAATATATATAAATGTAAACAAGTGATAGAAGGTTAGACTAGCATTACGAACAGAATGGTTGTCAACTAAGGAGAAGAAAACAAAACCAACACACAACAAGAACTGACAACTAGAAGGACGGAGCAGCACACCTAAATAAATTAGGTCACACTAAACAGGCAGTGAACCAAACGTCGGTGAGTAAACTCGGGCCGGAAATTTCACTGCTTGAGAAATGTAAGCAAAACCTACAGAAACATCTGCTGTGCGGTAATTTTACAATGGCGTGTCGCTAACAACAGATTTGTACAAAGACATAGAAACCAAGAAAACGAATAACACAGATATCAAAAAGGTTTACACCACGGCAGAGGTACAAGAGTGTAATAAACAGGCACTTATCTTATCGCAATCCGACCAGATGCAAGTCCGGAAAAAGGCGTCAACACTGGAACAACACTGTCCCTCAATACAAGTGAAGCACGGATGAAAATGTAAACAAGTACATGGTCGCAGTCAGATGGGCATCATGAACTGTGTAGATCTTGAGACGTTGTGTTGACTTGGTACAAAATAACTTGACATCGCCGTGGCATAGACTTGAAACTTGAAAGAATCTTACAAACGTTGTGATGTACACTGGAACACGAAATAAACTTGGAAACCAGTTGGCTTGAAAAATTGTAATCTTGGATGTTACAGCGAACAATAGGACATTGTAATAAACTGGAACATTGGACATGCGCAGTGGCAGCGTTCGCTATCCAACTGGACCCGCTAATAATAACTGGGTTCACGAGGTGGTGTGTTTACAATAACACGCTGAACAGGGGTGACGATCGAATATACAGATTAAACGGCAGCAGTAGATTTGTAAAGTATGTGAGACCCATGTCCATGAAATTATCGATCCAAAACCATACTGGCTCACCAATTATAGGGTGTTACGCTGGAATAAATATAGAGGATCATGCAGGATACGCGAATGATTGCAGGTTTTCATACAGGACATTATGGTCAGTATATACAACACAAGCCGGCAGGTGAACAGGTCCATGGGAAAACATGGTTGACATTTATTGTACGTTCATCACAAGGAGACATCCATCAAGATATATACATGGCATAGTATATGGCAGGGAAACAACATGTAAATGCGATAAGCCGTTACGTCAGTCAATAACGAGCCTCAATCAATAGGCTTTTCTTCATCTCCGTTGTTAATAGTAAAAGTAAATATATTGAGAGATATCCTTAAATCTGTTATCAATCCTGGCCGTGTACTAATAGGTAGGGCAATATTCCCGGTACCCAAGTAATGTGGCGAACAAACTGATGATGGCGACCTAAACTCAGTTACCTCAATATCTTTGAGATACTCCTTACGAAAATATCAAAAGGGGGTTGTGCAAGACTTCTCAATAAGTTCCCTTCCCCATCTAGAACATTCTTAACAAGGTGGCGGCCTTTGAAAAATACATTTAATATCCCAGTTAGGAAAAAAACACACTCTCCATAAAATCCTGGAGCTTAGAAGAAATCACGTCCACTTCAAACCAGTGAACGAATACGAACGGCCCAAATAAACAACACACTGACCCCACGACATGTGACGAAAAAAACGTCACTAGTTGACTGTCGCTCACCACTGGTGAGCGCTTCGTGCAAAAAGTAGTTTGACTACAGGCGAACACAATTCCTCACATAAAATGGGCATGTGCTAGCGTAAAATAACATGCTACATTATTTTATCCCCAGATCTATCCTTAACACCCTACTCGTCACAACTATACACACACACACAATTTTGTGACAATAAGACACACAAACGTGAAAAAACTATGGTAAATTGGGTATGGGTCTGACCAACACACAAAGGTAAGTTCTTTTGTTGTTTATTATCATTAAACTTTACAACATCGAATATCTGAAGAAAGATCAAATAAATCATCAGAAGTTCATACATAGAAAAATAACAGAATACATGTGCCCTCCCCTTATTGAGAAAAAAAAGAACCCAACAAGTTAATAACCCCAAAGGTCAAAGGTTAGCACTATGTTACAGAATAAACAGTAAAGAAAAAGAACAAAGTTCCTACTAAATGCTATCCAGTAAGTAAACAATATTTAAGCAGAATCCAGATAATACAATTTTCCTGTAACAATGAAAATATTCACTCTCTGAGATACGTGGCCACTCAATCACGCTTACCCTATTCTTGGGGAAGAAATATCTTGGACAAACAATGTCTGAATATAGATATAATTTCCACTGTGTTTAGCTTCCAAATTGGCCCCAGTCCCTCCTTTAATAATTAAATTGTATAAGGGGGACGCCTAATTTGGTGGTTTATTCCTGGGTAGACAAATGTCACTTCGAATAGTTAATATAGCAAAACCGCGATCTGGTGTTCACAGTAAAAAGTAGACAGTACTTCCAGTGTATAGAGTAAACATCGGGTTGCTAAAACTCTTAATTATGGTGATGATGGTAAATCCTATCGGCTGGCTCTGTGGTGAATGCCGATTTTGAAACAGCATAACGTGCTGGATAAATCCGCTGATACGACTGTCAAAAGTCAGATAGTAATGTTATTTGTGTTACGCCACAGTGGGCTGATAAAATTGAACAAATGTTAGTTTGTCTCTTTGGCCAATCCTGTTCAAAACTGAACTTGGGGACGCGTAAGCCAAGAAGAAAACATTAATCAATCAGTAGATGAAGAAAAAGGACCAAGATAGACCGCTGGTCGCCCTTTGATCAGGTCTGAGAGGAATAAAGAACATTTATGAAAAAAATGCTACTATTCTATATAACTACATCTATGAACACGGAAAGGGACAAGATGATCTCTTATCCTCTCCGTCAGTCCTGATTAAAGTTAAAAGGCACACGGTGTCTCTAGCCTATTCTATCGCGCGTCGCTTAGCGAGTGCAGGTTTGGGTGAGGCATGAAGCTTTTCCCCTTCTGTCCCGGTCAACGATCAGCGTACAATGTCAATTATTATTTAATTATCCATATGCGCACTTAACAAATATCGCCTGTCATTAATATCTATTAGATTGTCGGCGTCTGTGGGTCGTCGTATGGTATTTAAATAACAGTCATTTACTAAAATTACACAAAATGAAATATAACGTGAATTATATGGTCCACTATCAGTCGCGCCTAGCATATTAATATCAGTCAGCTAAACGTATCTTCTTGAGTGAGAAAGCGGGTGATGGAAATTACATTATAACTGCACATCTGGTAAAAAAAAATAGCTACGCATTATTTATTTCACTAGTTCTAACAGCTAGAAAATCACAGTGAATTTAAGATGATAGGACTTAGCACATTAAATCACGTAAATGCTAATTTCTATTACCACAAATCAGAAATGAAAATCCCCACAAAATGCTATTAACATATCCACCACAATTGTTCTAGACTACGTGTTTAGACTACCCAAAAATCTGAGCAACAACTGATAACTGGTTTGGGGAGCCACAGTTTATATACATTATTGTCTCTCTGATCTATAGATGACGTTACTTTTCACACTATAGCGCATAGCAGAAAATCAGGAGTCTACGTTTCCCAGATAAAAGGTTTTTCACGGTCGCTCTGTCGGCGTTGCTAATCGACAACAGAGACTTGGAACCGTGTAACGGGTTTCCTTCCGAGATTTTCCCCGGTTCTGAAGATCAAAGATTTGTCTCCCCCCTGTATGTACGAACACCAAAGGGTCCCTCGGGAAATATTTCTGCCCGAGCGTCTTACTCCAAAAAGGCCGGTGTTATCCCATGTGCGCCTGTCTGATATCCGATGATTGACAGATCAGCTCGCGTGAAAAACTCAGGTAAATAAACCAGGCTCGCTCCCTGTTATGACTGGCAGGTCGCGGAAGTTGGTAAACTTTCCGTTTGTTTACGTCTCAAGGAAAAGAGGCGTTGATTAAAATGAGTAAACGCAGGCAGAAACGGGTCCTATACCATAGTTGTGTGAGTGTCACAAGAGTGACCTCAGCAAATAATGCACTTTTTTGGGGGTGCAAAATTGGCTCAGCGTCCATTCACTATGTACTGTCACAGCAAGGCGATGGCGCCGTCTGGTTGGTCCTATGTTCGATTCCCGGTAAGCCTATCACTCATTTTCTTTTCTGTTGTCTAGTGCCACCCTTTATGTCCTACGAGTACCTGTTAATTACCTTTATTTATTTATTTACTTACTATCCACAGGACTCAGGTTTCCTTCATTATTTATTTAAGAGTTCACCCATCCGTAACTTCAACCTACACGTCTATTCTTTGTTATTCGTCTTCCACTACACATTATTGGACTCACGTATTTCGGCCTTTATTTGGTCTATACTTGCTGATAGGAAAGTTATATTAGTGATTGCGTCTTTAAAAAACTGTCTGGGTCGTCCACGGATCCTGTACCATAGTTGTGCGAGTATCACGAGAATGACCTCAGCCAATCATGTACTTTTTTGAGGTGCAAAATTGGCTCAGCGTCCATTCACGAAGTACTGTCACAGCAAGGCAATGGCGCCGTCTGGTTGGTCCTAGGTTCGATTCCCGGTAAGCCTATCACTTATATTTTCTTTTCTGTTGTCTAGTGCCATTCTTTATGTCCAACGAGTTTCTGTTAATTACCTTTATTTATTTATTTACTATCCACAGAACTCAGTTTTTCTTCATTATTTGTATGCAAACAGAGCTGCAGACAAGAATAAATCAGTCCTCGGGTTTTTTCATGCGCGAGTTTCCGTACGGTTGTGAATGGAGTGCCGTTGGACCGTAAGACTTGCCCATTGGACTGGGGATGATATGGTGAAGTATGAATATGCTTCGTTAGGAAGATCCGAAAAACCTCCTCCATCAATTGTCCCCTGAACTGGGACCCATTATATGTTAGGATTTCACGAGGTAGTCACAGTCTCGTAAAAATCGAGAGTAAGGCCTCTGCGACATGTATCGAATCGGTAGATGAGATAGCAACAGATTCCCTCCACATTGTACTAGTGTCCACCAGAGTCTAGATATACTTGTTTCTCCTCTTGGTCCTTTCAAAGTGTCCTACCAAATCAACGGCAACTCTGTCAAAGGGAGTGCTCGTAACTGGCATCTCTCCTAGCGTGGCGGGAGCCGTCCAGTGTCTGAGAACCACCCTTTGGCACTGGGGACATGATTTAACATAATGTGACCGGCTGGCCTACACTAGCATTTATACGTGCTATAATGCTACATATAAGAATGACAGACATTAAAAGCAGATATGGCGTTTTCGCACAAAACGCAGTATCATTAAAAGTTCAGTTAGCAGTCACGGCTCTGAGAGGACACGGTAGTGCAGTCCCAGAGAACAATAATGAATGGGTGTTATGCGCGGGAAAGTGTGAAGTGAGAGTTGTGATCTTGGGTTTTTTCCAATAGTTAAGGTGAAAAAAGAGGTGTGTGAAAAATGTCGAAAAAAAAACAGAAAGACGTGTGCAAAATGTCGAAAACAGAGAGACGTGTGTAAAATGAGTGAGACGTGTGGAAAATGGCGGGAAAAAGGAGCTGTATAAAAGGGGGGAAAATGTGAGAAAAGAGCGAGATTTGCTAGGTATTCATTGTGTTGTGTTAGGCAAGCCAGATTCGAGTTTCGTCTTGGAGATTATGAAGATCAGTAGTTATTTTTTCTTTTGGATATAACTCACTATTTTGTGTATACGTAAGTAAACGATCATGTCATTGTGAAAATACCAGTGCTTGTCGAATGACGTTCAATAAACTTCTGGTTGAATTTACTGCATTGCTGTTTTTGGAACGTTACAGTTTTTCTTTTGGATATACCTTGTCATTTTGGGGCCGTTTTGCTTATCACTAAACCTAAAAGGGAAGAACGAACCTGGAAAGGAAAATTAGCAAAAGTCAAGAATCTCCATCTCAGGCGGAAGGCCTGTAGCACTTGAACAACAACATATAAAGGATTAGCTCTGATTGAAAACAAAATCAATATAACTACTTGCGCATTTAACTGACACGGGCACAATAACGCTGGATGTCAGCGTTCACTTCCGGCTAGTAATAGTGGGCCCCGATGCGTTGCATGGTAGTCCCCTGCCCAATGTGCTCTCCAAATAAGGCTGAGTGCCCCATTTCCAGAACTTGACTTCTGTATTGAGACGGCACTACCAATTGGGAGTGCACTTATCCTCTTCCCGCCTTCCGGTATAAAAATCCTTCTTTAGTATAGAAGTCTCTGGGCTGGGGAGGATTATGTGCCGTTGGCAGCTTCTTGGAGCAATCAATGTATGGTCCTCTGCCTGAGCTTTCTTCAGCTCTCCTGGGACCGTATTAGGCACCCTTTCTGACTTTTCAGCCTTCTTCTTTTGGGCCCGAGTCTGCACAGCGGCCATAACTAGGGGTTGGGAAGGATTTTCCAGATAAACATATCGGCACCCTAGAATTATGTCAGATATGGGATCTTCGAGTATGGCTGCTTTAATCAGCCCTGTGACATAACGTGACTGTATATCAATCAACGCCACGGGCAAAGTAAGCGGCTGGGCGCCTCGAGTGGCGACCTGTATCTCTATGGTTTCGTTTGTGATCTGATCTGGCCTAATGAAGCCGTGGAAACCACAGATTCATAGTCGAGTCCCGAATCGTATAAGCATAACACAGGGGCTCCATTCACGAGAACGGTTTCAGTTACAGAGGGGCGAGGTGGATCCACTTCATTCGCTTGGGACCAGAACTTTCTTGTTCTTCCATTTTCTGTATTCTTCTCACCACAAACCCTCTCGGTATGCTGATGGTTCTACCTGTGGTATTCATCACCATCATAGGAAATTGTCCCTTTGTCCCTATTTGCACTATTCCTTCCACCATAAACAAACCGGGCTCATCCAGTATGTCTGTGTCCTCAGACTCAACTGTCATGACAGTTTGTCCCTTCCTAAAATATGGGGACCGTTTTATTTTCCCCAGGACTATGCCCATTTTGTTCGGTTCTAGTGTGGCTGTTGTCTTAGTCCTGATTCGATGCGATGTGGATGTCGTCCTGCAAATCCACGTATTCGTCCTGTACCTTAAGTTTGTGTGTGTCGAAATACAGGTGAACGTTGTCCTTAAGCAGAAAATCACGCCCTAGAATAAGATTTCTCGTCATCCCTTTCACTATTGTGAACGTGTGTTCCACTTTTGTTGCACCAATTCTAATTTGCATTGGCGCTGTCCCCATTACCTTTAGGTTCTCTCCTGACACAGAGGTGAGTGTGTGTTGAGCGCTCTTTTCGGGTAATATGATAGCTAGTAGCAGATGTACCAATGTACTAGCATCTTGACGCGAATGTAGAATGAAAATTAGATGAAGAGCTATCCAACAGAACTTCAACGAGTGGAAGGCAAATCAGGCCAACATGATCATACTCAACTCGTCGGTACAGTTATTATAATTTATTACGTGGTACGAAGACGTTTGACAAGACGGTACAATGTTCCTTGACAGGTACGATGAACAATTTATACATAGTAGTGATAGTTCCGATAAAACGATACATCTCTGGTCATTCATATCTAAAATCCTCTCTCACGTAAGTAATAAGAATCCAATAATATTCATACTAGGTTTTAACAGCAAGGGAATGTCCGTTGACCTTTACGAAGGACATCCAATTGGGTACACAAATCTCAAACCCACTGAATCCTGCATTCATGCAATAAAACTGTCTTGATCCAAGACTTCAATTCTCATTCCGTCTGTTCAACATCATATTAAGGGTACATACATAGAGATACATCTAGGTTAGTATTTCATGTTGGCTAACCTCTCGGTATCCATGCCACGACTTTGGCATTACAATAAAGGCGTTTACACACATGAATACTGCAATCAAATTAACTTCTTTCCCACTCGTAGGAATCCTTCTTCTACGATACGAATCCTAAAGGCTAACGACTGTGTAGGTCCATTCTAGGAATAACATATTCCCGCTAGACTAGTATAAGAGCGGCCTTCAATACAGCATACAATAAGAAGTGGGGCGATAACTTACGTGACATTACTGCTATTGGTTTCGACCTGAAGACCAATACAGATCACTAGAATAAATGGCTTCCATAAACGTGCCATGAATACAATAATAATATAAATCAATCACGGACATAAACAAGGTCCATGTTGCCCCTCCAAATCATGACGTCAGAAACTACTCAACTAGGTTACCCGTGCGTCCCAAAGCAACTCACACTGCTTTGAGCACGTCAGTGCGCGAATCATTCGACCGCACAAATAATATAACTATATTGAGACTGGTGCGTACATTTGGCAGGACCGAAGACTACCCCCTTTAGGTAATAAATGTACGTAACAGCTCCCTTATTACCTCCCCTTAAAAAAATTAATTCTATTAATTTTTTTGAACTTAGTACCCGGGAGAGGTGAGTCAAAACTACAACAAGATATATGAAATGCATAAAGTTATACCATATTAAGAAAAGAATATTAAACGAAAATCAATATAACTAAATGATAGTATGCATTAAAGCACACATCCACCATCGACCTACTTTGGAACGATGTGGTAATATTCGAAGTAAAAGAAGTTGACAATGAAAATGAAAAAACCATTAAAAAAAAGATGATAATAAAATTCAACTAAGTTTTCTAAAAAAAATTTGAAACATATGATTTCAAAAATTAAAATGAACAGCAACACTGATGATAATCAATGACAAGAGAATCAATAAAACAGAAAAATTGAAAACACAATGTGCAAAAATGAAGCAATGCAAAATTAAACACTTTAAGAATTAACACACTTAATGTTTTCTAACACTAGTATGGTTGACTAGTGATCTTAACAGTGAGATATGATAACTAAGACCCGTGAATGCAGGTATTACGTGACAACTAAGAAAGTTAGTATATGTGTGATCCATAATTAATTAAATAGATTAAATTGAATTATAGTAATTTATATATTTCTTAATTACTAACAAATAACCAGTTACTAATATATTCTAAGTAATTCCAATATAAATCATTGTCAATGTTCAGTTACAACTAGTTAGTAATCGACGAGACGATGTTCTCAATGTTCCATACACGATAAAATATATTCTCTAACACGATATGTAGTGTAATATGTTCCATAGGAATAACAAATGTATATTTGTCGCTTTTAACAATGTTTCCATACTAATAAAAAGTTACTGTAGTACCAATGTTGCAGTACTAATAAAATGTTACTCTAATACCACTGTTCCCGTTCTAATAAAACGTTACTACACAAGAAGTAATGTTATAATCCATAAGTAAGTATATCCTGAAAGATATATTTATACGAATACTTCAGTTATATGATCAGTCTTTATAGATGTATAATCAATGAAAATGTACACAGTCATTCATGTTATCGGTGAGGATGTTTCAACATCTGGAAGAGGTTTAGTTTCGACAAGTTTGCTTGGGCATCTCGACAAACAGTCTGCGAACACATTCTTCACTCCAGGAATAGCTCGTATTTCAAAATTGAATGGTTGAAGCGCTATAGTGTAACGCGCTGACTTCGATGATTTAACGTTCTTTGAGTTCAGTGCGGTAAGAGCTTTTTGATCAGATTCCACCACAAAGTGTGAGCCAAGGAGGTAACGTTCCAGTTTTGTGATTGCCCACACTAACGCGAGGAGCTCTTTATCTAGAACGGAGTATTTGAGTTCGCTCTCCGTAAGTTTTCTGGACACGTACATCACCGGAAATAAGGTGCCGTTATATTCCTGCATCAAAACTGCAGCAATAGCGTAAGAAGATGCATCACTGCGAAGAATGAAAGTGAGATTTTTGTTAGGCAACCTCAAAAAAGGTTCTTTTGAAAAAAATCGTTTTATATAGTCTAACGCCGTTTGGTGATCCTGCGACCACTTTATTACATTAGATGTGCCTTTTTTCAGTAGAGACGAAAAAGGTGCAGTTATAGTAGACAAATGAGGGATGAATTTTGAATAGAACTGTATTAGTCCTAAAATAGACCTAACTTGTTTTTTTGTCTTAGGTGCTGAGATGTTTAAAATTTTAGAGACGTTACTGTCTTCTGTATACATGAAACCATGACCTATGCGGTGACCCAGAAATGAGATGTCATAAAAACCGACAAAAGCCTTTGAAGGTTTTGCTGTTAAGTTATAATCCCGTAAGGTAGAAAGTAAAGCTTTTAATCCATGAATATGTTCATCCCAAGAGTCACTGAAAAGACAGATGTCATCTATATAAGTAATGACATCGGGACGATGAGACAATATGCGGCGCATCATGCGTACAAAAGTAGCTGGCGCATTCATTAATCCGAATGGCATAAAATTCCATTGAAAAAGACCCCGTGGCGTCGAGAAAGCGGTGAATGGCTTTGCTTTAGGAGTTAGTGGCACTTGCCAATAGCCCTTTGAAAGGTCAAATTTCGAAAAGAATGTGGCATGAGATAATCTCTCCAATAAGTCGTCTAAAAGAGGTAACGGTTCCGCATCGAATTTTGTAACTTTGTTTAATTTCCTGTAATCTACGCAAAGACGTATATTGTTGTCCTTCTTCCTAATGATTACCATAGAAGAAGAATATGGTGATGAAGATGGTTCAATTATATTTAATTGAAGCATCTCATCCAATTCCTTATCAACCTTATCACGAAAGTGTAAAGGGATAGGATATGGGCGAACTCGAATAGGCGTATCGTCAGTCAGAATAATGTCATGTTGGATGACTGACGTATGACCTGGGATGTCAGTGAGGACATCCTCATACGAGTGTAGAATATTAGAGACTTGCTGACGTTGATCAGCCGAAAGAGTAGATGAGATTGTAACATCATTCCATTTCTCAGTGGAATGGAGTGGTACAACTGGTATTGGTAGTTGTACATCATCGAAAGAAGATTCTTCTTCTTGGATGACTGACAAACTAGAATAGTGTTGAATAGGAGGTGTAGGATCGTCAGTTGCCTGGAACACTGACTGTAGATAATCAGGACGTGAGTAATACTCCTTCAACATGTTAATGTGGAAGGTTTTATGTTTACCATTAACATCAACGATGTAGTCGACATCGGATATTCTTGAGATGATCCTGAAAGGACCTCTCCAGGTAATTAAAAGACGATTGTTATGCGCAGGGAGTAATACAAAAGCTTCGTCACCAGGAATAAGCTGGCGAAGACGTCTATACTTGTTTGCAAATAGACGAGCTTTTTCTTTGGCTTGTTCGGATGATGCAGTAGCTAGTCTACAAGCATCTATGATTCTCTTTCTCAGAGAGATCACATACTCATAAGAGGATTGAGTTTCCTCTTCAATATTCTCGTCAACCAATAAGTCGTGGATTAACGACATCGGACCGCGTGGTTGCATGCCAAAAACTAGCTGGAATGGAGAAAACCCCGTGGCTTGATTTTGTACTTCGCGATACGCAAACAGAGCCGCGGGTATGACCCGATCCCAGTCTTGGGGATGGTCTTGGGTCATCTTACCCAACAACTGCTTGAGTGTCCTATTGAGACGCTCAATTAACCCATTTGACATCGGATGATAAATAGAACTAAGAGATCTGTCTATACCTAATGTCTTCATAACTTGAGACATGGATTCAGAAATGAACTGAACCCCATGATCCGACAAGATTTTCCGTGGAAAACCAATGCGTGAGAAGATTAACATCAATGCCTCTGCTACACTGGCAGATGAAGTGTTCTTGAGAGGGATGGCCTCAGGCCAACGAGTGCACATATCAATGCACGTAAGAATATGCGTATGCCCTCTAGCAGATGGAAGCATCGGACCAATAATGTCTATAGCCATTTTATCAAATGGTCTAATCGGGATGTCCGCAGCTTGAATAGGAGCCGCATGAAATGGACCCCGTACCTTAACTTCCTGACATATCAAACAAGACCGACAGTAGAGAGTGATGTCCCTATGGACGCCTGGCCAGTAGAATGCCGAAAGCACTCTGGATTTGGTACGCGAAAAACCCATATGGCCCGCACATTGCGAGTCATGCGCATGTCGTAATATACGAGATCTCATAGAGGATGGGACTAAGATCTGATAACATAAGGATGAATCCTTTTCCCGTATTACTCTAACCAAAATCCCATTTTTAAGTATAAAGTCATGTCTAGATTTTGCAAGTTTGTTGCTGGTATTCTTTTTGTTCACATACTGAAAAATTTTTTTTAATGAATCATCATTCTTTTGCAATGTTGCAAACAACTCCCGTGAAATAGGAGCATCATCATCACAAGTAGTATGAACTGTAGGTTCAATAGGTGTATCATGCGACATATTAGTAGCTTGCGCTCTAGTCACTACTGCATTTGCAGTTTGAATATGTCGCTCTTCCCATTCAGCAATTTGCTGTGGTGTACACTCTTTAATACCATGTATGCGACCAAGTATTACGTCACAAATTGGATTCGGAAGGAGACATGCCTGGATCTTTCCTGAAAAAAATGGAGTATTAAGGTCAATAATAGCGGTGGGAAATGTTTCAATGGTGCCACCGAAAGTCACACACTTGACAACCCTGCCCGTGGCACAACTTGGGTTGATCAGCGAAGTCCGGACGCCCACAGTGCTACAACCTGAGTCAAATAGGAGAGAGCATGAAATGTTATTGACAAATCCCTTGTTAAACATAAGAGAGCCCTGTCCCTGGTGTACTGACGCAGCAGTGGCCGTACAGACTGCAGGTAGACTAGGCAAGGTATGTCCGCAACGCAGCGTCGTGATCGCCTTAGGCTGGAAAAGAGTCGAGCATTCTGGACAGTCTTTCACCTGGGTACAATCAAGAGAACAAGACATAGCATTGTGAGTTTCAGCTACTTTACCCTGTTCAATGTTAGCCTGTGTATCACTTAAAGCGACATTAGAATGTCTACGTGTATTACTCGACGATCTATCTCGTCGGCGCGATCGATTGTGATTATTGTCATTAAAATTGCCACAATTGTAGTTTCTGCCTGAGTTAAAATTTGGATGAGTCCGATAATTTGTAGAATGATCGTTATGATGTTGGTTAAATGGTTTATTTCCAAAAAATTGTCTGTTTTGTGAACCCTGAGATTTTGATCTCCAGTTTTGTTTATTATAATGTCCTTGATTATTTTTAAAATTATTGTTACCAAAATCTCGCGATCTGTGAGCTTGGTTCCAAGAAACATTAAATAGAGCAGATTGTTGAAATTGCTTCCCTTTGTAAAAGTTATCATTGTTAAAATTGTAATTATTTCCCTTATTGACATACCTGTCAGTACTAAAGGAACGATTGCGTGAAAAATTGTTTTGTTGTGCTGCAAAAGCAACAGGCAATTCACTCTTAATCTGTGCATTACTCAGATCCATGGTTGGGTGAGCAGTGCAGAAATTTTTTGCATGTTCTTCTAAATCTTTCATTGATAAAGGTTTCCGTTCGTGTAAAAATGCGAGAAATGTAGGATTTACAGACGATAGTACCTTATCGCGCATCAGTAAATCGAAGAGACCTTCATACGACTTTTCAATTTTGGATAATTCGATCCATCTTTCGAGGGTGAGTCGTATTTGTGACAGAAAATCACTGAAATTTCTGCTTGATTGCGGTAGCAATGTACGAAATCTTAATCGGTATTCATCTTCTGACATTTGAAATTTCTTCAGAAGTGCGGCTCTAAGAGCATTATAATCATTCTTCTCATTAATACTGGTAGTATGATAAACTGCTAAAGCATCCCCAGTAAGTAACCTGGATAAATATGTGCAATACAGTGTTTTATCCACGTTATAAGACACACAAGTGGCCTCAAACCTATTTAGGAAGAATATCACGTCATCAGACGGGGGATTAAATTTTGGTAATTTAAGGTGAATTTCCTTAAAATGGTCATGTCTGGATGAAGTTTGGCTTTCAAAAGTTCTCTGAGAATTAGCTTCCTGAGTTAACCTAAGTCTCTCATATTCTGACTCTGCTAATTTCAGTTCATGCTGTCGTTTTCTATCATTCTCTTCCATCTCAAGCTGAAATCGTAATGTATTTTGTTCAGCTATTAATCTTCTTTCTTCCATTTCCTTTTTAAGTCTTTCTTCAGCCTCCCTCTGCTTCTGTTCTGCCTCTCGCTGAAATCGTTTATTCTTCTAATTCAGCGGCTAGTCTCATTTTTTTCTCCTCTTCCTCAGCCTGAAATCTCATCTTCTTTTCACTTTCCTCAGCCTCAGTCCGTTTTTGATCTGCCTCAAATTGAAGTTTTTCTAGTCTTAAAGTTTCTAACTTTCTCTGTTCGGCTTCTATTTCTTGAGCTTTCTTATATTCTGCAAGTGCAAATGCTTTTACTTCATCAGGAGCCATCTGAAGAGCTTTTGCTTGCTTAATGAAATAGTCTAAGGTAGACATTATTCAATATTATTATGTAATAATACTACTTAAAAGTGTTACTACAACTAGTGGTCTTCGTTCCTGTCCTAGAACGGTAAAATCAAGTTATATAATAGGCAATAATGTTAATAATTAATAATGTAATTTATAACATGTAATGGTGTGAAAGCAATAACGTGACAGACAATAGCACACTACTGACACGACACGATAATCAAGACAAATGACTACAGTCGTAGAAATCAAATAAAATAAAAATGTGGAACTAAAATAGAATGTCGTAAAAAATTACGATGACATCTACGATCCAATAATGCACAAGACAATTGACACCACAGTGTAAAAACATATGCTTTGTAAAAAACTGAATGATAGGAAGATTAGACGGACGCATAATACAAACAAAATTCATCATAAAACTAAATACGAGTAAAAATAACTAAGAAAACAACAATTAAAAACGTGACGAAACAGCTAAACAGATACTGTTATAAGGGACAACTAGCGATCGGAACTTCGGCAAGGTTTCTAGCCTTGTACCGGAATTATCGCTCAATTGAAACTTACAAAATGAGCCCTACAGAACGTCTGACGAAGAGCCCGAATTGGCTTCGAGATGGATCTCGTTCGACAGATCTACCTCCCTACCTCCCACGAAGAATACAACACATATAACATGTAACATGAAAAATATAAATGTGGACATAACTACATGAGTAAGGTGACCATATTTTCAAAACCCTAATCCGGGACAAAATAGTAGATTTGACCTATTTCAATGCAAAAAATCGGGACAAAAGGGTAAAGAAAATGTCAAAAGTCGGGACATGTCCCGGAAAAATCAAGTTGATGTCAATTAAAAATAATATACATTTTATATATACATTTGAATAACATTGAATAACGTACATTTTACTGTATAAGTTTAACTGCTTAAACTAATAAGAGAGAAAAACATCAATAATCCTTACTTAAGGTGAAGCTGAGTTACTGTACTTTTCAGATGAGTGGAATTTTATCAATAGGTCCTTCTTTGCAAGCAGCATCTTAAAAAACTCGACACATGTTTCCTCACAGTTCACTTTGGTTGTCAACATAGCTTTCAAAGTTTCAACACCTAGCTGTGTTTTATCACTAGCCCATAAGCTATTCATCAAAGAAAACACTCTTTCTGTGGCAGCATTTATTCCAGGTAGACAGAAAAAAAACTCTGCCAACTTCAAAATATTTGAAAATGTCATTATTGTTTTTGAAGTGGGAAACCATTTCAGTCCAACGTTGTGGTGGCAATGTTTTTTTGGCACTCCATTCACTAATTTTCTGAGAAGTAACAAACTGCTTCATATAGACATATTCGTCATAAATTTCAGTTTCTGTAAAGTGGGCTGAAGGTAATGTTTGAATCACTAGTGATGATGATATCTCAATATCTGCCCAAATTGATATTCTGTTCAGCGTTACCCAGCTGTAGGATTCTAGGTCTTGAAAATTTTTTGCAGCCCATTTATTCAAATAATTGAAAGCTGTTTCATAGAACGAAGAAACGCTAGCATGAAACTTTTTCACATCCTCCTTTGGAAGTCCTTCCATTTCCAGCTTTTCAAGGATTAGCTTAACTCTTGATGGCAAAAAACAGTCTTCCAGTTTGGACTTCAAAATAGTTTTCAACCTGTTGATGCTGTCAATGACTTCAAACACAGTGACCGTCTGTCCCTCTATTTTTTTGCACTGCTTCGTGGAATGGAGAGGCCTGACTGTGAACAAAAACAAGCCATGCCTCAGATAGAGGATTTTCAAAGAATGTCTGTATAAAAACTGGGCATCAGTCTTGAGATTGAAAATATGATTTTAGAGGCAGGAACATCTGAAGAACCCTTTCAACAGCAGGCAGCAGAGCAAGCCACCAAGTCTGAGCATAACCTAAGATCATCTGGAAGTCTGTTTCCACAAACTGGCAAAACTCCTTGAGTCTTTCAACTCGTACTGTGTATGATTTGAAGAGTAGATAAATTTTAGCAATAATCAGCTCGACATCAACAGGCAGTACATCTGCAGCTGTTCGAACAGTGTTGTGGAAAATATGACCTGCACACCCAATTCCTATAAGACCATGTCCAAGGTTTTCTTGCAGTTTTTTTTTAAACATTGTTCTGTCCTTTCCTTTCATCACCTCCAAAATTGGAATTTGTGTTATCTGCGCATAATCCAACTACTTTCCTGTCTAAACCATTTTCAGTTATGCAGTCATTAAGAAAACTACTTACAATATCAGATGTTTCACCTGGCAATGACTTTAACTCTAATATTTTAATTTTCACTCCATTACTGTGATCAAAGTACGAGTATCTGACAAGCAAAGGAAAAATCTTGAATTCTTTGTGGTTGGATGCATCTGTCAGTACAGAAATAAATGTAGACTTTTCTAGATCACACCTTAACTCATTTAGAATATGGGGTGCCAAGACATTTCTAATAATGGCTTCTGTTTTCGTACGTGCACATGCAAATTTTGGCTCTAAACTAACCTGAAGTAATTTTGATGTGCAATCCATAGACCTGAAAGTATGATTGTGTAGCACTGTATGGTATTCAAAGGCGCCTTCTATAGCAGCTAATTGCTCTTCTTGGTCACAATTTTATCAGCTCTGAAGAAAGTGGTTAACGACGAGCTTGATGCAGCTGTAACAACGGCTCTCTTATGTTTCTCACTGCTTATTTGGTTCTTAATATCACCACGTCCATTATGGCTTATCGAAAACCCGGAGGCACATATATTGCATCGTACATTGAAGTTTGGTGTACTCTTTTTAATAAACGGATATTCCTTTTGTAAATCTTGATTGAAACTGCATTTACGCTTTGGTACCATTTTCTTACAACAATAACAAAATATGCACAAATAGTTCACCGTTTAAATTAAATAAACGTATACCCTACGCAAAATCTTGGTACTTTACCACTACCTAAAATTTCAAATAACTGCGAATATCACATTGGAACCACAAAACTAATTCGCGGTCCTGACAACCTCTTGTGCTGTTTCGGCGCCAGTTCACTAATAATTAGAAATTACCTCGTCAGCCACGGAATAATAATTTTTTTTTTTTAATCTGTGAGATTTATGCCAAATTGGCAAATTCGTCCAAAACCGGGACAAATTGGCGTCCCGGATTGCATCGAAAAAAAGTCGAGACAAATTATCAAAAATGGTCGAAAACCGGGACTGTCCCGGAAAAACCGGGACGTCTGGTCACCTTATACATGAGGCACAACTAAACGTAATAAAGTGTACAACGAAAACACGTTATACTCATCTCGCGTGCAGGTAAAAAATCAATGTGCCTCGTCTCCGTGGATGTACGTTTGAGGATAAAATACTTCGTTCTGAGTATTAGACCACAGCTCGCACGCAATACTGACGAAGAGGTGATTCCAAGGTAGTCAGTCACTGTACAACCTGACGTGGATGTTGATTGATGACCTTGACCCTGTCCGTAAGTTGATTGTGATTCACCAACACAGTAGATTCCAAGATGTTGTCGCCTTGAAAGTTCAGATCTTCCATTCAACCGATACTTGTATAGGGTACGTTTCCTTTGAAATTATTGATTTCCAGACCACACTGGCATACCATTTACTGTTGAGCGCTCTTTTCGGGTAATATGATAGCTAGTAGCAGATGTACCAATGTACTAGCATCTTGACGCGAATGTAGAATGAAAATTAGATGAAGAGCTATCCAACAGAACTTCAACGAGTGGAAGGCAAATCAGGCCAACATGATCATACTCAACTCGTCGGTACAGTTATTATAATTTATTACGTGGTACGAAGACGTTTGACAAGACGGTACAATGTTCCTTGACAGGTACGATGAACAATTTATACATAGTAGTGACAGTTCCGATAAAACGATACATCTCTGGTCATTCATATCTAAAATCCTCTCTCACGTAAGTAATAAGAATCCAATAATATTCATACTAGGTTTTAACAGCAAGGGAATGTCCGTTGACCTTTACGAAGGACATCCAATTGGGTACACAAATCTCAAACCCACTGAATCCTGCATTCATGCAATAAAACTGTCTTGATCCAAGACTTCAATTCTCATTCCGTCTGTTCAACATCATATTAAGGGTACATACATAGAGATACATCTAGGTTAGTATTTCATGTTGGCTAACCTCTCGGTATCCATGCCACGACTTTGGCATTACAATAAAGGCGTTTACACACATGAATACTGCAATCAAATTAACTTCTTTCCCACTCGTAGGAATCCTTCTTCTACGATACGAATCCTAAAGGCTAACGACTGTGTAGGTCCATTCTAGGAATAACATATTCCCGCTAGACTAGTATAAGAGCGGCCTTCAATACAGCATACAATAAGAAGTGGGGCGATAACTTACGTGACATTACTGCTATTGGTTTCGACCTGAAGACCAATACAGATCACTAGAATAAATGGCTTCCATAAACGTGCCATGAATACAATAATAATATAAATCAATCACGGACATAAACAAGGTCCATGTTGCCCCTCCAAATCATGACGTCAGAAACTACTCAACTAGGTTACCCGTGCGTCCCAAAGCAACTCACACTGCTTTGAGCACGTCAGTGCGCGAATCATTCGACCGCACAAATAATATAACTATGTTGAGACTGGTGCGTACATTTGGCAGGACCGAAGACTACCCCCTTTAGGTAATAAATGTACGTAACAGTATGGCATGTGACCTCCTGTATTGTACCATACCCCGTATTTGTTTATAGAGGCCAGTGCTCTATACATCCTCCCTTGAAGTTCAATGACACATGAACAAGGGTCCGATGTATAGGCCAACTCAATTGCAGTTGCTTCCTGTTTCCCCTCGTTATCTCTTTGTTGGAATCTTTTCCCTTTTCTTGCTTTCCCGTTCTTGTTTTTGCTGTGCAGACTCTTGCAGTGTGTCTCTGTCTTCACTGTGTCCTTTGCCAACTTATTATCGTGTGGTTGGTAGTCATTCTGTTTATGTGCCTTTCTTGCCTTATGCGTATGTGGTAATTTTCCACTTGCTATATTACCATGTCCTTTCTCAGTAATAACATGTGATTGTGCTCTGTTATCCCATGTATTTTCTTCCTTCCCTCTTCTCTCCTTTTCATTTTTCCAACTCCGGCGCCCTAACTGTATTTGTTGTTGCTGTCTGTCTGATATCTTTCTCTCTGTCATGCCATTTCACTTCGCTATCCTCTCTTTCCTTCTGTTAAGACTATTTCACTGGTTCGACGTTCTAGCCAAATTGCTAGTGTTGTATCTGTTTACAAATCAGAGGCACATCTCCAATCCAACCTGCAAGTCTGGAAGGAAGAGCTGGAGAAGAGAGGGATGGTCATAAGCAGCTCTAAAACAAAATCCATGGTGATATCACGAGAAGAAAGAAAACATCAGATTAAGTTGGGAGAACAGGTCCTGGAGCAGGTCGACCACTTTAAATATCTCGGAGCTATTATAGACCGAAAGGGAGGCATCAAAGAAGAGTTGGCCACTCGAAAAGCAGCGGCTGGGAGACTTTTTCAGGCCATAAATCGTGGATTCCTCAGCAACAAAGAGGTTGGTAAGAAAATGAAGATGGCTGTATACCGCTCCACCTATGTCCCAGTCTTGATATATGGATGCGAGTCGTGGGCAATGACTACAACCCACAAAAGCCAGATCCAAACCTCAGAAATGAGGTATCTGAGGAAAGTGGTTGAAGTAACAAGAAGAGACATGGTCCGCAACCAGACGATCCGTCAAGGCCTAAAATCCCATCCGCTGCAGACCCAAATAGAACAGTCCCAACTAAGATGGTTTGGCCATGTCTGCAGAATGGGAGAAGATCGGCTATAACGACAAGCATGGGAAACAAAGAGCCAGGGATCCAGACCTCCAGGACGACCCAGAGTCCGCTGGGAGGACAACATTAGACAATCTTTGAAGGACCGAGGACTAGAATGGAACCAGGCCAGGAAGAAGACAGCTGATAGAATGGTCTGGCGCTCTCTCTTCCAAACCTCTACACCTCACGGTAGAAGGGGAACGACTAAGTAGTAAGTAGTAGTAGTATCTGTTTACGTTGCTCCATTGGGCACTTTCTTCATATCGTTGAGACCTTCTGTTCACCCTACTCATATCGTCTCTCTTAGTGAGCGGGTCTGCCTTTTTCCTGCGTGTAAGTATTTGCATGTCGGACCATGCCATCGATGTTAATGGCGCCTGGGTTATGTCTGTGAGTGTTTTGTGTTGGCGTATGGGTGTATTCTGCGTAGTCACTCAACCTAGCATCATCATCATAACCCTCCACTCCCAAAGGAGCAAAGGCCTTCAACAAACACATGCCAAGTCCTCCTGTCACGTGTCATCTTCTCAAGTTCTTTCCACGTTCTCCTCATCATTTTCACCTCTGTTTCCAGCTCTCTTCTCCATGTGCTTCTTGGTCTACCTCTGCCTCTCTTGCCCTGAGGGTTCCAGAACAAGGACTGCCTTGTAATGCTATCAACAGGTTTCCTCATTGTGTGTGTCCTATCCATCGCCATCGTCTTCTTCTCATCTCTTGTTCCACTGGCACTTGTCTAGTTCTTGTCATCAGTTCCACGTTGATAACCTTGTCATACCATTTTAATCCTTCTATTCTACGCAAGCACCCATTTATGAAAGTCTGTAGTTTTTTGGTTGTTGTCTTTGTTGTTCTCCATGTCTCAGAGCCATACAATAGGACTGACTTCACATTTGAGTTGAAGATTCTTATTTTCGTGTTGGATCCGATTTCTCTTGATCTCCATATATTTCCCAATGCAATGAAAGTTCCTCTTGCCTTTTGTATTCTTATTTTGATATCGCTGTCTGTCCCTCCAACTTTGTCTATATTACTGCCAAGATATGTGTACGATTCTACATCTTGTATTGGTGTTTCTTCAAGTTCAACCCTGTTATCATTACTGTCATAGATTGTTGATAGGGAAATTAAGACTTGGGTTGGTCCCTTCTGAATAGGTTAGAATGAGTGATAGCCACAGTGAGATGTGATAATAGAAATAGAGTTCCACGAGTGAGATGGTAGAAATTTATAGAGGCTGTCCCGGAAAATCGAGAATCTCTCTCTCGTTCCGCCTATCTTCTACAACAGATCCAAAGGAGTCAGACAGTCTATAAAAAAGTATGTATTTTAATATATATCTATCCACTCACGTGCACGCACATACAAGTGACGACAGTTAGACACACAGACGTGTGAACAACTATAACAATGATTATATAGATATTATGGGAACGAACTGACCACCACACTGAAATAAATGTAGGTATAGTTTATTTATCATAGTAAACTTACATCACAACATATAAAATACATCAAAACATATACAAATAGTCATAAGAATCAAGGGATGCTACAATAGTGATAGACCCGTTTGTATGGTCCTCCCCTGGATATATAGCTCACAGTCCCGTTAGAAGAAAGTGATAACCCCAAAGAGTTACAGATACATATGATTGAGTCTATGGTTTCCCCCGTTTAAGGTATGGACAGACTTGATACTCTGCTTTATTCTAAGGGTACATATTGTTAGCAATAACTTGCATAGAGGAAGTTACAACGTGGGTGACTCAGACAAAGAACATCCTTCAGTCTACTTTCACTCGGTTCTTTCATCAGGGCCCTGATATACTTACAATCGTGATGTGGTTCGCCGTCTGGCGCAAACTTTGGGACACACACACTTTTTATCTGTTACTGTCGTTAAATGAAGCGGATCCCAGCTCTGCAGATTTGTTTGTTGGTTTCATCAAAATGGATCCGGTGAGCGTCTGCTTCATGCGATAGTTATTTCAGACTAAAGTTAGTGTCACTTGACTCACGAGGTAAGAATTAGGCTTAAACGAGCACACAATGTCAGAACACGAGGTTTCCCTTAATTAGGAAGATGACCGGTGGACAACTTCTCTCAACAAATAATCTTGGTTCACCACACACTTGTCAACAATGTCGGAAAGTTAATGTTTTAGATTTCTGTAATTTTTCTCGCCACAAGGCAGCATGTACATTAGAGTTAGTGTAGAAATATGCACTGGCTCAAAGGCCCAGTATAAGCATTTATTAGGTATGTCTCTGTACAAAACGCCGGCAAAGTTTGGGTTACCCCAGTATTCACTGAATAAAGAAAAAAACACATATGAAATATGTTACATATTATGTACTCAATATAACTTACGTTTTTAAAATGCAAGCGTACAGCTTGACTTATCATTTAAAACTTCCCGTGCAATAAGTTATACATTTAAAAATCATCAATCCTCATGAATTAGGAATACATACGTATTCCGTCAACACTCATGAGGCATCTAGCATTTATAAGTTAGTTTAGAAAAATTGTTCCTGTCTGATTACTTAGCAGTTAAATTAAATTCGTTATAGCTACATTGTTGTTTAAGCTAGAAATTTATAATTTATTCTGCTTTCCACTGAAACACGTCACTAGAAAATAATACAGACTATATAATTAAGCACTCTGCACCAAATCTAACTAGTGAAATATGAAATAAGCGATTATCACTTTAAACACTTCACAAAATATTAGATAATTATTATAATATCTATCCCTCAACACACAGAACTACAGGTAATCGCACACTTTAGAATTATACGCTGATATATTTATTTGAAGTCTAGAGCTCGGTAAATTTCCGAACAAACTAGTGCTTCGCTATACAGCTTATTCTATTCACGAACAACCTGTCTACTGCGAATTATGAGGACTGAATGAAAATAAAGTTTAACATTCTGGTTATATCTATTACCAGACAAAGGGTCCCAACTTTATTTCGCCAAATTAAATAATCTCCCCTCTCCGTCTAAAACACCTTACATCAACTAGAAGACTACCATGAACTGACACTCGTGCGTTTTCACACCTCACGCTGACCAGGTAAACAGTGAGTGCCTTGTCAGCTGGGATTTATAGACAAATGTCTCAAACTGCGCCGAGGAGATGTCGGCTATCGTGCCTCACCAAAGCGCTCAGCCGATGCAACTCGTTGTGGCAGGTGAAAATGCAGACAAATTTGTCTCCTATAGGTCTGGCGAAAACGAATATTCACGGTGTATTTCGTCTGGTGCAGGAAATGCTGTAGACATATGTCTGCTCCTATGTCTGGCCAGACAAATATATTCACAGTTTCGTCCACTGACACCTAATGCAATAGAATGCATTTAAACGCTCTCTCTCTCTGACACGTTATGTCATAAATGCGTTTACCAGTATGAGAAAGAAAACGGTAAAGTTGAGAATGGGGAAGAAAATATTTTTCGCAAACGATTGGATGCGAAAAATACAGGAAAAAGGTAAAGAGTGATAATAAAATAGAGGACACGGGTGAAAGAAAAAGAAGAGGATATAGGCAATTTATGATCAATAAACTCTCTGTGACAATTACCTGCATTTATTCTCATTATTTTTGTCTTTTCCCTGTGTATTTTCAGACCCAATTGCTGTGACCTCTCATTGAGTGTTTTCAATTTGTCCTGCATCTGATTGCGGTTATGGGACAGAAGAGCCAAGTCATCAGCAAAATCCAGATCATCCAACTGCTTTAGTCAGAGTCCACTGGATTTCATTTCTGTTGTTGTTTGTCGATGATCTCATAACCCAGTCTATTGCTAGTAAGAAAAGAAATGGAGACAAGAGGCATCCCTGTCGCACTCCTGTTCTTATCCCAAACGGTTCTGTAAGCTGTCCTTCGTGAAGAACTCGGCATGTCATGTCTTCATATGTTTTCTTTATTAAATTAATGATCTTCAGGGGAACTCCATAATGCCTCAACAATTTCCAAAGTGATTCTCTGTCTACACTGTCAAATGCCTTTTCGTAGTCCACAAATCCGATGTATAGTGGTAAATTCCATTCCAGACATTGTTCAACTATTATTCTCAAAGTGGCTATCTGGTCTGTACATGATCTGTTTTGTCGAAAACCTGCTTGTTCATCTCTCAGTTGCTTGTCTATGGACTCTTTTAATCTCTCAAGGATAATCCTGTTTAATACTTTTCCTGGCACTGATAGTAACATTATTCCTCTATAATTTGTGCCCTCTTGTAAATTTCCCTTCTTAGGCAACTTAACCAGATATCCTTCCTTCCATTCTGCTGGTATCGCTTCCTTTTCCCAGACTTTACCAAGTAATTTATATAACATCTCTGTAGCCGTGTCGATATCTGCTTTGATGGCCTCTGCTGGAATGCCATCAGGTCCAGACGCTTTTCCATCTCTTAGAAGCTTTATGGCTTTCTTTATTTCTTCCTTCGTTGGTCTTTCACAGTTAATTTGTAGCTCTTCTTCTGTTGGCTGGATGTCCGGGGGGTTTTGTGGAGCTGGTCTATTGAGAAGGTCACCAACATATTCTGTCCACCTCTTCATTTGCTCCTGTATATTGCTGAGCAGTTTCCCATTCTTGTCTTTTATGAGGCAACTTGTTTGCTTGTATTTCCCTGTTAGCTTCTTTGTGCTGCTATACAGTTCTCTCATATTTCCTTTGGCTGCAGCATCTTCTGCCTCTCTCGCCAACTCCTCAATATACTTCCTCTTGTCTCTTTTGATACTTCTTTTTACTTCTTTGTTTGCTTCTGTGTACACTTCTTGAGCCTTGGCTTTGGAACTTCTGGTTTTGCTTGTGTTTAAATCTGCTTTCTTGTTTTTCTGTCTTTTATCTTATTGATGGTTTCTGTTGTTATCCATGCTTTTTGTTGTCGTTCCCTTTTCCCCAGTATTTATTCACGTCTCATTCCATACAGTTTTGACCTGCTGCCAATAGTCTTCTGTATTCTCTACATCTTCCAGCTGTTGGAGCACTTGGAATTTGTTGGATACTGTGACCGCAAATTTGTCTCTTGTTTCTTGATTTCTTAGATGTCCTACATTAAATTGTTGTCTATAATTTTGCATTGTTGCATATCTCTTGAGTTTCATTTTTACTTTGGCTATCAGAAGGTGGTGATCTGATGCCACATCGGCTCCTCTATATAACTTTACATCCTGCAATGATGATCTAAACTTCTTGTTTATGCATATATGATCAATCTGATTTTCTGTTCTATGGTCTGGTGATATCCATGCTGCTTTGTGTATTCTCTTATGTGGAAACATGCTTCCTCCTATAGCCAGTTGATTTGAGAATAGTTCCCCATTTTCATTCATTATTCCTAGCCCATGTTTTCCCACGACTTCTTCAAATCCGGTATTGACTGTACCTATCTTTGCATTCATGTCACCCATCAAAATTGTGATGTCTCTTCTTTTTACTTTATCCATAATTTCCTGTAGTCTACTATAAAATGCTTCTTTCACCGACTCTTCTTTGTCATTAGTTGGTGCATAACATTGGATGACATTTACATGTATTTTCTTTTTAGCTGTTTTTCTTCTTCTTCTTCCTCGTTCGCCCTGAAAAGGACGGTGGTTGCGTTGTGTCTGTTTACGCCGTAGCTGTGATATCTGCACCTTTCGGTCGACACATCCGACTTCAGCACGGCATTTTTTGGGACCGGGTTTGCCTTCCCTCTTCGATCCGTATTCGCTCAGCCAGACTGCACTGCTGCAGACTGTTTCCAGGACCACCACGTGGAGGTGGGAGTACGGTCTTGGTCAGCTCTGGTTCGCTGACCCTGATGCAAGCAGTCAAGCTATGGGTCGCTGACTGCATTCTCTATTGCTGCATCTTTTGGTCCCTTTTAGCTGTTTTAAAAGTGGCTGTTATTATTCTGGGTCCAACAGCTTCCCATTTGATGAGTGCTTTCTGTGCTTCTTTAAATAACATAAGAGCTACCCCTTCACTGTGGTGTGAACTTTCGTCTTCATGTCCTGAGGACAGCACCAATTCACCTGTGATGAGTTTCTTCCTGTCTACCCCCTTCCACTTTGTTTCACACATTCCCAGAACCTCGATTTTATATTCTCCCATTTCTGCTGCTACTTGTGCCACTTTCCCTTGTTCGTTTAATGTCCGAACATTCCAGGTGCCAAATCTGGAAGTTCTCCTAGAAGAAAGAAGGTTAGTCAGCAACACAGACTCCTTTCGGCTTTCTCTGTGTTGCATCATACGCCTCCCTGCGAGAGGACCTTCCCCTGTCTTGGATGGCTGTGTTTTATTTTCCTTATTTGACTTGTCCATATTTGTTGAAGTTTTTTTGTGGTAAAATTTTTTTTTTTTTTTTTTTTTTTTACAGGATGGCGTAACCAGCCCCGTGCCCAACCCTCCTTAGTTGCTTTCTACGACATGCATGGAAGGGAACACTGTTACTATTCTTTGCTCCCCTTTCGGGCCCCGGTAACACACAGGTGACCCAACCTGGCAACTGTATGTCTATTATGTGTTTGGTTGAAGGTCTCAATACATCTCGCTAGCTGTTGTGGCTCTTGTCGCCTGTACCTACATGTGTAGGACTTGTGACCAGTTTTGTTACACACGTATCACACTGGTGCCCTGTGTTCATCATATCTTGGCCTACCATATGTTTGGCTTCCTCTTTTTTGGCAACAGTAACAAGTTAAAACTAACATTTTATATTTAATTTGAGGAACATTTTGTTAATGTAACTAATGTAAGTATATTACTGTTAAAATATCTCATTTTCAAGAGTTCATATATTGAGGTGTTATTAAAATCATTTTTATTTAATTGTAAATTTTTGGTAATAAAAAAAAAAAAAATGAAGAAATACATAAAAATTGGTAGCACAGATTATTTGTGATAAAGATGCACATAAAAGATTATGTAAGCATCGTCTATCCCGTGTATTGGGGGCATAAAATAATCTGGGTATTTCTGGGTTTTTTTTAGAAGAACATCTGGGTTTATCTCTAGAACTTGAGTGGCAACGCTGGTTACCACTCTTTGTCTTTTTTTTCCAAGATCTTGGATTTTTCGTTCAAATCTTTGGATCTTGGCTTTTTCGTTCAAATCTTTGGATCTTGGCTATTTTTCTGAGGACCTTGGCTTTTTTCTAACATTTTGAGCATGTCAATAAGTCAAATATGTGTCAGAATAGCTAACTATTTGTAACAAAATGTATGCCTACTGTACAGTACATTCAATACGTGCGGTTTTCGTACTAATAGCCACTGCCTTTGACTGTCTTTATAATTTCCGTCCACCGACTTCCTGACCCGGTAAATATTTTATAATGTTTAAAACTCGTAATAGTAGGCCTACTAATCGTGTGCTTGTTAATCTCAGCCGTGCTCAATGGAAGGAAATAGGAGTGATTCTGATTCTACGTCCCCATCTAGGCCTTGTAAGAAACATAAAACAAAGGCTTGGTACAACCAACCATTCAATAATGATTGGGCTACATGATTCAGATTTAAAGGATTGGATAGAATCAGATCCTAAGGACAGGTTCAACGTACACTGCGAAGTGTGTGACATTACTCTTATAATAATAATAATAAATTCTTTAAGCACCAAACACGGCGCATAAGGCAGAAACCAGTGCTCTCCAGGTTGTTCGTTGTGACGCCACTCCTCTTAGCTCTTGCACATTATTTAGGCCCAACGTTCTTCCTTCTCTTATTATTGTTCTTCTGAGTGTTTCTTTTGGTCTTCCTTTTTTCCCTCTTACCCTCAGGAACCCAAGTGAGCGCCTGTAGTGGTATTCTGTTGTTTTGCATTCGTAGGACATGACCGATATAAGACCATCGTCTTTTCCTTATATAGTCGGAGACATATTTCTGCCTAGAGTCTTCTCTTATTTGTCGATTAGTCTTTAATTCTTTCCAACTGATGTTCATGAGTTTTCTAAGACATTTGTTCTCGAATGTATTCAGCTTGTTCTCCAATGATTTTGTTATTTTCCAACTCTCACAGCCGTATGTTAACACTGAGATAACATTTGAATTAAACAGACGAAGCTTGGTATGTATATTCAATGATCGTAATTTCCAAATTTTAGATAATCTATTAAAGGCGCTAGCTGCCAAAGCAATTCTAGTATGGATTTCTCTTGTTGTGTCACCATCCTGAGTCATTTTACTGCCTAAATAATTGAAACTTTCAACTTTCTGTAGTTTTTCCCCGTTCAAGATGATATCAAAGGTCTCGTTAGAAAAGTTCATAGCTTTAGTTTTAGAGGCATTTATTTGGAGACCTATTTTAACCGAGAGATGACACAAATTATTTATTGCTTCTTGGGATTGTCTTGGTGTTGAACTTAAGAATGCTACATCATCTGCGAAATCCAGGTCCCCCAGGAATTTTCCATTTGTCCATTTTATACCTAATTGTTCATTGTGGGTATAGTTTCTCATAACCCAATCAATAGCTATTCCAAAAATTAGTGGTGACATAATACAACCTTGTTTCACATTACTCTTAAAAATGCAAATAATGGCACACAAGTCAACAAAGAAGCACATCAACAATTTTGTTATGAATAAGAAGATAACGAACATAACTTCGTTTTTTGTACCTCCTAAAGAACCACCTTTCAGTGAAAAAGTAGCCAATGCTGAGTTGCTTTTAACAGCGTTCATGGCGGAACATCACGTTCCTTTTCTTCAGGCTGACCATTTATTGGAATGTTTAAAGAAAATGTTTCCAGATATCGCTATTGCTAAACTATGACAATGAAAAGAACTAAGGCGTATATCGTGCAAGATGGAATAGCGAGAGAAGAGAGAAATGATATCAAAAAGATCTGTCAGTACAACAAATTTTCGCTCATCATTGACGAAAGTACTGATATATCTTGCTATTGTAGTGAGATACTATGACCAAGCAGCTGATGCCTTACTTGACTGTCTAGAAGTTGAGGATGTACGTCTTTACAAATCACTTAAACAGTTGCTTGAGGAAAAACAAATTACATTATCAAATGTAATTGGCTTTGCCAGTGATAATTGCTCGACTATGACTGTTATTTATAGTGGATTTTTGACATTTTGAAACAAGATGTGCCTTCTGTGTTCCCTCTTGGATGTATATGTCATTCCTTGGCTCTGTGTGCTAGCCATGCAAGCAACTGCCTACCATCATGGCTTGAAATGTTTATAACAAAATGTCTGTTGCTACTTTATTTGCAGCAGCAGACGGCAGCATGCATTTAAACTCATACAAGATATTGTGAAGGCTCCGGATCATCAAATCCTTAAACTGGTTCAGACTGGCTGGCTGTCACGAGGAAAGGTTATCTCTCTCATTCTGGAACAATGGGATGCTTTGCTTTTATTTTTTCAGAGGGAGACGCCGACAAACAAAATTGATGGTGCTGGAAATATTTTCAAAATGATGAACACAACGGGAATGAAGCACATGCTTCTTTTTGTCAACTACGTCATTACAAAGGTTGACAAAATGAATGTTGAATTATTTAAGAATTCACAAAGTTTTTGCCAGCATTTCTGACGAGAACAGAAATATAATATATATGTTTATTAAACCTGACGTCATGCAGTCTTACAAACTGTCGGAGACTGATCCATTCAATGTGAGCTTCCATAAAAAAACTGGAAGACATAGATGTTGGTGGTAGGTGTGAACATTTATCAAGAATACAAACCCTGGGGGACAAAGAATCACAATTTCACCAAGATGCGTTAGCCCTTTTTAACAGATTTATGTGGTCAAATAAGGAAACACTTTCCTCTTTCAAACGATTGTGTTTTGGCTGAGATGAGAGTTTTGGATGTCGAGGAGTCCTCATCAAGTGACAAGCATTTTAGATCATTAATCCCACTGGCGCCAAAATTCACTGCATTGGTAGCTGAGAGTGAACTAGACAATTTACAGGATCAATGGAAACTTCTACCAAATTCAAAAGAGTCTTCAAAACACGGCTAATCTTGAACCTGGCATGATCATTTGAAGTTTGGACTGTTTTCCAAATTTATGTGAGGTATAATAGCATTGCCACATTCATCAGCATGTGTAGAGAGGATATTTTCGCAAGACAACATTGTGAAAACAGCTCAGACAAATAGACTGCATGCCGTCACTGTCACAAATAGGTTGTTAGCAAAGCAAGCCATATCAAGAAAATGTGTTGAATGTCATTCCTGGATTCCATCAAAATCTCTGACTGCTGACGTTGTAGAAGGACGTTGTTATCATCATTAATTAGAAAGATTGAGAGAGAAATCAAGACATTCAACTTAAGTCACTGCCAGAAGAGGATGATGTTTATGATTCGATTGCTGTTTAAAACTGTTTCTGGAAGATTGACATCATTAACTTTAATATTTTAATATCACTAAATTTTCTTCAATCAATCGATGGCATGGACATTTTTCAATAAAGAGACTGTTTTTAGTGTCGATATAAAATATGTTATGTTAGATCTTTGGAGTAGTAATTTTTTGTTAAATACAATTTATTGAAATTATTATTATCTTATTAAATATATTAATATACATTTTTCACACACATACATATATATACATACTCTTCTGTATGTGTGTGTATGTATATATGAATATAAATATAAATATATATATATATATATATATATATATATATATATATATATATATATATATATATATATATATATATATATATAAAAATATAAATATATATATATATATATATATATATATATATATATATATATACACACAAGGGGAAGTCAGTAAGTAAGGTACAAATGGTTATGAAAAAATAAATAAATGAGATACGAACTTGAACACCATGTATTATTGCACTTACATTTCCCCTTTATTTCTCAACATAATCTCCACCAACATTGATACACTTATCCAATCGCTGTATTAGTGCTTCGAAACCTGCAGCATAGACGTGCGTGCTCTGCCATCTCAGCCACATTCGCACCTCACGTTCAACCTCTGCATCACCCGCGAAATGTTTACCGCCAAGGTGAGCTTTTAGTGGACCAAACAGGTGAAAATCACTCAGGGCTAAGTCGGGACTGTAAGGCGGATGTTCAAGAATTTGCCACCCTAGTTGTTCAATTTTCTCCTGAGTTAATCGAGCTGTATGTGGTCTGTCATTGTCGTGATGGAGCAGTACTCCTCTAGTCAGTAGGCCTGGACGTTTTCTTCTAATTGCATCCCGAAGCATCAACAGAACTTCACAGTACGATGCAGCATTCACATTCTCACCTTTCTTCTGGAAATGGGCTAACAGCACTCCGTGAGAATCCCAAAACACTGTAAGCATAACCTTCCCTGCTGATGGCGAAACCTTGAATTTCTTGGCTGAAGGTGAACAAGGATGTTTCCATTGCATTGAAATACGCTTTGATTGAAGTTGGTAGTGATGCACCCATGATTCATCCATAGTTATGTGCCGTGAACAGGAAACATTTCCTTATGAATATCCTTTGCAGGAAGTCATTTTGCCCCAAAAAACCGCAAAACAGCGCCCTGTTCTTCGTTTGTACACTTCACAAGCACAGTCACCATTTTTATCTGCTCTGCGCATGCGACACCTAGCAGTCTGCTACCTAAGCTAATCATAAAGCTGGATGATACTGTTGCCTAATGACACCTTTAGAAACTACCAAATACCATTTTCAGTTTGTAACCTACTTACTGACTTCCCCCTCGTGTATATATATATATATACACACACACACACATCCCTTTGGGAGGGCTGCTCCTGTTCAGCTTGCATATGGCTCCCCGAGTCTGCTTGTGTACGGCAGCGCCACCCCCCAGGCAACGGCTTTGGCTAGCCGGCTAAACTACGCTGAGAAAAGTAAAAAAGGGAGTCCCCCCTCATTAGTATACACAGCTGCTGGCGGAAGAGATGGATGATTGATTTACTCAATAACGACTTTGAAGTCAGGAACTGGCTAGGCCTGGTATCGGGCTTCAGGGCGCACCAGGGACCAAAGTTGGTAAGCGGCCAGAACCGTTCAGAAAGCAATAGCAAACTACTGAATGAATATTGCCAAGAAATCATGACAACCAAGAATGATGAAACTCGAAACTTAAAGATCTTATGGTGAGGCCCCTAGGCCAGGCAGATCAACCATGTGAACTGGGGAAGAGAACGATGCCAGATCAAGTACAAGTAATGGTGATGACAGCCAAAAACCTGACTGTGTTACTGCGGAAAGCCCTGACATCGGGCTAAAGAAAAAATTAAGAATAGGCACGTGGAATGTAAGAAGCCTACATCAGGGAAAAATTTTTATGATTAGTAGAGAAATGGAAAGAACCAAAACAGACATACTGGGTATTTCTGAACATAGATGGGCCGGACAAGGTCACTTTATGACTCAAACAGGAGAGACCTTCATATACTCAGGGAAGGAAACGGGTGGTCAGAGCAGGGTTGGTTTCCTCCTGACAAAGAAAGCATCTATAGCACTACTTGGAAACAATCCAATCAGTGATCGACTTCTCATGATTGGATTCAAGAGAAAGAAAAGGAACATCACAGTTATTCAAGTTTATGCACCCACATCTGCAGCAGATGATGATGAAATTGAGGAACTTTACAACAGTTTACAAGAGACTTTATGGAAAGTGGAAAAAAGGGATATCATGATAATCATGGGTGACTTACTTACTTAGTCGTTCCCCTTCTACCGTGAGGTGTAGAGGTTTGGAAGAGAGAGCGCCAGACTATCCTATCGGCTGTCTTCCTCCTGGCCTGGTTCCATTCTAGTCCTCGGTCCTTCAAAGATTGTCTAATGTTGTCCTCCCAGCGGACTCTGGGTCGTCCTCGGGGTCTGGATCCTTGGCTCTTTGTTTCCCATGCTTGTCGGGGTATCCTATCTTCTCCCATTCTGCAGACATGGCCAAACCATCTTAATTGGGACAGTTCTACTTGGGTCTGCAGGGGGTAGGATTTAAGGCCTTGACGTATCGTCTGGTTGCGTACCATGTCTCTTCTTGTTACTTCAACCACCTTCCTCAGATACCTCATTTCTGAGGTTTGGATCTGGCTTTTATGGGTTGTAGTCATTGCCCATGACTCGCATCCATATGTCAAGACTGGGACATAGGTGGAGCAGTATACAGCCATCTTCGTTTTCTTACCAACCTCTCTCTTGCTGAGGAATCCTCGATTTATGGCCTGAAAAAGTCTCCCAGCTGCTGCTGTTTGAGTGAATTAATATGAAACAAATATAAAGGTATGTTATCAGGCACTCGCAGGAAATAAAGAAGTAGAACACCAGACAACAGAAAAACAACAGACATGAGTGGCTTACCCAGGATTTGAACACTGGACCTTCCGTGCGACAACCCCGCCTAGCCATGCAAGCGAATCACACTATCCGCCCTGCCATCTACGCATCATCAAAAAATGATGTTTCAATGGCAGGTCAACAGTGCGAACCACAATACATGACATCAGAAGTCCACCATGGGCAGTTCAGCCTATTAATGACGCAATCACTTCTGTTGTATTTCTATCAAGCAGTATAGGCCGTATATTTGTTTCATATTAATTTACTGTTTACAGGCCTCGGGTTTCCCTCCCTTATGTGTAATAAATGCTGTTTGAGTGGCCAACTCTTCTTTGATGCCTCCCTTTCGGTCTATAATAGCTCTGAGGTATTTAAAGTGGTTGACCTGCTCCAGGACCTGTTCTCCCAGCTTAATCTGATGTCTTCTTTCTTCTCGTGATATCACCATGGATTTTGTTTTAGAGCTGCTTATGACCATCCCTCTCTTCTCCAGCTCTTCCTTCCATACTTGCAGGTTGGATTGGAGATGTGCCTCTGATTTAGCAATCAGGGCAACATCATCAGCAAATGCCAACTCCGAAATATAGACCTGTCTCATCTTCCAGTACCCCACTGAATACTTTCTTGTTCTCTCCTTACATGCCTTGATGACATCGTCCATAAGGAGTATGAAGAGGTAAGGTGATAGGATATCACCTTGTCTTACACCAGTGGTGGTCCTGAACTCTTCTGACTTATGGTTTGCTGTCCTCACATAATTTCTGCAAGACTTGTAGAAGCTCAGTATAGCATGAATCAGAGGTGCTGGAATATTCTTCCTTGCCAAACAGTCCCAAAGTTTGCTCCAGGGGACCCTGTCAAACGCCTTTTCCAGATCTATGAAACAAGATGCATCTCACTCTTATACTCAAGGGCCTTTTCACTCAGCTGTCTGAGTGTGAAGATTAGGTCTTGAGTACTTCGGTTTGCTCGGAATCCACACTGGACCTCATTCAATTGTGGCTCAAGTAGGCGTCGGAGTCTCTGCTCTAGGATTCTAGAGTAGATTTTACCAGGGACACCGAGAAGGGATATGCCTCTATGGTTTCCACACTGTCGATTGTCACCCTTTTTGAAAATTGGTGTTATGATGGCAATCTCCCAATCCTTTGGTATGGTCTTGTTGTACCACGCTGCCTGTAAAACCCTTAAGAGTAATAGGTCGCCTGATGCTCCCATGAACTTAACCATTTCTGGTGTTATACCATCATGCCCTGCTGCTTTGCCCATCTTGATTTTATCTAGTGCTGCCTTCAGTTCTTCCATCTTTATGTCATCTTCACCATCATTGGTTTTCTCTTCTGTGCTAGTGTTTATCATTTCTGATGCTTCACCAGGCTCACCATCCAGGAGTTCTGAGAAATATTCTTTCCATCTTTCCATTACTTCCTTCGGGGCAGTAAGCAATTTGCCTTGCTTGTCCTTTATAAATTTGAGAGGGCATTGTTTTTCCTTCCTCATGTTCTTTAGGGTCTTATAGAACAATTTCTGGTTTTCTTGTGCATCTTTTTCTAGCTTTTCTCCAAATTCTTCCCAGGACTTCTGTTTTGCTGCTAGCACTTTGTTCTTTGCTTCTGTTCTGAGTGTCACATATTCTCTATATTTTTCCATTTGTCCTGTTGTGTTTTTAGCTCCTAAGTATTGTTTCCATGCCATTTTCTTCTCTCTTATTTTCTCTTTGACTTCCTCTGTCCACCAAGGTGTCCTCTTTCTCTTGTTCCCAAGTCGGACTTCACTGCATGCTTCTGCAGCAGCTGTCTTTATGATATCCTTGAATTTAATCCAGAGGGTTTCCAAGTCATCAGGTCGTTCTTCTGTGTTGCTCACCGCTGCAGCAATAAGCCCCTGATATCTGGTCTTAATTTCTGGCTCTCTCAGCTTGTAGGTCCTAATGCTCATTTCTCCTGCTCGTTTACTTGGTTTCTTGCGTGATGTTGGGCAGTTCCTAGGCTGAGCAACTCTTTCAGTTGTTCTTTTGATTGTTAGCAGGTAGTGATCACTTCCAATCTCTGGCCCCCTCCAGACTCTAGCATCTCGGACATATTTGAATGAGCTTCTCCGAACAATGGCATAGTCGATCACTGACTTCTCATTCTTTGTTGGTTCACATCTAGTGTATGCATGTATGCGCTTATGGGGGAACTTTGTGTTTGTAATGATCAGATTCTGCTCACTGCAGAATCTAAGGAGTCGCTTTCCATTGTCATTGAGAGTATCTTCTCCATATCTTCCGATAACTCCACCCCATCTAGCATGGTCATTTCCAACTCTGGCATTAAAATCTCCGAGCATGATAACTTCATCTAGGCAGTCATGCACTGTCCTTTGAAGCAGCTCGAAGAATTCCTCCTCGACCTCTGCTCTCTCATCCTCATTTGGCCCATACACTATGACCAGGTTGACTATGGTTTCTCCTTCTTTTAGTTTAACAACCATAATGCGCTCCGAGACAAAGTTCCATCCCTTGATACTATCTTTTTGATTTTGGGCCACAATGCAACCCACGCCCCCTTTAGCTCTTTCAGATATGGGTACACCACTGTAGAGCAGTGTGTTGCCATCGAGATCCATGACTCCTTGTCCTTTTTTCTTTGTTTCCGTTATAGCCAGGATTTCTAGTTTTGCTTTTCTCATCTCTTCCACGAGCTCCACTTCCTTCCCATTTATACTTCTTGTGTTCCAAGTTCCATAAGTCGTAGTCCATTCCAGTTCATCGCCTTTAGAATCAGTCCAATTTTCTCTCTTGTATTGCTCGTAATCATGATTTAAAGCAAACAGGTGATTGGCCTGTTGTGCCTTTGCATGGTGGAGGGGCTGCCTCCTTACGGCCTCCATGCAGGCCACCCTCCTCCTTTTTCATCTGGGCTTGGGACCGGCATAGGTGGAGTTATCATGGGTGACATCAATGCGAAAATTGACATTGAAAGAACAGAGGAATAGGAAAAGGTGTGAGAGCCATTCAGCATAGGACATAGAAATGAAAGAGGAGAAAAACTAATCGAATTTTGCTTAGAAAACAACCTCTCTATTACAAATACCCTATTTAGACAACATCCCAGAAGGCTCTATATGATGGAGCCACGGTAGCATAGTGGTTAGTGCACTGGCTTCCTAGCGCAGTGGTCTATGGTTCGATCCCCAGATGAGGCGGAAAATTTTTAGGCCACAAACGTCTCCTGGGTCGACCCAGCCCCCAAATGGGTACCAGAGCTACTCTGGGAAGGTTAAGGCGGCCGGCGTGATGCCGACCACATCACCCCTCATGTGCCGACGGTCAAGATAATATGGGCCTAACACCATATTCCCAATATGCCTCAATGGGCGTGTAACGGGTTCCTTTACCTTTACTTTACCAGAAGGCTCTACACATGGACCTCACCAGATGGCAACAGCAGGAATCAAATAGATTACATCTTGATACAACAAAGATGGAGGTCAGGTATATCATCTACAAATACACTCCCATGAGCAGATTGTGATTCAAATCATGAGCTACTAATTGCAGATTTTAAGTTCAAATTGAAAAAAGTGACAAAAGGAGCTCGACATCTCCGTCTCGATGTAAGCGCCATACCACCTGAATATAACATAGAAGTACAAAACAAACTCGAAGTGATGATAGCTGTACAAGAGGATATGACACCTGATGAGCTAGCCACACACGTGAGAAATATTCTCATCTCATCAGCACAAAACATGATCCCTAGAAAAGTGCACAAGAAGTAGATATACATCACGGAGGAAACATTGAGGCTCATAGAAGAAAGAAGAAAATTAAAGCAAACGGGTAGAACGGAACAGTGACAAATACAAAAACTGCACAAGAAACAGGAGAGAGATTAGGAAAGACAAGAAACATCAGGAGAGAGATTAGGAAAGACAAGAAACAGTACATAGCGAACACCTGCAATAGAATAGAAGATCTGCAATGTCAGAGAAAAGATGGGGATGTGTTCAAGGAAATCAGAACGCTAACAGATGATTTTAGACCATCATTACGTGCAATTAATGATAAAAATGGTAACATATTAACAGAAAGTAAGGATATACTGGAGAAATGGAAGGAGTACTGCAGAGAAATGTATGAAGATAGTACAAAGACTCCAGACATGACGATTGAAAGTGAAGAGAGAGAGCCAGAACCTATGTTAGATGAAGTACGTGCGGCAATCAAAGGCCTGAAGAAAGGGAAATCACCAGGATGCGATGACATACCAACTGAACTAATTCAAGGAGGAGGAGAGGCCAGCGTCCACGTTTATCATGCACTATGTGTGAAGATCTGGAACAGTGCAGTCTGGCCCAAAGCATGGAAAAGATCTTGTATATCCCTCTCCCAAAGAAAGGCAATTTAAAACTGTACCAACTATCGCACTATTGCTTTAATAAGTCATGCCAGCAAAATCCTCTTGCGGATTATCATGAAGAGGATAGAAAGGAAATTAGAACATGAAATACATGAAGTTCAGGCAGGTTTTAGACAAGGCAGAGGTACGAGGGACCACATTTTTAATGTGAGAAACATCCTCGAAAAATGCAGAGAATACAATGTAGATCTTCACACCTGTTTCATAGATTACACCAAGGCCTTTGACTGCGCACAACATCAGAAATTGTGCAACATCATGAGAGGCATGGGGTTTCCAGCGCATTTGATCCATCTAATCGAAACACTATATCACGAAAAACAAGCAGCTGTCAGAGTAGCGGGGGAAACATCAGGATGGTTTGACGTGACAAGGGGAGTAAGACAGGGTTGCATCCTCTCTCCATACTTGTTCAACATCTATGCAGAAAATATGAGAAATGTTAGGAGTGACCAAGAATGTGAAAATTGCGATTGGTTCACAATTGGTGGAAATGCGATCCCAGAACTCAGGTATGCAGATGACACAGTTATTCTTTCAAACAGTGCCACGGGACTATAACAGTTAATCCTGTCTGTCAAAAGACACAGCAAGGATCAGAACCTTTTTCTGAACACAAAAAAAAAAAAAGATAACAAAATGCCAACCAAAAATTACCATCAATGACGAGGAAATTGAAAATGTCACAAATTTTGAATATCTTGGCTCCATAATTAACAACAATGGAGACTGCTCAAAAGAGGTCAGAAGGTGACTGGCCATAGCAATGAAGAGGTTAAATAAAATGAAGAACCTATGGCATAACATCAGCAAATTAATAAAAGTAAAACTTCTGAGAACATGCATCTTTCCGGTGGCAACGTACGGATGTGAATCATGGACCATTACTCAAACATTAAAGAAAAAAAATCGAATCTTTCGAAGCAAAGTGTTACAGAAAAATTCTCAGAATATCTTGGACCAAGAAGAAGAAAAATATAGGGATCCTACACGACCTGAACATCGAGGAAAACTGGCTCATAAACAATATCATGTCCAACCCGGGCGACGGCATTTGAGGATTTTTCGTCGACCGGGAATTGGACTGGATTAACTCGAGACCTGGCGAGGACATTTGAAGGAGTGTTGTCGACCAGGGATTGGCGGCTCCTGAGCCGACCCAGCTGCAATGGGTACCTCCGAAATCGGAGAGTATTTGCCTGAATGGCGAGGGACACCTGTCTCTGTACAAGTAAAAAGGGATACTCACGTAAAATCAATGTCAGGTTAGACATAGTAATAACCTGAGATTTCGCCTCGAGTATTAGCGGGCGTACGAAAAAAAAAAAAAAAAAAAAAAAAAATATCATGTCCCAGAAACTGAAATACTTTGGCCACATTAAACGTCATACTGGTTTAGAAAGAGCAGTGATGCTGGGTATGGTACCTGGAAGGCGAGGCAGGGGCTGACCAAGATGATGGTGGACACAGGACAATGACGACACCTTGAATACGACAGTGGAGGAGGCTGGAAGGCTGGCTAGAGATCGAGAGTCTTTCAGGCGGGCTGTGATGAGAGCGACGTTCCGCAAAGGACATGCTACATGATGATATATATATATCAAAGCTTTTCTTGGCTTTTGTTTTGACGTCTTGGCTTTTTTCAAAATTTTGAGTGGTAACATTGGTCACACTTGTCACTATTGATTGCCAGATGGATGCGGCTGCAACAGATCTCTAGCATTGTCTGTCTCTTGTCTTAATGGTTCACTATGTTTAGACTATTTTCATCCCAATTTATTGATATTACCTTCCCACTTACTTTTTAAAAAAATTAATAAAAATATCCCACTCAACCTCTGATAGGTTATAATTAGGATATATATTGTTTTCAATTCCAAATAATGTGTACAACTGCTGATATAGGAAAGTGGCATCACACCTGTCAAATCATTTTAAATAGGGCAAATCACAATTACAAATTATGCTTTTATTTTAAAAAAGCCCAAACAAACAAAAACCAGATATAACCAAACAGAATCAAACAGAAACTCCAAACAAGAATAATATTAAAGGGGAGGGGTGTAAAGGCCTGGTGCTTTCAGTTATATATCTGACTTTAACAGATATTTAATTGACTTTCACCTGTTAATAGTCATATGTATTGTTAGAACAGCATCAGACCTTCACATTCCCAATTACTATATATTAACTTTTGTTTTTGTTAAATACTGTTTGCCTATATTATGCAATTCCCTAGGTCTGTCTATTCTTAACACCTCTTCTATATTTATAGGTAAGTTTGATGCTTGCAAATAATCCAATATTGGTATTCTCATTTGTTCATACCTCTTACATTTTAACAAGAAATGATCTATATTATTGTCTTGAAGACATCCTGCACAGTAAGGTTCTTCTATTCTGAAATAGCCTTTTCCCAGCTGTTTTCCTCTTGGACATTTTAAGGCCTACCTTCAATTTTTCCTTCAAATAGTTTGACTTTGACCTTGTTAATTTTTTTTATATATTTAATTCCTAGCACTTTTGTGATTTGTTTTCCTTCTTTCTACCTCATTCTTCTAGACATCCAGATGTAAATTAGTGCAAGCTGCCGTAGAGCCTTACATTGGTAACATTCTAGCAAGTAGAATTCTAGAACTTTACTACTGTGAGCACTGGCATGTATGTCATCATGTATTTACATTACATCGTTTAATTATTGTAAATTTCTGTTTTAAAATATATTTGTGTCTACTATTCATATATATGTGTATATATATATATACATACATATACACATATATATATATATATATATATATATATATATATATATATATATATATATATATATATATATATATATATATATATATATACACACACACACACACACACACACACACACATACATACACACACACATACATATATATCACAACACCCGTGTGTTACCGGGGCCTGACAGGGGAGCAAAGAATAGTAACACTGTACCCTACCATGCATGTCATAAAAAATGACTAAAGAGGGTTGGGCATGGGGCTGGTTACCTCATCCCGAAAAAAACTTTAACAAACATGGACAAGTCAAATACAGAATATAAATCAACTCAGCCGCCCAAGACAGAAGAAGGTCCTCTGTAAAGGAGGCGCATGAAGCAACCCAGAGAAAGCCGAAAGGAGTCTGGGTTGCCGACTAACCTTTTTTCGTCTAGGAAAATCTCCAGGATTGGCACCTGAAATGTTCGTACTCTGTGTGAACAAGGGAAAACTGCACAGGTAGCAGCGGAAATGAAAAATTACAGGATTGATATCCTAGGTCTCTGTGAGACACGGTGGAAGGGCATAGAGAGTAGGAGATTGATCACAGGAGAAATGGTGTTGTCCTCAGGACATGAGTAGGAAAGAGCCCACCACAGTGAAGGGGTGGTTATAATGCTGCCTAGGGAAGCACAGAAGGTACTTATAGAATGAGAAGCAGTGGGACCTCGAATTATAACAGCAAGGTTTAAATCAGCCAAAAAGAAAGTAAATATAAATATCATCCAGTGTTATGCACCAACAAACGATAAAGAAGAATCTGAGAAAGAAGACTTTTACGCCAGACTACAAAATGTCTTGGACAAAAAGAAAAGAAAGGACATCACAATTTTGATGGGGGAACCTAAACGCAAAAATGGGAACAGACAACACCGGCTTTGAAGAAATCATGGGAAAGCATGGATTAGGTATGATGAACGAGAATGGGGAACTATTAGCAAACTTCTGTGCTTCAAATCAACTAGCTATAGAAGGAAAAATATTTCCACATAAAAGAATACATAAAGCAACGTGGATATCACCTGACCACAGAACTGAGAATCAGATTGATCACATATGCATAAGTAAGAAGTTTAGGTCATCATTGCATGATGTAAAAGTATGTAGAGGAGCAGATGTGGTATCAGACCTCCATCTTCTGTTGGCTAAAACAAAATTAAAACTCAAGAAATTTACAACAGTATATAACTATAGACAACAGTATAATGTGGGATATCTAAGAAATCAGGAAATAAGAGAAAAATTTTCAATCACAGTATCCAACAAATACCAAGTACTCCAACAGCTGGAAGATGAAGCAGATACGGAAGACCACTGGCAACAAGTAAAAAATATATGGAATGAGACATGTGAAGAAGTACTGAAAAAAAGAGAACATCAGCACAAAGCATGGATAACAACAGAAACCATTAGTAAGATAGAAGACAGGAAAAACAAGAAAGCAGATTTAACTCTTAAAGGCCGGAACGACGCTGGTAGCGTACATCCGCAAAACCCCTAGAAGCCGAAACGACGTTGGGAACGTCACTTTTGTTTTCCGTGAAATTTTTTCCGTATTTTCGTTATAACTCATGACTGAATACTATATGTAGAATATCACTAAAAATCCTTCATATTCTAATTCTACATTCATTTATCTTTACTGTGATGTATAATATGTGTGTCTTTGTTGTGTAATAACTCAGAAACTTTAGAATTTATAAAGGTACTGCTTTAAGGTACAAAAATAATTCTGGCAAAACTCGTGAAAAAATTCCGGCCTGCAAGAGTTAAACAGAACAAAACCAGAAGCTCCAAAGCCAAGGCTCATGAAGTATACATAGAAGCAAACAAAGAAGTAAGAAGAAACATCAAAAGAGACAAGAGGAAGTATATTGAAGAGTTGGCAAGGGAAGCAGAGGAAGCTGCAGCCAAAGGAAATATGAGGGACCTGTACAACAACACAAAGAAGCTAACAGGGAAATATAAGCAAGCAAATGGTCTCATAAAAGATAAGAATGGAAATGTGCTTAGTAATATACAAGAACAAATGAAGTGAACAGAACATTTTGAGGAACTTCTGAATAGACCAGCTCTGACTAATCCCCCAGACATCCAGCCAGCAGAAGAGGAGCGACTAATCAGCTGTGAACGACCAAGTAGAGAAGAAATAAAGAAAGCCATAAAACTTCTGAAAGATGGAAAAGCAGCTGGTCTAGATGGAATTCCAGCAGAGGCCATCAAAACAGATATTGACTCCTCTACAGAGATATTATACAAACTACTTGGCAAAGTCTGGGAGAGAGAGGAAATACCAGCAGAATGGAAGGAAGGTTATCTGGTCAACTTGCGTAAGAAGGGAAATTTACAAGAGTGCACAAATTATAGAGGGATAATGTTACTATCAGTGCCAGGAAAAGTATTAAACAGAATCATCCTTGAGAGATTAAAAGAGTCCATAGACAAGCAACTGAGAGATGAACAAGCAGGTTTTCGACAAAACAGATCCTGTACAGACCAGATAACCACATTGAGAATAATAGTCTGGAATGGAATTCACCGCTCTACATCGGATTTGTGGACTATGAAAAGGCATTTGACAGTGTAGACAGAGAATCACTTTGGAAATTGATGTGGCATTATGGAGTTCCCATGAAGATCATTAACTTAACTCTTAGTATACGAGCGGCCTTCTAGAGAGGCCGATGATTGATCCCCATCAATAGCAAAAATTTATAGCTGAATGCATGTTTCAAACCACTGATCAATTTAGTTACGTGCATGATGTAGGGGTTTCATTTCTTCACATTTTGATATATAACACTTATGTTATCTTTATAAATAAATTATTTATTGCAAAATCTGTAATGGTAGTCATGAAAGGCAGCTCGTATACTAAGAGTTAATAAGGAAGACCTATGAAGACATGACATGCAGAGTTCTTTATGAAGGACATCTTACAGAACCGTTTAGGATTAGAACAGGAGTGAGACAGGGATGCCTGTTTCCATTTCTTTTCTTACTAGCAATAGATTGGGTTATGAAAACATCGACATCACACAACAGAAATGGAATCCAGTGGAATCTGACTAAACAGCTTGATGATCTGGATTTTGCAGATGACTTGGCTCTTCTGTCCCATAATCAGATGCAAAAGAAAGTGAAAATTCTCGATGAGAGGTCACAACAAGTGGGCCTGAAAATACACAGGAAAAAGACAAAGATTATGAGAATAAATGCAAGAAATGATAACAAGGTTGAACTTGAAGAAACACCACTAAAAGATGTAGAATCATACACATATCTTGGAAGTAATATAGACAGAGTTGGAGGGACAGACAATGATACAAAATAAGAATACAAAAAGCAAGAGGAGCCGGCGATGGATAGAACACACATTGAGGAAACCTGTTGATAGCATTACAAGGAAGTCCTTGTTCTGGAATCCACAGGGAAAGAGAGGCAGAGGTAGACCCAAAAACACATGGAGAAGAGAACTGGAAACAGAGATGAAAATGATGAGGAAAACATAGAAAGAACTTGAGCGGATGGCACAGGACAGGAGGACTTGGCATGTGTTTGTTGAAGGCCTATGCTCCTTGGGGAGCTAAAGGGTATTGATTGATTGATTGATATATATCACAAGGACGGCCACGGATGATGGTGTTGTATCTATAGTATGAAATAAGCTGAGAGAAGCTAATTGTGGGTAAGTTTCACTATTTTCACTGCCTCATAGACCAGGAAATGTGTTCATAAATTTGTTTTTATTAAAATAAAAGTCACCCTCAGAGAAAAACAGCTGAACTGTGGTGCTGTGTTTCTTTCTTCTTTTTCTTTGATCCTTAGCCGCTGACTGTCATAGCAGTCAGTGGCCATCACGACTGGTGGCGTCTTGTAGGGCAGCTGCTGTCAAAATAAGACAAAAAAATGATTTGTTTCAGTGCTTCTAAAATTAGCTAATATGCCTCCAGTCGGAAGGAGCTACTTTTTGTTCTGTAACTTTGATGGAGGATTTGAAGATTTCAAAGATTGTGAACAAGATTTATCCCATTTCAGCACTCAATTATCTTTTGATGTTGAGAAGGCAAATGGTAGCAATAGTATTCACATTTGGCTAATATGTATGGCTTTGCAGCAAAAGTATTAGCGGTGTTTACTAGTAGGTATCTTTGCGAGTAGTTGTTTAGGGTACAGCCCTCTCATCTTTGTTTTGTCCTGTTGCAGCCTCATGTATGAACCAAATTTGACACCCCTGCTCCAGGATAATGAGTAATTGAATTAGTAGGGCTGGGAAATCAGAAAAAAAATTAAATAGTGAATGGATACAAGAATATTGACTTTACAGATTATTTTAATATGTCATGCAGCATGAAAGTGACGAATAAAAGTATTCTCATAATGAACAATCTTTGAACAAACTTTGTTGTCTTGAGATATGCAGGGAATATTACTTCTACACTTATACCACAGGGAATAAATTGAGTGGAAACGCCAAAAATAAAATATATTGCATGTACAGAATAAGAAATCAGATAGCAAGAATATTTGCTGGAATAAATTGTGCAGCTTGCTAGAAAATGAATTTTTCTCTACTATGTTTGCAGTTATCACCACTTACATCTCTACATCATCTTCAACCCCAGTAGAGTTTTTATTAAAGGATTTTTAGACATTGTTGTATATTTAGATGAAACGTAACTTTTCTTTCCAGCCTCCAAGAAATAGTCAAACACAGTTCCCATTTATGGATGAAAAAATGAAACAGGAGTGGGATTGTAAAGTGAGTTCTTTTTTTTTTTTCTGGTTACTACTGATGTGCTATTTACCCATATTGTGGGGTCAGATTGCTAAAACAGTGGACTAGATTAAATTTTTCTAGAGATTCTTAGAAAAATCATGTATTATTTTAGAATATAGCTCTTCTTTTCTGACTTGCCCTTCTGATTTTTACTTCACCAGGATGAAAGGATTATTGAAAATGGCATCTCTGGTCTAGTTGTCAGGGTGAAACAGGAAAAAGATAATGAGGTAGATAATATTTGTACGTTGTCTTTTATATGTACAGCTTTGATCTGTCTTTGATGTGTACATTAGTTTTACTGCCATAATGCAGTGTGAGATATCCTGCTTTGGTTCATCAGTCTTTCTTTTCGGACTTTAATGCATGTTGAGGCTATGTGGCAAGGTAGCTACATCAGGTAGTCTGGCTACTTTGTGATCAATTGAGTCCCAGGATGATTTCCTGTGTTATTTTCACTTATGAAAGCAAATAAAACTTCACAAAGATCAAAAAATGAACACTTATCCATATTGACATATGCAGCATCACAAAAACATATCCCTGACAGTAAGAAATTTGTATCTCGAAAACATGTCAAATTCCATACACACAAAACTGAGTTTTCTATGATTAGTGTTTTCAAGGAAGCATTTCATTTTCAACTGGTAATATGTAATCAATGTTTAAGTAAATAAAATAAAATTATCGGTGCTGCTTAGTTCATTTATAGTGTATATATAATATATTGTATTACATTTTATTCTCCTGCAAAACTGTGTCAAACAAATTATGACACAACCAATTTGAATTTTTAGGGTACAGCCCTCTCATCTTTGTTTTGTCCTGTTGCAGCCTCATGTACGAATGTCGTATAAAGGTAGAAATCCCATGTGTATTATTTTCATCAACCAATCAGATTATTTCATTCAACCAATCAGAGAGGGGTCTACCCGAATCACATACAACAATGGCGAAACAATGAAATGTGTAAACATAGGTTCAAATTTGGCAAATATCTTCAAAACGGATAATAGGAAAGGACTCAACCTTTTTCATGGTTTAGCCACATATGGAAGATAGGTATAGATATCATTGGTTTATCATTACTTACTCTATTTACAGAGAAATTAGCAATATTGTGTGAATTATCGAAGAAACAGTTACACAAAGGCAGATATAAAATTCAAGATTAAAATGAAGAATGATCAGATTTGAGTCAAACTTTCATGCAAAGGAAGCCAAAAGTAAGCTGCAACTAAAGGTATTTGGTTGAACGTGATGGGTGCAGTTTATGGACCAAAGGGATGGGATCTTCGTTACTAGTAAAGTACATCTGCCATGTTTTTTTGCTATCCGATGGAAAATTTGTGGACGACTCAAAATGTGACGTAATTTGCTTTCTGATACGGCGGCAAGTTGACTATTTAAAGAATTGAAATTACAGATTAGGACACACATAGCGAATCCATCAGTTTACAAGGGCGGACTAGTATATGAGAGCTGAAATTGCAACGTTATCTCGACCTAGAGCAATTGCATAAGCAACAGCCTTACCAGGGTCCTGCATATTGTATTCTGAAAGCCAGAGGGTATGTAGAATTACATTAATAAAATGGTATTATGTAGACTTATATTGACATGATATAATTGTATTAGGCATGTACAGTACACATTATTACATTGGTTTGCAATTACGATATAGATAATATTTGTTGATATATCATGCTGGCTCTTTGTCGCTTATTGTGGTATAATTATGGAAAATTGAGATACCATCATCATCATCAGTTGCCATCTCCACAACGGAGGTTGGCTGTAATGGATCTCCAACGTCTTCTGTCTCTTGTCTTGGTGGTACACTCTGATAGACTCTTTCCCGTCCATCTCTTGATGTTATCTTCCCACTTATAGCGCTGTCTTCCCCTTGCACGTTTACCTTCAACTCTCCCTTCTGTTATGGTCTTCTGCAAGGTGTTATGCCTTTTTATGTGGCCAAAGTATTTTAGCTGCCGAACTTTGACCTCTCTCATTAGTTCTCTTTTCATACCTAGATTTTCTAGGACCTCCTTATTTGTTTTCATCTCTTTCCATGAGATACGCCCCATTCTTCTATATATCCACATTTCAAGAGCCTCAATTCTTTCTTCCAAATGCTTATTCATCGTCCATGTTTCTGCACCATACAGAAATGCAGAATATATATAACACTTTATGATTCTCAGTTTTAATTTATGAGATAACTGTTTGGATGTCAGTATATGTTTCATGTTGTTGAATGTAGCTTTGGCCATTCCTATTCTCTTCTTGATTTCTGTTTCACATCTGCCATCTTCTGTTATGAGATACCATAAATATAACCAAAATCTTATCCAGCCTGGCACTGTGAGTAGTCCTTTTCAGGACTGGTAAATGACACGCCATGAAGCTATCAGCACTTGTTAGAGCTGGCTTGAAAGACTGGAAGTCAAAGAGTTATTATGGGAGCCGCGCTAGCGTAGTGGTTACAACACCGCTCTGGCGACCGGGTGATACAGGATCAAACCCGGGCGACGGCATTTGTGGATTTTTCGTCGACCGGGATTTGGACTGGATTAACTCGAGACCTGGCGAAGACATTTGAAGGAGTGTCGTCGACCAGGGACTGGCGGCTCCTGAGCCGACCCAGCTGCAATGGGTACCTCCGAAATCGGCGAGTATTTGCCTGAATGGCGAGGGACACCTGTCTCTGTACAAGAAATAAAGGGATACTCACGTAAAATCAATGTCAGGTTAGACATAAATAATAACCTGAGATTTCGCCTCGAGTATTAGCGGGCGTACGAAAAAAAAAAAAAAAAAAAAAAGAGTTATTATGTTTGTAACAACTAACATACTACTTTCTGTATTTATCTGTTGTTTCATCTATCATGTTTATATAATGAAAGTATTGTATCTTTTGTTATATTATTATGCAACAACTAGGCTTGTAATGACACTGATGTAACAGTCAGGTGAGCACATCATACCCACGCACACTCTGATAACACACACACACACACACACACACACACACACTAGGATTTGTGGTAATATGTGGAACGATACTATCTACGAGGCTTATCATGCTGCAGGTTTGACATTCAATCTGGTGGTGGATACAAGAGTGCATTCCTATGTATTGTAACGACGGAACACGACAGTGATTGGACCACACTTAATTCCTGGCCTCCACATAGTTATGGTAGTCCAGTGCATTAACTGAACAGTTTGTCACCAGCTAAAAAGCAGCTGGGTGTAGCATTGCAGCTCCACAAACCAGGAATATTGTGAAAATAAGTTATTGAAAAAAACTGTTACCACAAATAATATAACAGAAGTCAGCACTGTCAGATGATGATAAAGACAGGAAACTAGAACATTTTTAGATTGTGTAGACCGTGAACACAGACATGTCTAGATAATCTTTATAGTGTCATTTATTTTGATAAATGTAAATATATAATGCATATCCTTGTTTTCATTCCAATGTACAAAGAAAAAAGAAAATTAAGCATTAAATTAAATTGATTGACTTTGTTAACTTTTGAAGTTATTAGATCATTTCCATGTTCGTTACTTGTGAACTAATTAATTAATTGGGAATATTTTATAAAAGCATAGGTTTAGTTGTAGCGTGAAGGCAAGGTAGCTCTTGATCTATACACTTGACCATCTGGACAAGAGTACTTAACAGTCTGACTATATCCTGTGCCATCCATACACCTGTGCTCATTTCTGAGACTGGGGTATTTCCATAGGTCAAGAATACTTTGACTTCATCTCTAATTATCCTTCTCACCACAATTAACCAGATTTGACACCCCTGCTCCAGGATAATGAGTAATTGAGTTAGTAGGGCTGGGAAATAAGAAAAAATTAAATAGTGATTGGATACAAGAATATTGACTTTACAGATTATTTTAATATGTCATGCAGCATGAAAGTGACGAATAAAAGTATTCTCATAATGAACAATCTTTGAACAATCTTTGTTGTCTTGAGATATGCAGGGAATGTTACTTCTACACTTATACCACAGGGAATAAGTGGAGTGGAAACGCCAAAAATAAAATATATTGCATGTACAGAATAAGAAATCAGATAGCAAGAATATTTGCTGGGATAAATTGTGCAGCTTGCTAGAAAATGAATTTTTCTCTACTATGTTTGCAGTTACCAACGGGCTGATCACCCGTTTGCCAGTCACTTCAATTACGGAAACAACAGCAAATGGATTGATTTGCCGTTGCCCTAAAGACGCCAATAGGCGTGATGGAAAACAATGGCAAAGAAAACCTATCTGCTGTTGCCCTAAGACGCCACTAGGCGTAATGGCCACTGACTGCTTTGACGGTCGGTGGCTAAGGACGGAAGAAGAAAGATGTTTGCAGTTATCACCACTTACATCTCTACATCATCTTCAACCCCAGTAGAGTTTTTATTAAAGGATTTTTAGACATTGTTGTATATTTAGATGAAACGTAACTTTTCTTTCCAGCCTCCGAGAAATAGTCAAACACAGTTCCCATTTATGGATGAAAAAATGAAACAGGAGTGGGATTGTAAAGTGAGTTCTTTTTTTTCTTTTAAAACTCTTGTTACTACTGATGTGCTATTTACCCATATTGTGGGATCAGATTGCTAAAACACGTGGAATATATTAAATGTTTCTAGAGATTCTTAGAAAAATCATGTATTATTTTAGAATATAGCTGCTCTTCTGTTCTGACTTGCCCTTCTGATTTTTACTTCACCGGGATGAAAGGATTATTGAAAATGGCATTTCTGGTCTAGTTGTCAGGGTGAAACAGGAAAAAGATAATGAGGTAGATAATATTTGTACGTTGTCTGTTATTTGTACAGCTTTGATCTATCTTTGATGTGTACATTAGTTTTACTGCCATAATGCAGTGTGAGATATCCTGCTATGGTCCATCAATCTTTCTTTTCGGACTTTAATGCATGTTGAGGCTATGTGGCAAGGTAGCTACATCAGGTAGTCTGGCTACCTTGTGATCAAATGCGTCACAGGATGATTTCTTGTATTTAAACCTTCTGTTTACTTCTGACTTTATTATCTTCTACCTTGAGACTATCTTGCATCCATCAGACATGTCTTTTTTGCTTCAAAAGATAAAATTGTTCTGCACAAAAGTTTTAAAAACAGTTGATTGGTGGAACATATTTAAACAGCTGGAATGAGTCATAGAAAGCACATGATACCATCACTGAGCTGGATAATTCATCGCAGTATCCACACATAATTCATCGCAGTATCCACACATAATTCATCAACTGTCAATACACAAACATTTCTCCGTTCCTCTATTTTTATAAACACAGTCTCAGCTTGGACTTGCAAGTATTAACTCTGTCACCAATTTCTCTTCTTTTTTCTTCTTTCTTTGATCCTTAGCCACCGACCATCAAAGCAGTCAGTGGCCATCACGCCTAGTGGTGTCCTACCAATTTCTCTAGTGTTCATTAAAAAAAAAAATGGTTCTGCTTCTATATATAAAATTTGTACTCCTTCTTATTTGACCCTGTTTAGCTGTGCTACTGGTGACCTCCAGGGATGATAAATGTAATTAAGTCAACAAGGGTCTCTTCAGCACTGACAATCAATGTGTGAAACATCAAGAAAAGGTCAATTCTCACAAAAACCTTTTTCTTCACCATTCATCTTCTCCGCTGAACAATTTAAACACTTGATGAATCATTCTCCATAACTTAGCTACTGCAAATTATCTTCAAAATGGCTGTCTCACAAATCTGACACCTTGTGGCACGTTCTTACAATTAATTGACAAAAATTCTTCTATATCACAAAGCAGGTACTTGATGACTTGCACAGTTTCCTCTCCATATAGATTTCATCTCTCTTAACTGTATATTATTTACCTTTAATTGTTACTTGGAGTGTAGATTTCTCTTGGATTGTTGAACAATACTTTTTTGTGACTGCTCTTCTTGTTTCCCAGTCTGTAAAGTACAGGATGAAGGCACACATGGTTGCATCCCACACTAACACTACTAGCATATAGCCTATAGTGAAAAAGCTTGTACGAAAGAGAGTGCTCTACCAGCTCATTCTATAGGTCTCTCATGACCTTTGAACTCACAACCTTCTTAATTCAATATCAGTTTCATGACCTTTTTGTACAAAAATCTTGCTTGTGGTTGTCTTATATAGACTCTGTTGTTCATGATCATCTCCCCTAACTCTCTGTAATAAAGGGCTCTGTGGTGACCTTGACAAGCTTGGAACAACCAGAACAGACTTCAAGGCCTGGAAAATGGCTAACAACCTTGAATTTCCTGCATCTAACCTCAAAGTCACATGCATGAGTTTTCTTGCTATAGTGCAATTTTTCATTAAGCATCAGTTACCATTTCTCTTGAGTTGGCAAGCAGCAAAGATCATGTCGATCGTTCCTCGCCCGGCTCTGAATCCGCACTGACTTTCTGGGAGGTGATGGTCCTGTTCAAGGTGTTCATTTAGGCGGTTGAGCAGTACACGCGTGAGGATCTTGCTGGCAATTGACAGTAGGGATATTCCACGGTGATTGTCATTCTCTTGGTGGTTGCCTTTCCTCTTATAGATATGAACTATTGAAACATCCTTCATCTCCTGTGGGATGTCACCTTTGGCCTACATAAGGCGAAAGAGTTCGGTGAGTTTACTAGTGAGGCAAGGTCCCGGCTGTTTTATATATCTCCGATGGCATAGCATAGGCTCCTGGGGCCTTCCCAGGCAAGAAGATTTTTATGGCTTTCTCTACTTCGGCCTCATTGATAGGTTCATCTAGCGCCATATTCATTTCCGCTTGAGGTATCCGTTGGATGGCTTCCTCGTTTATCACTGATGGGAGATTAAGTACATTACAGAAATGTTCAGCCCACCTATCAAGGATATGGGTCTATTCTGTACGTAGTGATGAACCATCCGCATTGTGAACTGGACAGTTACCAGAGGGTTGTGGACCATATTCTGTGTATAGGCACCAGTTATGACAGAGTGTTTGATTTAGGTAGTGGAAATTCACAAGGGAAAAGGCTTTTTTCTCAGTGATTTAAGGAGATTCAAAAGAAATCCAGTGTGATGAAATAATATTTGTACATATGAAAAATCTTTTTTTAATTTTGTTGTAAATTTTCAGCGTAATAGTTAGTTTTCATTGCGTTGTTGTTGCTTGTGGTGTTAAAAAAAACATTGATGCATTCATCACTGTTAGAAGGTGTTCCTTCTATTCTTGAATATCAAATGCTTGGACCTGGAAAGCCTCAGAAAAATGTTTGAAGAAATTTGCTACAAGCCTTATGTAATGTTCACAATTATGTCGTCTGCATCGTTAACTGTTACCATTATAGCTGCTTTAATTTGTTCAAAAATAAAATTGAAAACAGGTTATGAAGTGAGTACTTTATTTGTTAATTATTTTAGTAAACTATCAGTGTGCCTTTACACACTCATTTATTGAGCAGATCTACACTTGCAGTATTGCATCAAACATCTCTTTCCTTATCATGATCATCAAATCCTGTGAGGTTAGCTTATGTGATTATTTTCCTAGCGCTACCCATAAAAAGTACTAGATCATTGTAGCACTGAAGAACCATGTATTCATACTGTCACTGAAAAGGATGTAATGTTCAATTTGTTTCTCATTTTCTAGAATGTTGCTTTGCTGGGGCTGTTCTATTAGCTTGTACGTGATGTTAATATAGTCCTCAAGTGTTTGAATTTTTCTACTTGTTTCAGATTGATACCATTTATATTTATTTGACATTCTTTCTCATACCAGCAATGAATGTATTTGCATTATCAGAAGTGAATAGTATTTTAACTCACCAGCATGCCCTACTGGGATGTCTGAATTGAAATGAATAAATATAAATATATAAATATAAATCAATAAATAATAAATTGAAATTAACAAATACTGCAATAACTAATGTTGAAGCAGTAGCCCTGAAACAGGCAGCGGAAACTCTTACTGCATGCAGAGCACGTGTCGAAAAATAGATAGTAATCTTAACAGATGCCGTCTCGGTAATAACAGCTCTGAATAACACCATGCTAAGGTGTTGAAAGATCTGATAAACCTGCTTGAAAACTTGGCCAGATGCTTCAGCAAGTGCACAATCCAGTGGAAAACATTCCATTGCAACATTCAACGCAGTGAAGAGGCAGACAGACTTGTTAAAGAAGTGGATCTCTACAATGGCACGATATAGAGACAACTTATGAAATGGCAAAAAAAAAAACAACTGCCTTTCCACCTCGACGGCCGATGGTTTGATCCCCAGTTGAGATGGAATTTTTTAGACTGCAAATGGCTCTAGTGTTGACTCAGCCTCATGAATTGTGTACTAGAGCAACTTTGGGGAAGGTTAAAGGCAGCCAGTGTGATACTGACCACATCACCCCTAGTGTGCCATATGGTCAAAAAAATAATGGGCCTAACACCATATACCCAGTATGCCTCTATGGGCATGTAAATGGGATTCGTAATTGTAAAATCAACTATAAAAGCCATAGTCATGTCCAAATGGAAAAGAGAATGCCCAGACCATATAAACATTATGCCTATCACCAGCTATCTAGGCGAGACCAAGTCATAATTTTCCGGTTACACACTGGACACAACAGAATGAGGTGCCATCTATATCGTAAGTTCAGGATTTGTACAACAGATCTCTGCATCTGTGGCACCAGCCCCATATCAGCCAAACATCTGCTGCAGTCCTGCCCAACGTACAGCAGTGAACGGAGTAGCATATGGCAACAACCTACTTCTCTCCACGAAAAACTGTTTGGAAATGTCAGGAACCTTGAGCTGATATTAGAGTCATTAATGTAGAAATCAAAAGGCGAACAAGGAAGAAGAAGAAGAAATGAATAAATAAAATATTTTATATTTAAAATGTGACTACAAAGCTCTAATCTTTCTGTACTATCATGTTCAAACAACATAACATTAATATAATGGTTACATCAAACATCGTTATAGACATCTTACCCAACAAAGTGTACATTGTTATGCACAGAACCATTTGACTTTAATTAACAACACAGTATTTACACTAAGCACGTACTGGCAATGAATGCGTTAACATTTTAGGAAATAAAAACTTTTCACATTGTAGTGAATATATTGCTATTATCAGTAGTCCAAAAAACATTCCCACTTACCATTATGCTCTAACTTTTATGACCGAATTAAAATTGACAAAAAAAAAAACATACTTGTCTGCCAAGAATCGAAAGCAGATTGTTTGTTTAGAAGGAAAACATTCTCACCACTAAACCATCACAGTGCCTGAATGTATATGGCAGTTTTGTATTGACTGTTTTAAATTATAGCTGAACAAAGTCTGAAATGGAATTCACCTCTATGCATTGGATTATGGACTATGAAATGGCATTTGACAGTGTAGTCAGAGAACCACTTTGGAAATTGATGAGGCATTATGGAGTTCTCATGAAAATCATTAACTTAATAAAGAAAATTTATGAAGACATGACATGCAGAGTTCTTCATGAAGGACTAAGGTTACCATACGTCATCATTTATGTGGACATGTCCTCATTTTGGAGGTAAAAATTACTGTCCACACACATTTTTGTGAATTCCCTGTTTCGTCCGCATTTCCAGTGATTAGACGTTTTTTTTCTCACTCTGGCAGTATCCCACAATTTTTTTTGTAAAGATTTATTATTACTTTTTAATTTACACTGTCCGTGTTGAGCCCCTAAAAGAATTTTGTGAGTTTGTTGATGTAGAATACCAGCAACTCCTTAACCACAGCAAAACACGGTGGCTGTCTTCATTTCCAGCTGTTCAAAGACTTCTACAAATGTAGAAATGTTTTGCTCTCAAGTCATTCTTTCTTTCACAGAACAAACCACCAGCTGTACTGAAAAAGTTTTTTGAGGATCCATTAAGTGAAATCTATTTATGGCATGTTCAGTCCCTAATTAGTGTATTTCATGCTCATATTGTTGTTGTTTGTTCGTCCATCACGGGTGATGAAGACCACTCTGTTCATCCAATTATTTAGGAATATGTTAGGTTAGTCTATGGGTACGAAGGTGACTGATGAGCCTGATGCGGGCCTGGAAAGATCTCGGACAGTGTGGGCAGGGAATGTTTGCTTCATGTGAAGGTTTTATTTCACGGTCTTTTCTAGCTTGTCTTCGCTGTTCTGCTGCTGCTCTTCTGGATGATTCGCATGCCACTGCACCTTTACGAAGAGATGTGCGCCAAGCAGTTTGGTCTTGCGCAGCAGCTTCCCATGTGTCTGGGTTTATGTCAAAGGTTTTCAATGACGTCTTTAACGCGTCTTTGAAGCGCTTCTTTTGGCCACCATGGGAGCGTTTACCCTTCTGCATCTCACCATAAAAGAGTATCTTTGGCAGTCGATGGTCTGGCATGCGGACTACATGATCTGCCCAGCGAATCTGTGACTGCATCAGAATAGTATTGATGCTAGGGATACCAGCTCTGTCAAGAACGGCGGTATCCGGGATCTTGTCTTGCCATTTGATGTTCATTACCTTCCTGAGACAGATTGTATGGAAGTGGTTAAGCAACTTTACGTGGCGCCTGTATACAGTCCATGTTTCGCATGCATAAAGCAGCACTGGAAGCACCGCAGCTCTGTACATCTTCAGCTTTGTCTGTAGACTAATGCCACTTCGATGCCAAACGTTGGTGTATAGTCTGCCAAATGTGCTGCTGGCTTTGGAGATCCTGGTGTTCACCTCATCATCAATGACGATGTTCTGGGATAGTGTGCTACCAAGGTATGTGAATCGGTTCACAACATTCAGTTTCTCACCATTTACCTTGATGATTGGCTCAGTATAAATTGTGCCAGGAGCTGGTTGGTACATGATTTCTGTTTTCTCTGTGTTAATGGTAAGCCCAAAGTTGGAACAGGCTTCGGAGAATCTATCCACGCTATGCTGCAGATCAGCCTCTGAGCCAGCATTGAGGGCACAATCGTCAGCAAACAGAAGATCTCTGATGGTGTGTGATTTGACCTTGGTTTTTGCTTGAAGCCTCCTAAGGTTAAAAAATTTTCCATCAATACAATATCTGATGTCGATTCCTGTGTCCCCGTCTCTGAAAGCATCAGTCAGCATAGCAGAAAACATGATACTGAACAGAGTCGGTGCAAGTACACACCCTTGTTTAACTCCATTTGAGACGGGGAAAGGCTCCGATATCTCGCCGTTTTCCTGAACTCTAGCCTGCATTCCATCATGCAGTTGCTGCACTATTGTGATAAATTTCTTTGGGCAGCCGTATTTTGCCATGATCTTCCATAGACCCTCTCTACTGACCTTTGTCAAGTCGATGAAAGCTGTGTACAGGTCACAGTGCTGTTCTTGGCATTTTTCTTGTAGCTGTCTTGCAGCAAACACCATATCGGTGGTTTCACGTTCTTTCTGGAATCCACACTGGCTTTCAGGTAGAAGACCTTTATCAAGATGAGCCGTAAGGCGATTCAGAAGGATTCTGGCGAATATCTTCCCAGCGATTGATAATAGAGAGATGCCTCGATGATTGTTACAGTCTTGGCGATTACCTTTACATTTATATAAATGTATAATTGATGCATCTTTGAGATCGTATGGGATGGTTTCACTCTGCCACATTTGCTGGAAGATCATGTGAAGTTTCTCTATCAGAACTGTACTGCCATCTTTATAGACCTCAACAGGAGTTGAATAGGAGCCAGGGGCCTTTCCACTAGAAAGTTGACGAATCGCTTTTTGAGTTTCCTCCAGAGTTGGTATATCATCTAGTGCTTCATTTATAGGAATTTGGGGCAGGCAGATGATGGCTTTGTCGTTAATAGATGATGGCTGGTTCAGAATATTATTAAAATGTTCAACCCAGCGTTGGATAACACTGACAAACAACATTTTTCTTTCTTATATAAGAATAAGTGTTCTTAGGTCAGTTTCTTGCGCTGATTTCAAATCTGAAATCCGTTTATCTCTATCACGTCGGGTTCTTAAGATATTTGTGAATAAATATATTTTTGGGAAACCGTTATTTGCTCCGTTTCATTTTTACTATATAGCTTATTAAAAATTAATAAAAAGCAACATAATTCTACTTTTTATACTGCTAAAAGATGCATGACATATGTTACGTGATTTTTCAAATAGTTACTGTATTTTGAAATAATTCTGAGCAAAATATGGCTTCTAGAAGTTGTAGAAATTCGGCTGATCTGTTCTGTTACGTGTGCGGATATTTTACCGATCGTGTTGACCAGAAAAACTTTACACCATTACTAAAGAAAGCATATGAACTTTATTTCGATTCGAAAGTTGATGATGCAAATAAATCTTGGAAGCCAAATGCAGTTTGTTCGATACATTGGCAGGTTGGTTACGAAAATCGCCGAAGCATAAGTCGATGCCTTTTGGAGTGCCAGTAATATGGCGTGAACATACAAATCACACTACTGATTGTTACTTCTGCTTGACAAATATCCATGGTTTCACTTTTAAAACTAGAAAGTCTGTGGTTTATCCAAATATTGAATCGGTTTCGAAACCAGTGCCTCATGATCCAATCACGTGTCCGATCCAAGTACCACCAGAACAATATCCGTTGGACGTAAATGAACCATCAGAAAGTGATAGTTTACCTGCTTTAGAAACTAATTCTGACTCAGATTACATACCGGTGAATGATGGTGTTTACTTAATTAACCATTCAGAACTTTCAGATCTAATACGTGATCTCGCTCTTACCAAAGGACAAGCGGAATTACTCGGTTCGCGACTCAAAGAATGAAATCTTTTAGCGCCCAATACTCCAATATCTAAATTTCGTCATAGACACAGAGAACTTGTTCAATACTTTGAGATGGGTGATGACATTTGCTATTGCAAAGATGTAAACGGTCATGAGCACATAGTCAACGAATGGCGATTTTTCATCGATTCTTCCAAGACTAGTCTAAAAGCCATGTTATTGCATAACAGAAATTTTTTTTCATCAATTCCAGTCGCCTACTCTGTTCATATGAAAGAAACTTATGACAATATGGCTATACGTTTGGAAAAAATAAAGTACAATGACTACCAATGGCGGATTTGTGGAGACCTAAAGGTCATTGCAATTCTCACGGGCATGCAGACTGGGTTTACTAAATTTTGTTGCTTCCGATGTGAATGGGACAGCCGCAACAGACAGGAACATTATGCAAGAAAGGTGTGGCCTATCCGGGATCGTATGCAGCTCGGGCATAAAAATGTAATACGCGAGCCATTAGTTAACAAAGACAGCTTCATTTTACCACTGTTACATATAAAGTTGGGGCTCATGAAGAATTTTGTAAAAGCGTTAGATAAAACGAGCAAAGCTTTCACTTATCTTCGAGAAAAGTTTCCGCAAGTTAGCGATGCAAAGATAAAGGAAGGTATCTTTGTAGGACCTCAGATTAGGAAAGTTATTGCAGACAAACAATTCGAGAACTTGTTACATGGTAGTGAACTTCGCGCATGGATGGCATTCAAATCGATCGTCGATAACTTTCTGGAAAATCACAAATCTGTCGACTATGTTGCATATTGTTAAGCAGTGCATAGATGCATACAGAATTATGGGCTGTATCATGTCCCTCAAAATCCCTTTGCTCGATTCGCATCTTGACTTTTTCCTTGACAACCTTGGCGAATTCAGCGATGAACATGGAGAACGATTCCATCAAGATATCGCCATAATGGAGTCACGTTATCAAGGATGGTGGAGTGTGACCATGCTTGCCGATTATTGTTGGATGCTTCATCGCGATGTACCACATGCCATTCACCGACGAAAGTCGACTGCAAAGAAATTCAAGCCTACATAACTGTTATACTTCTTGTACGAATGATGTTGTAATACTGTATGCGTTGTTAAAAAACTTCAATTGCGTATTTCTAGATATCCCGACCTGATAGAGAAAAACGGTTTGCAGATTTAAAAACAGCGCATTAAAATTGACCAGAAAAACATAGAAATGTTAGAGAAAGAAAAAAAAAGTTTTTTTTTGTTAGTCAGTGTAATTTTTCCTTGTCTGTAATTAGAGTTTTTCCATCTGCATTAAGGAGGGGAAATGATCCTGATGATGTTGGACCATAGACCGCTTTGAGTGCATGGTAAATATTTTTCAAGTCATGGCTGTCAGCAAAGCCTTGGAGCTCATCTGCTTTATTACTCAGCCATGAATCCCGTATCTGGCGTAGTTTATGTTGGACGATTCTACGCATGTTGTTGAAAGCGTCTTTCTTTGATGTAGATTTTGGATCATTTAAATATGCTTTATGGAGATGGTGTTTCTCAGCCAACATCTTCTTTATATCATCTGAGTTCTCATCAAACCAGTCATTTTGTTTCTTGATATCAGGACCCAGGACTTCTGTAGCAGTGTTGTAGATCTGCTCACTTAGGGCTGCCCAATTTGTTTCTACACTTTGGCCATCTAACGAGATAGATTTGAGACGCTCTTCTAGGGTGTCAGCAAATGACTGTTTGATTTTTGTCTTCTCTAGTTGGTGACATCTAGCCTTTTTTGAGTTTTTTTCCCCTGATGGCGCCTGGCTGGTTGGATACGAATTTTAAGTTTAGACACAATGAGGCGATGATCAGTCCAGCATTCGGCACCACACATGGACTTGGTCACCCAGACATCTTGCCTGTCCTTCTTCCTAACAATTAGATAGTCAATTTGGTGCCAATGCTTTGAGCGAGGTTGCATCTAGGAGGTTCTGTTGCGGGTAGGAAGTCGAAAAATGGTGTTGGTGACAAGGAGGTCATGTTCTGCGCAAGTCTGGAGGAGAAGAAGTCCATTGCTGTTACAGCGACCCACGCCATACTTTCCGATAGTGCCATTCCAGGAGATGTTATCTGAGCCTACTCTTGCATTAAAGTCACCAAGAATGATGAGCTTATCTGCTTTAGGAACTGATGCAATGACTGCATGTAGTTCTTCGTAAAACTTATCCTTGACATCATCCTGGTTTGTCATAGTTGGTGCATACGCGCTAATGATGGTGACATGTTTCCTTCCATAAAGCTGGGGGATCTTGACCGTCATGAGTCAGTCATTTATTCCCTTTGGGGGCCCCGCTAACTTGCCGACAATTGCTGTTTTGATTGCAAATCAAACCCCTGCTTCTCATCTTTCTTTAGTTCCTCTTCCGCTCCAATATAATGTATAACCTGCACCCTTTTCGCAAAGTTGACCCTCGCCTGCAAGTCGAGTTTCACTCGATGCTGCTATGTCAATGTTGTATCTGGCCAGTTCTCTCCCAATCAGGGCAGTTTGCCTCTCAGGTCTGTTTGCGTTAAAGTCTTTGACAAGGAGAGTGCGCACATTCCATGCGGCTAGAATGAGGGGGAAAAATCTGACCTTTCTATTTCTTATGTGTCGCCTGCCGAAGTAGGGTACCCACCAACCGCGGTAAACTGGTTAGGTAATGGTGGAGCAGGCAATGTTTAGAGCACCTTTTCTAGCCCCTTCCTCATGCAGTGCTTTCCTATAGAGGGCTGCTCAGTCACTCAGGGGCCGCCGAATCCCACTGCCGCTCGCCCATTGCCATGCTCATATTAGCAAATTAGAAAAGGAAGATAACTCCCTTATTGATGTCATGAAAATCATTTCATCCTTGCAAGACTTCCTTCAAGAAAGAAAGGATATCAATTTCATGCCACTCAAAGTCAAGGACATGCTAAAGCAAATGGAAAGTGATGGCTACAAGTCTGAGGTGCAACGGTTTCATTGCAATGTAGAAGCACTGTATGAAGGATGTTTAGATTATTTAAAGATGTGGATGCAGCCTTTTCAGGAATTTTCTGAATTTTCATCTCCTGGGAAGATGTAGAAATAATTATAACATTTTTTATGGAAAAAGGTGAACAAATTGATGATACTAAGTGTTGTGATCAGTTCTCCAATTTGGAGAAATTTCACTATAATGTCTGCCCTTGTCCTCCTTTTCATGAAAAAAAATTGATAATTGTCCTCCATTTCTGCGTTGAACGATATGGTAACCCTATGAAGGACAACTTACAGAACTGTTTGGGATAAGAACGGGAGTGCAAAAGGGATGCCTCAATTTAGTTTCTAACCAGCAATAGACTGGGTTATGAAAACATTGATGTCATACAACTGAAATTGAATTAAGTGGAATTTGACTAAACAGCTTCTTCTTTGATCCTTAGCCGCCAACCGTCAAAGCAGTCAGTGGCCATCACGCCTAGTGGCGTCTTGTAGGGCAACAACAAATTGATTCCACTTTGCTCGGTCGGCAGCCATCCTTCGTACAGTATCCCAACTCTGGTTCATTCTTTGCATCTCCGCCTCCACAGTCCTCCGCCAGGTTGTTTTTGGTCGGCCTCTCTTTCGTTTTCCTTCAGGGGTCCAAAGCATAGCTGTTCTTGTGATGGCATCGGGGTCTCTTCTGAGGACATGGCCAACCCAGCTCCAGCCTCTGCCAGCTATAATGGTGTGCATGTCCTCTTGCTTGCTCCGAGTAAGCAGATCTTGGTTGGTGATGGTATTCGGCCAAAAGATTCAGTGAATTTTTCTTAGGCATGTTGTGTGAAAAGAGGACAATTTCGACATTTCCTTCTCTGTAACTCTCCAGCATTCCGCACCATAGAGAAGCACAGAAAGCACACAGCTCTGATATAATCTTAATTTTGTGCTTGTGCTGTATTGAGAGGACTTTAAGATGTTGTTTAGGCTAAAAAAGGCTGTTCTTGCCTTATTCATTCTGATGTTGATGTCTTTGCCTGCCCCGCCGTCTGGTGTTACTATGCATCCTAGGTATGTGAAGGTGTCTGTCTGTACCAGTTGCTGATTCCTTACTGATATGGGCTCAGGGTTGCTCACATTGAGCGTCATGACCTCTGACTTATTTAAATTGATGTTCAAGCCCACCTGCTGGCTAAACTTATTAAGTCTATCCGTTTTTTCCTGGATGTGTTGATGTGAATGCCATACATGCCACACGCTATGGTTTACCCATAATCTGTACGGAGTGTTTGCGTTTTCAGATGTGTACGGCCCGTACAAACGTCTGTACGGGTTTTTTCGCCTAATTATTAAACATACATATAAATCGATCATCTTGTGCCACTACCGTAGCCGTAATTTGCGTCATTTTTAATGTTATTTGCAAGAGAGTTAGCTTCCATTTCCGATCTTTATTTAGTAATGGGAGTATCCGCGTTTATTTTCTGTGAATTTTTTAAATCGCATTCAATCGGCATCAAACACGCGGCCATTTTCGCTCTAATTTTAATGGATTCTGACTCCGATGCTATGACAAGGAGATCTTTGTCTTTATTAGCGCTAATATAGGTTCTCAGAATATGGGTGATTGCAGAGGTGGAAACTAAAGTAGAATGTCATTGCTAGTATGTATAATTTTAGGGGTTAGGATTAGGTTTATTGGGAAGGTTTAGGGTTACGGCCGAATGTCACTGCTGACGAGGGCGTTTGTTGCTTTGCTACTGATGATGGGTGTAACGAAAAGATCGTCATTTGATTTGTATTGGTCAAATGACTTTCATTGAGATGCAAAGGAAAAGGACTCTTCGTTTGTTGGTTTTTTTTTTAAAGTTAAAAAAAAAAATTTTTTAATCGTTTTTTTCATCTTTCCATACCTCTCTTCCTATCACATCTAACATGTACACAAACAAATTTTATATCATCAGATTCATCATTCATTTATTTCTATACAGTCCAAAAATTAGAGCAATTGACCAAAAAACTGTAGAATTTACAAGTCATCCACTATAAAAAGGGGGTGTTGTAAAAAAGAATGCAGCTGCAGGGCACATTTTCGGGAAAACAATGCAGCGTGCTAAAGGATAAGGTCCTATCAAACACAGGATTTCCTGGTCTGTTAGTGATAATTAAGCGCAGAAATAGACTAAATGATGACACGATCACATCATTTTTACAGTGCAAAATAAACTCAGACAAATATTGTTTGAGTTTTAAAATAAATGAAGACCTGTTTTAAAAGGCAGTCCCCATGCCTCTATGATACAGCTGTAATTGAAATTTTTTTTACACGAATTAACTCTTTTGATACGTTTTTTCTGTCTTTTTTTTGTGTACAGGTTTTGCTGGTCTTTGTACAGGGTTTTTGAATTTTTTGTACAGGTTTTTCATCTCCAAGGTGTGGCATGTATGGAATGCGCTAGTAGTGCAATGTCATCTGCATATTCCAGATCTTCCAATGTAGAAAATGTAGTCCATCTTATTCCTCTTGGACTGCCCTCTGTTGTCTGGCGCATCACCCAGTCTATGACTGTTAAAAATAGAGTGGTTGATAAGGGACATCCCTGTCGTACTCCTGTCTTCACCTCAAAGGTTAGGTTGCTCTGCCCAACACTACACGTAAAGTTGGCATAGAGGCTTTTTATGATTGACACTATGCAGCTTGGAATTCCATAAGCCCTCAGTATTTTCCATAAACTGTCCCTATGTATGCTGTCAAAAGCCTTTTCAAAATCAACGAAATTAATGTACAGCTGTCTTTGCCATTCTGAGCACTGCTCTATAATGTTCCTGAGAGTGAATATATGATCTATACATCTTCTGTTCTTTCTAAATCCTGCTTGTTCTTTCCTCAGTTTGTGGTCTACTGCTTTTGAAATTCTCTGTATAATTATCCTGCCTAGTATTTTACTGGGAACTGAGAGAAGAGTGATTCCTCTCCAATTATTGCAGTCTGCAAGATCTCCCTTCTTGGGCAATTCCACTTTGTTCCACTCTGATGGTGTTGTATCCATTTCCCAGACCTGTGCAAATAGCGGTTCTAATAGTTCTGCTGCTAGCTCAGGGTCTGTCTTAAATAGCTCTGCATTTAAGTTATCATGGCCAGGAGCTTTTCTGTTCTTTAACCCTTTGATTGCTGTGATGATTTCTTCTTTTTGTGGAATGTCTGTATTTACATCTAGATCGTTTTCAGCCTCAGGAACATTCAGTTGTGTCTCTGGTGGTTCCTTATTCAGAGTTTCTCTGAAGTGCTCTGCCGATCTTGTTTCCTGTCCCTCTGCTGTTGTGATGAGATTTCCTTGCTTATCTCTTACTAATGTAATATTGTTTGCACCTCGTTTTCCGCTGATGAATTTAGTTATTTTGTATACTGTGCTTTGTTCATTTCTCAGTGCTGCCTCTTCTGCCTGTCTTGCAAGATTGTCTAGGAAATTCCTTTTGTTGGCTCGGGTTTGGCGTTTAACTTCCTTGTCCAGCTGACTGTACTGTTCGCTATATAGTTGCTTTAACCTGGGGGACTTCACTTCTGTTTTCTTTCTTTTCATTTCCTTTCTCAGTGTTATGGTGTTTAATGTTTCTGGTGTTATCCAGTCTTGCTTCTTCCTTTCCTGGAATCCCAAGCATGATTTGCTGCTTTCCTTATATATTGTTGAAATGGTGTTGAATTTCGGGTCTATATCATCAGTCAATGTCTTTTCCTGACTTTTGGCAAATTGATATCGTTTCTTTATGTCAGCCGCAAAAGCTTTTCTGGTAAGGGGGTCCTTCAATTTGCTGATGTCAAACCTTTTCTGTGTAGTTACAGTTGGTCCAGCTCTTCTTAGTTTCACTTTCAGTTTTACTACTACTAAATGGTGATCACTTCCCACATCTGCACCTCTTCTTACCTTCACATCTTGTAATGCATGTCTCCATCTACCGTTAATCATGATGTGGTCTATCTGGTTTCTGTCCCGACCATTTGGTGATTCCCATGTTAAGTTGTGAATTTCTTTATGTGGGAAAAGTGTTCCTCCAATGACCAGGTTGTTAATACTACAGAAACTTATTAATTTATCCCCATTTTCGTTTGCTGTTCCGCTGCCGCATTTCCCCATTACTCTTTCATTATATGTATTGTGTGTACCAACTTTCGCATTGAGGTCTCCCATTACTATAATAAGATCATATCTAGGTGTGTCTTCCATTTCTTTCTGCAGTTGTTGATAGAATTCATCCTTGACCTCTTCATCGCTGTCATTCGTTGGTGCGTAGCATTGTATTATTTGTAGTATTGGTGAATCTACCTCTCAATCTTAATCTTATCAGTCTGTTGTTGATGGGTTTCCATTCCAGTAATGTCCTTTCTATTCCTTTCTGTAGAATAATGGCTACACCTTCATTGTGCTGTCCATCCTCTCTTCCAGAGTAAAGTACTGTTTCTCCTGTTGCTGTTTTAACTTTTCCTACCCTTGTCCATCTGCTCTCACTTATCCCTAGAATGTGTAACCTATAGTTCTCATTTCTGCTGTGACCTGTTTTAGTTTACCCGTCTCATTCATTGTCCTGACATTCCAAAATCCAATTCTTGTACCATGTTTTGCGGTCAGGACGTCCGTTCTCATGTCAGTGGCTTCCTTTAGGCTTTCACCACTGATAGTCATACGAGCCTTAGACTCCGGATGTCCGTCCCGCAGCAAAGTTTGTTTATTCGTTGTTGTTTCCGTAACTTCAATGTTTTTTACATAGACAATGATGTAAAAATAACAATTTACAAAAGGCAAGTGGATCATTCATTGCATTGGGAAACATACAGATATTAAGAGAAATCAAGTCCAACACAAAAATAAGAATCTTCAACTCAAATGTGAAGTCAGTCCTATTGTATGGCTCTGAAACATGGAGAACAACAAAAAGTTATAGACATTCATAAACGGGTGCTTGTGTAGAATAGAAGGACTGAAATGGCATGACAAAGTCACAAATGTGAAACTGATGACAAGAACCAGACAAGTGCCAGTTGAACAAGAGTTGAGAAGAAGATGCTGGCGATGGATAGGGCACACATTGAGGAAACCTGTTGATAGCATTACAAGGCAGTCCTTATTCTGGAATCCACAGAGAAATAGAGGCAGAGGTAGACCAACAAATACATGGTGAGGAGAACTGGAGACAGAAGTGAAAATGATAAGAACTTGAGCAGACGGCACATGATAGGAGATTTCGCATGTGTTTATTGAAAAAACTTGAGCTGACAGCACATGATAGGAGATTTGGCATGTGTTTGTTGAAGTACTATGCCTTGGTGAGCTAAAAGGTATTGATTCATTTTTAATTATTGCCTCCCTTAGTCTTATTTCTGCCGCTAGGTACGATCAGGCTAAGAAAGTTGTAAGGAAGTTAACAAAAATTTTAATTGAACACTCATTTCAGTGAACTCATAATTTTGAAAATTTTCCTCAAAATCCTAATTAAATATACCTATTTCAGTTAAGTTTGTGTTTTTTATTTTTAAAACTGTGTATGATGCTGTAATTATTTGCTTGAATGTGAATTAAGATGTCCTATATAGAAGTTACATTTATTACCGCAGTGACATCACTTCTAAAAGGGAAGCATTCATTTCAGATTTGTGATTATCAAACTACCACTGCTCTGAGAGTGTGTCTGCTTATATAAAATGACAACTACATGAATTATTTTGTTTCGTTCATGGATCACAAATTTCTCCACAGTATGTTTTTTAATACCCAGTTTAGTACATTTATAAACCAGTTTTTAAGGTCACTAAATAATTCTCTTCTTTTTTTTTTTCCTGCCAGAGTCATGATGACCTTGATACTCGTGATCAGAAAGTTGGCATAACGGATACAGACACACCAAAAATTATGAAAATAGAACAACCTGGCTTTTGTAAAGATGAAGGTAATGAAATAGAAGTTATATGAATAAAGTAATGCTTTTTTTTAATTATTATTTTTTGTTTTTTAGTGTTTTATTGATGTATGAAAATCTAACTTTGCAGTCTTAGTAAAAAAAAATATTTAAGATCAAAACATCACTTAGGATTCCAACAACAGAGGTAATAGTGAATTTACTCATTAACCTTTTGCCTGGTCTGGCAATATCCTGTAATTGTGGCGGTTTATTTCTAGTTGTGGCGGTACGCCTCTTCTTGTTGTGGCGTAAGGGCCCAACGGTTTTCTCGTTGCAAGGCTGGGTGTTATGTTATTGCGGGGAGAGTTAGTCAATCATGATCATTATAGAGCATCGTGCTGATAGATGGTTAATTTCGCAAGTGGTGGTGTAAAGCTTTGTATCCATTATACTGACGGTTGAACTTCTGATATTCAATAATGGGATAAGTCCTTTATGAGTCCACATGTATTTATTACATAGAAGATTATAGACAATATTTCAAACAATGGTTGTCATGAAGCATAAATATATAAAGTTCTGTTCCTTCCTTGAATTATGATTTATCTTCAATTCAGTCCTTGTCAAATAACAAATAGACAGAACGACATAACTGTATGCACGCGTGGCTAGTGATCCCAGCGACCGACAGTGAGATTATGCGTTCGTCAATAATTATAAATCTATCTCGACTTAGGTTTAGTCACTTACTAACCTGTAACATTTTTCTTCCAAATCATAACATTGGACTGACCCATGTCCATCATTAATTATAATATAATCTGTGTGGCACTCCATGCCCGACACTGCATGAATACAAGGACACGTCTTATCCGTTCGACGGTCATACAAGAAAGGGGTGTGGTAACCTAGTCACGGTGCGTGACATACCAACGCACACACGTCATAATCAATCGTGTGTATCGCGTGCACTAAACTAACAATTATTTACATTATATTAAACGTGGTCACCTCTTAATCTTATGCTGCTAACCTCTAGCAGACCATGCCAATAAAATACCGTAACAGTAATGTCACACATCATTTTCAAAAACACAAAGTTGGATATAAATAATATTAATAAGACTTGACAAATTATATAACAGTTCATGTCATAACAAATTTATCATGATTTTATCTGTTTACTCAGAATAGACACACATTAACAAACCAGCCATTTAGAATATTTTGTCCTCTACTAGTCAGTTTCTTAGATGTCCATGTATTTTGGTGTGTGTGACATCTATCAGGTGTCCATGTATTTTGGTGTGTGTGACATCTTTCAGGTGTCCATGTATTTTGGTGTGTGTGACATCTTTCTGGTGTCAGTATATTTTGATGTGTGTGACATCTTTCAGGTGCCCATGTATTTTGGTGTGTGTGACATCTTTCAGGTGTCCATGTATTTTGGTGTGTGTGACATCTTTCTGGTGTCAATATATTTTGGTGTGTGTGACATCTTTCAGGTGTCCATGTATTTTGGTGTGTGTGACATCTTTCAGGTGTCCATGTATTTTGGTGTGTGTGACATTTTGCCTGTTTTTAGATCTTTTTAAGAAATATTGGCTGTTAAGGTGCTTTGGTTTTTTTTTTTTTTTTTTTTTTTAATTTAATTTTATTGTTTGGCAAGACACCATGAATTTGAAATCTGAGCCATTGTCATCAGTGATGTCATACAACACAAATCAAAAACATTTTCGTGAGCAAAGATCATATCCATTTTCTAAAAATGTAAAGTTGTATGTCCACTCATGACATTCAGTAACATTTGCAAACATTCAATAGAGACAAAGTAAATCTAGTTTTAAAAAAATTAATTTAGTAATGGATATACAAGTTATAGGATGATGTGTGATATTGCCAGAACATCTGACTATCAAACTTTGACTAAGTCATGCCTTGTTCAAAGTGTATAGAGCTACACTATTTAGGACATCTACTAATTAATTGTTTATCATGCACTCGTTATGTATTTCTATCTAAATCCCATTGAATTTCAGATGGGCCTTACCAAGCCCACAGCATCAACACCGGTGAAAGATTGTACAAGGATGATTGTACTAGTGTTGCAGTGTTGACACAAAACAATTATGGAGAGTCTGAAACAACTGGACATGAGGTATCTGTGTATTCCATTATTTGTCAAGACAGATCAACAGACATTAGTGAGACCCAGAATTATTTCAAGGTAACAGTTCAAAATGATAGTGGGTCAGGTGACATCGGAAAGAAAATTGATGGTGTTGAAATAAGTTGTGGGTTAGTAAACAACATGCAGAGTAAGGAAACACAGGTAATACAGAATCATTATGAACGTGATGTTTGTGGTGTAATGCTAACACATTGTTCTACTCTGAAAAAACTAAATAGAGTACATACTGGAGAGGAGCCTTACAAGTGTGATTTTTGTGGTTTAGGATTTACACGATGTGGGGATCTTAATAAACATAAAAGAATACATACAGGAGATAAACCATACATGTGTGATGTTTGTGGTGTAGGGTTTACACTGTCTTCTCATCTGAAAGAACACAAAAGAATACATACTGGAGAGAAGCCTTACATATGTGGTGTTTGTGAAAAAGGGTTTAAACGATGCAGAGATCTTAATAAACACACAAGAATACATACAGGAGAGAAACCTTACAAGTGTGATGTTTGTGGTGTAATGTTTACACACTCTGTTAATCTCAAAGTACACAAAATAAAACATACAGGAGAGAAGCCTTACAAGTGTGATGTTTGTGGTGTAGGGTTTACATACTCTGTTAGTTTGATATCACACAAAATAACACATACAGGAGAGAAGCCTTACAAGTGTGATGTTTGCAGACGAGGGTTTACACGGTCTACTCATCTGAAAGAACACATAAGAATACATACAGGAGAGAGGCCTTACAAGTGTGATGTTTGTGGTGTAGGGTTTACAGACTCTGTTAGTCTGAAAAGACACAAAATAACACATACAGGAGAGAAGCCTTACAAGTGTGATGTTTGCGGACGAGGATTTACACGGTCTTCTTATCTGAAACAACACACAAGAATACATACTGGAGAGAGGCCTTATAAGTGTGATGTTTGTGGTGTAGGATTTTACCAACGTAGTCATCTAAAACCACACCAAAGAATGCATACGGGAGAGAAGCCGTATAAATGTGATATTTGTGGTGTGGGGTTTACACATTCTTCTGGTCTCAAAAAACACAAAAGATTACATACAGGAGAGAAGCCTTACAAGTGTGATGATTGTGGTGTAGGGTTTAGACATTCGTCTGGTCTGAAAGAACACAAAAGAATACATACAGGAGAGAAGCCGTACAAGTGTGATATTTGTGGTGTGGGGTTTATAAATTCTTATGGTCTGAAAGCACACAAAATATTACATACAGGAGAGAAGCCGTACAAGTGTGATGATTGTGGAGTAATGTTTACACATTATGTTAGTTTGAAAGCACACATATTAACACATTCTGGAGAGAAGCCTTACAAGTGTGATGTTTGTGATGTAAGATTTACACAATGTAGTAATCTATATAGGCACCAGAGAAAACATACAGGAGAGAAACACAAGGGATTACACACAGGAGAGAAGCCTTATATGTGTGATGTTTGTGGTGTAGGATTTTCTTACTCTGGTAGTCTTAAAGCACACCAAAGAATACATACAGGAGAGAAGCCTTACAAGTGTGACGTTTGTGGTCTAGGGTTTTACCTACGTCGTCATCTAAAACCACATCAAAGAATGCACACGGGAGAGAAGCCGTACAAGTGTGACATTTGTGGTGTGAGTTTTGCATGGTGTTCTAATCTAAAAAGGCACAATAAAATACACACAAGAGAGAAGCCTTTTAAGTGTTACGTTTGTGATGTGGGGTTTACAGAACATTCTAATCTGAGAAGACATCAAAAAATACATACAGGAGAGAAGCCTTACAAATGTGATGTTTGCAGTGTAAGGTTTAAAAGCTGTAGTAGTCTGAAAACACACAGAAGAATACACTTAAAGGAGTAGCTTTACATGCATGCTGTGCGTGGTGTATGGTTTAAATAATCTGTCAGTCTTGAAATGCCAAGAAAATTACACACTGGAGAGTATTCTTACATGTTTAGTGTATTTTGTGATTTAAAAGCATGTATTCACTTAATACTTAATTCCAATCACAGAATTAGGGTCAAGAGGTCAAGATAACACTTGTGAACAAGAGAAAATGATGAGGAAGATGTAGAAAGAACTTGACCTGGTGTCATGTGACAGGAAAACTTGGCACATGTTTGTTGAGGCCTATGTCATGTGACAGGAAAACTTGGCACATGTTTGTTGAAGCCTATGTCATGTGACAGGAAAACTTGGTACATGTTTGTTGAGGCCTATGTCATGTGACAGGAAAACTTGGCACATGTTTGTTGAGGCCTATGTCATGTGACAGGAAAACTTGGCACATGTTTGTTGAGGTCTATGTCATGTGACAGGAAAACTTGGCACATGTTTGTTGAGGCCTATGCTCCTTTGGGGAGCTAAAGGGTATTGATTGATTGATGTATTCACTGAAATACTTTGTTGCCATCACATATTAGAATCAGGATACAAATTGCCCAACTGTTGATATTCACATGACATTTGTTTTCTTTAATTTTGTAATGATTGTTCCATTTAACTCAGCATTAACATCTTGTTATTGTTTTCTTTTAATATTTTGAGTTACTTCCTGTTAGTAACGGTCAACTAAACCAGCATGACCTTCACATTTCTGTGGTTTGGTTTTAAGGACTATCTTCATTGCGTACGGACAACTCCATCGGTGCTCTAATCTCCTCCCTTAGATCTAACAAGGAGGACCTCAGTACAGTGCACGAACACTGCAGCACCGGTGAGAATCCCAATGTGCATATATAGGAATCACACATTCTATAAATATTTTTGTAGTGGGTAGGTTTCTAATTTTTAAATTTTGTCAAGGCAAAATCTTTACGATTTCCAGCTGCCATGGGATTTTTAACGTGAGCAACTTGTACACGGGACCTATTATTTTTTTGCCCTTATCTGAGAAGGCTAGATATCTGATCTCACTACCCAGGAGACCAGGGGAGAGTATGACATCATAAGGACCAGAAGCGTCCCTAAAGTACATGGCACCCGAGGCAGATGTTACCTGTGACACCCCCTTCCCTAGTAAAGAAACACACTTGTAAGTAACATTTTAACAGTAAGTACTATATTAATAGTGTCCGATGGCACCCCCTTCCTGTCTGTCACCCGGGGCGGACCGCCCCCCTCGTACCCCCATTAGTACGCCACTGATAAGGACCACTGTTTCTGAAAACAATTTCCATAAATTATATTCCCTCTACTGGGAATTGAATTCGGTACCATTAGAGTTCGAGGTGGATGCCATACCTCTTAACCACTCTGACCCATATTTCTGTGGTATAAGGAGTCTACTTTTCATGGTTCATATGAAAGATCTTTTTTTCTACACATTGAGACTATACCTGGCCATGTTGGTTGTGTTTGATTTTTGTCCCCTACATATGAGAGATTGTCTGGTTTTGTTGGCTGTGTTTGACAGGTTTTCTTCCTTCTTCTTCTTCTTTCGTTGGCTTGAAATATATTGTCTATATCTCCAATGTTGTTTCTTGTATAAACTTCACTGTCTTTTGTAGTTCATACAGAGGTCCATATAGTTTTGCTTCCAGTGTTGTTTCTCTGGGCCAGTGGGTTTGCCTCAATATATCATATTCGGGGCAATCTTGAAGTACGTGCTCCGCAGTCTGAGGTGCCTGTCCACATGTACACATGGCCGAATTGCCAATCTTGAATTTTGTATACATGTGGCTGTGGAGGCAGTTGTGTCCTGTTCTGAGGCGCAGAATGACTATTTGTTCTGATCTGCTCATAGCTTGGTAGTCATCCTGCGTTGGTGTTGGTGGCTTTCTGATTGATTTGATCATCTTTTTCTTCTGATGGTATGTAACTGGTACATCCGGTTGCTCGTCTGCAGCACCTTCTTTAGCCAGTCCATCTACTCTCTCGTTTCCTGGTATTCCACAATGAGATGGTATCCACTGCATGGTGACCCTGCGCTGGTTGCACAGTTCAGAAAGTAGGGCTTGTATGCCTGGCAATTTTCTGGACTGAAGTGCTTGGAGTGCTGATCTTGCATCTGTCAGGAATACTACAGGCTGTGGACCGAGATTGGTGTTCAATAGTTTCTCAGTTGCCACCTTGATTGCCTGGACTTCTGCATCATAGTTGTTACAGAATTTCCCCTTTGGTACTCTGACAGTATCCCTAGTGTTGTTTGGGTATTCTATGTACACTCCTGCTCCTCCATTCTTTACTGCATTCTGTGCTGACCCATCCGTGTATACTCGGACCCAGAGGTCCTGTGGGTATTCATCATCCAGGAAACTGAGAGTGACTGTCCTACGTTGCACGCAGTTCTGTTCATCCCTGTCGAATATTCCTTTCACTTTTGTGTGGATGTGTACTGGTAGCCCATGCTCCTCTCTCCAAGGGGTTTGTTCTGGCACAGACTTTAGGGGGCTGTTAACTTCAGGCAGGTCTGCGGTTTGTCTACGAAATCGTTTGGCCTGGTGGATAAAGCTGCTTCTTTTCAGTCGCCCCATTGCTAGGTTTTGGAATCTGTCCTTCATTGGATGGCTCGGCATACAGAGGAACTTTTCTGCCTGTGTTAGCACTTTCGTGTCTCTGCGTTCTCTCAGTGCTTGTATCCTCCCCATTTTCTCCATCTTCACTATAGGCATTGATTTCATTGCCCCCATGATGACCCTAAGCGCCTGGTTTTGCACCTTATCTAGCTCTTGTAATGTGGTGTTTGATGCTGGACACCACGCAGCTGACCCATATTCCAGGTGTGGTCGTATGCCCTGCTGGTAAACTTTACTAAGTATTTTCCCGCTGGCTCCCCATGTGGTTCCACTTAGTTTTCTCAGGATGGCTAACTTCCTCCTGGCCTTTGTTGCTGCTTTGTTGATGTGCTGCTTCCATGTCAGCCTATCATCGAATGTAACTCCGAGATAGGTGGGTTGTTTATCTTCTCTCAGGAGCTCTTCGTTTATCTTGATAACACCAGCTTTTTGTTTGGGAGAGAGGGTGAAGAGCGTAGTGCTGCACTTGTCTGTATTGATGCTGACACACCATCTATTTGCCCATGAGGTTAACTCTTAGTATACGAGCGGCCTTCTAGAGAGGCCGATGATCGATCCCCGTCAATAGCGAAAATTTATAGCTGAATGCATGTTTAAAACCACTGAACAGTTTAGTTACGTGCATGATATAGGGGTTTCATTTCTTCACATTTTGATATATAACACTTATGTTATCTTTATTAATAAATTATTTATTGCAAAATCTGTAATAGTAGTCATGAAAGGCCGCTCGTATACTAAGAGTTAAGGCATCTATAGCTCTTTGTAGCAGTTTGGTGGCCACTGTTGCATGCTCATCTGTGCACCATATTACCAGGTCATCAGCGTACATTGCCACTTTCATTCCATGTGGTAGTTCAGCAACCAGGTCGTTGATGTAGACTAGGAAAAGTGTGGGGGACAGAACCCCTCCCTGAGGGACGCCATGATGCAGTAGAATTTTCTTACTCTTGAGGCCATCTAGTTGTACTCTGGCTCTTCTGTTATGCAGGTATGCTTTCACCCATTTGTACATCCTACCATTCACTCTACAATTTCTCAGTTTCTTCAGAAGCCCTTCTTTCCAAACCTTGTCAAATGCTTTCCTTAGATCTATCCATGCTGCTAGTACCAGTTTCTTATCTTGGAACGCATCCTCAATCTCTTGGGAAAGGTAAGTTGCCTGATCTTCGGTGGAATAACACTGCCTAAAGCCCGCATGCTGTGGTACAAGAAGGTTTTCACTTTCAAGGTACCACTGTAGCCTGAGGTTGATGATACGTTCCATTGTTTTGCAGAGGCAGCTTGTAAGGCTGATTGATCTGTAGCTGGAGGCAGTGGAACTGTCTTTTCCTGGTTTTAGGAGTGGTATCATGATTGCTTCCCTCCAGGTCTGTGGAACTCTGCCTGAGTTCCAACAGATATTGAAGATCTGCAGCAGCTTTGTTTTTGCTGCGGTTCCCAAGTTCTTAATCATTTCATTGGACACTCCATCAACTCCTGGCGACTTTCTCATTTTCAATTTGGATATTGCAAGCTCCAGTTCTCTGAATGTGATTGGTGCCTCCATAACTTCAGGTATGGTTCCATCTCGTCCTGCGTATTGTTGTTTCTCACGAGTCTCCTGTTGCTTCTCTGGGCTAACTTCGATGTTGTTGTCTTTAGCAAAGGAGTCTGCAAAGTGATCAGCTGCCTGTTTTCCCATGAGGATGTTTCCATCTTTGTACAGAGCAATCCTTGAGTTTCTCTCTGTACCTTCATCTTTAAGTTGTTTTACCAGCTTCCACAGTTTCCTCGTATCTCTTTCGAAGTTCAAGGACTCTGTTTTCTCCTTCCAGCTTCTTCGCCTGGCCTGCAACTTGGCCCTTTGAAATTTGGCCTTAGCTTGCTGGTAGTTATTGTGGTGTTCTTGGCATGGACTGGTCTCTGCCTGCTTTCGAGATGTTTCCAAGTCGTTGTGCAGCTGCTCTAGTTCACTATTCCAATATGGTTTGTAGTGCTTACGAACCCCTCTAGGTATTGTTTCACGAGCAGCCTGTAATATGCATCTGCTGAATTCATCGACTAACTTATTGATGTCTTTGTCTACAGTCAGATCTCTAGCCAGTATACTAGTACGGTGCTGGTACATTGTCCAGTCTGTCTTCTTGTAGTTCCACCTAGAGAGAGTGCTGCTCTCCTTGACAAGTTCATTTTCCACAATTAGGAAGACTGGCCGGTGGTCGCTGCCTCCAAGTTGTTTCCCTACAACGCGTGTGGTGTTCCACTCCAGGCTGGGTGAGTGGAATGCCAGGTCTGGTGTAGAGGTGGTGTGCCATGATCTCGAGTAGAAGGTTGGTGGGTCGATTGGCTGGTTAATCAGGATAAGCCCATTGTCATCCTGCCAGTTTTCAAGCTCCTCACCTCTCCTGTCCATGTGATCATAGCCCCAGCTCTGTGAGTGGCTGTTGAAGTCTCCGCATACAATCAGTCTTTCTTTTGCTGGGATTGTATTTAGTGCCAGTGGGCGGTCGCTCGGACAGTAGTAGTTGAGCAGGTGGAATTCTGAACTTTCTGTCCTGAGATGAAGCATCTGGTATTCCGCCCCCTCCATATATGTTTCAAGCTGACATGCACTGATGTTATTCCTCACGAGTGTCAGTATTCCACCTTTTCGCCTGTCTATTCGGTCAGATCGGTAGCACTGGTAGCCTCTGATTTTGAAGGCTATGTCCTTGTTGAGGTGGGTTTCTTGCAAGCAACATACATTTACTTGCTCTTCATTCAAGATATTTTCGAGCTCTAATTTTTTGCTGTAGCCGTCTTTTTTACTATTGGCGCCTTCAGCATTCCAGTGCATTATTTTAAATGGTCTTTTCTTTGCTTGGCCAGTAGCTCTATTCTCATGCCTCCTGGCTCCACGGGGCAATTGAGAAGGACCCCCAGTAGTAGGGGTTGGGCCCTTCCGAGGCAGAGGGCCCGGCACTGCGCCTGCCTGGGTGTCCATCACAGGGCGAGTGCCATAACGTTTTGCAGATATAGGCATACTTCCATAGCGCATGTGCGTGGCATCCTGATTGCTGTGGTGCGCCTCTTGGCTGGTTGCCTCCGTCTTCAGCACCTTGACTTGCTAGGGCAGACTGTGGTCTTGCTCGAGTGTAGGAGGGCCTGGCCAGTCTTGGTTTTTCAGCCGCTGATGGCTGTATTTGAGCCCCATCTCCACGTCAAGGAGCTGGCCTCGATGGGGGTTTTCTTCCTAAATATGAGTGCATGTCTGGTTTTGTATGAGTGCATGTCTGGCTGTGTTTGACAGGTTTTTCCCCTACATATGATTGCATGTCTGGTTTTGTTGGTTGTGTTTGACAGGTTTTTCCCCTACATATGATTGCATGTCTGGTTTTGTTGGTTGTGTTTGACAGGTTTTTCCCCTACATATGATTGCATGTCTGGTTTTGTTGGTTGTGTTTGACAGGTTTTTCCCCTACATATGATTACATGTCTGGTTTTGTTGGTTGTGTTTGACAGGTTTTTCCCCTAAATGTGAGTGCATGTCTGTTTTTGTTGGTTGTGTTTGATAAGTTTTTTCTCCTAAATATGAGAGATTGTCTGGTTTTGTAATTGTTGGTTGTGTTGACAGGTTTTCCCCTACATACGAGAGATTGTCTGGTTTTGTTGGTTGTGTTATGAGAATGTATCTGGTTATGTTAGCAAATTTTTTTTCCTGTACAGTAGTGCTTGTCTGGTTGAGTTGGTTGTATTTGACAAATGTGTTCTTGTATAATAGATCATATCTTGTTACATTAGTTAATTATGTTTTACATGATATATATACAGTTGACATTCAAAAATCCAGCCATCGATAATCCGGTTCCTTCAGATTTCCAGCATGGATTTCGGAGCGCATTTTTTTAATTTACCGCGTTGGCGCGCCACTGTTTGACTTTAGTTGAATTAAAACTCTGTAGAACTATTTTATTCAGTTGAACTAAAATTCTGTAGAACTGTTTTATTTAGTTGATGAACATTAAAATTTCATTTAGTTTTTAATTTTGTTTCTTTAAAGGACTGTACAGGTAGTCATTTTCTGTTAAATATATACAGCATATATAACCATAAAAAATCCGGCATTTTCAACAATCCGGCACTCCTCAGGTCCGGAGGTTGCTGGATTTTTGAATGTCAACTGTATATATATATATATATATATATATATATATATATATATATATATATATATATATATATATATATATATATATATATATATATATCTCAGAGGCAGGAATCAGCAACATGTAGGTCACAGGAGATAGTTTGGTATACTTCTAGGTGATGCCGGGGGGGGGTTCAAGTTTTACTTTTGACTCGTCCTGTTTCAGTGCAGTGTCCTTGTTTGACTGTTTCATCGACAATTAAAAGTGCAGTGTTCCCAGGATTAAAGGTAATTGTTTAACTGTTTCACCGACAATTAAAAGTATAGTGACCAGGAGTGAAGGTAATTGTTTGACTGTTTCACCGACACTGAAAAGTACAGTGTTCTTAGGAGTAAAGGTAATTCTTTGACTGTTTCACCGGCACTGAAAAGTACAGTGTTCTCAGGAGTAAAGGTAATTGTTTGACTGTTTCACCGACAATGAAAAGTACAGTGTTCTCAGGAGTAAAGGTAATTCTTTGACTGTTTCACCAACACTGAAAAGTACTGTGTTCTCAGGAGTAAAGGTAATTGACTGTTTCACCAACACTGAAAAGTACAGTGTTCTCAGGAGTAAAGGTAATTGTTTGTTTCACCGACACTGAAAAGTACAGTGTTCTCAGGAGTAAAGGTAATTGTTTGACTGTTTAGCTGACAATTAAAATTACAGTGTCCCCAGGACTAAAAGTAATTATTTGACTTTCACAGACAGTGAAAATTACAGTGTTCCCAGGAGTAAAGGTAATTGTTTGACTGTTTAGCTGACAGCTAAATGTATATTGTTCCCTAGATCAAAGATCATTTTTTTCACATTCCTAGTAAAATTCCATGAGCTAGCTTACCAAAATTCACATTATTTTTTAACTACGAGGGGCGTTCAGAAAGTAATGCACCACATCATTTTTCTCAGCTAATAATGAAGATAGAAGCATGAAATTTTGCACACTTCAAATATGGCATGTGCCAATTGTGTGCACCAAATTGCACTGCAACCGGCCAAATAATACGGCTGCCCTAAACCGTTGAAATGGCGCGTGTTAGCAACTTGCGTTATAAACAGCGAATTGTGATAGAATTTCTCGTTGCAGAGAAGGAAACTGTTGTGAATATTCACAAGCGTCTATGTGATGTGTATGGAAGTTTGGCAGTCGACAGGAGTACAGTCAGTTGCTGGGTTCAGAGAATCAAAGAATCAGGAAGTGGAGATACGGAGCTGCTTGATCGGCCGCGCTGTGGACGTCCTGCCACAGCCACAAACGCAGAAATGTTGAAATGCGCTGAGGGCATTATTCTTACTGATAGGCGAATCACTACTCAACAATTGGCCTTACAGCTGTCAGTCAGCATTGGTAGTGCAAACGCAGTTATAAAAACTCTCGGATTTTCTAAGGTTTGCGCAAGATGGGTTCCTCGAAGTCTCACAAATGACCACCGATTGCAAAGGAAAGCAATTTCTTGAATTGTTGGAGCGTTTTAATGCTGATGGAGAGAACTTTTTGACTAAGATATTTACAGGTGATGAAACCTGGGCACATCATTTTGAACCTGAGACAAAAAGACAGTCAATGGAGTGGCATCATCCGCAATCACCAAGAAGAAAGAAATTCAAGACAATTCCTTCAGCTGGAAAGGTCATGATCACTGTCTTTTGGGACATTGAAGGTGTGATTTTTGTGGATGTTATGCCAAGAGGAGAGACAATCAATTCGCAAGCTTACATTAAGACATTGAAAAAACTCAATCAACGTTTTCGCAGAGTTCGGCCGCACAAGAATCCAGCAGACCTGCTTCTCCTTCACGACAATGCGCGCCCTCACACAAGTCTGGTAACACAGGAAGCAATCACCAAATTGGGTTGGACTGTACTACCCCATCCACCCTATAGTCCCGATTTGGCACCCTCTGATTTTCATCTATTTGGTCCACTTAAAGATGCACTCCGTGGGACAAGATTTGAAGATGATGAAGGAGTGATTCATGCAGCGAAGAAATGGCTACATGATCAAGACAAAATCTGGTACGGGCTAGGAATACATGCACTTGTTTCGCGCTGGCATAAAGCCGTACAAGTTGATGGGGATTATGTTGAATAATACCGATGTTTACATGACATATCAATGTATATTGTGTATAAATTTCATGCTTTTTGAATAAACAGCTCCTGAGAAAAACGATGTGGTGCATTACTTTCTGAACGCCCCTCGTACATGAAATAAGACCGTGATCTTTTCTTCATTGTGGACATAACATTTTGGTAAAGGCTGTATAATTTTTTGGTCTGGCTCACTTTTAATGTGCATTTGTTTTGAGCAGCCCAGTGTTGTTGTCATGGGAACAAGTTAATTTTATGGTTCATTTCATCTAACACCATAGCAAACTTGAGTACATGGTTAATTTGACATTGTATTTGTTGACATTTTAAAACTAATTTAGGGGTCAGAGTGGCTAAGAGGTATGGCATCCGCCTCGCATTCAAGGGGTACCAGGTTCAATTCCCAGTTGAGGGAATATAATTTATGGAGAAAAAAATTTTTCATAACCAGTGGTCCAAATAATGTCATACTCCCCCCTGATCTCATGGGTAGTGAGATCGAATGCCTAGCCTTCTCGGATAAGGGCAAAAAAAATAAGAAGTCCCATGTGCAAGTTGCGCACGTTAAAAATCCCACAGCAGTTGGAAATCGTAAAGAGAAGGCCTATTAGGCCGCTGCCCTGGCAGAATTTAAAAATTAGAAACCTACCCACAACAAAAATATTTATAGAATATGTGATTCATATACATACATTTGGATTCTCGCCAGTGCTACGGAGTTCATGCACTGTGCTGAGATCCTCCTTGTGTGATCTAAGGGAGGAGAACAGAGCACTGATGGAGTTTTCTATGTGCAGTGAAGATAATCCTTAAAAACCAAACCAAACTGTGTAGTTAATTTCATAGTTCATTCTTCTAGCATCACAGCAAACTTGAGTATATGGTTCACTTGACATTGTGCTTGTTGAGATTTCTGAATTGTGTAGTTAATTTCATGGTTCATTCTTCTAGCATTACAGCAAACTTGAGTATATGGTTCACTTGACATTGTGCTTGTTGAGATTTCTGAATTGTGTAGTTAATTTCATGGTTCATTCTTCTAGCATCACAGCAAACTTGAGTATATGGTTCACTTGACATTGTGCTTGTTGAGATTTCTGAACTGTGTAGTTAATTTCATAGTCATTCTTCTAGCATCACAGCAAACTTGAGTATATGGTTCACTTGACATTGTGCTTGTTGAGATTTCTGAATTGTGTAGTTAATTTCATGGTTCATTCTTCTAGCATCACAGCAAACTTGAGTATATGGTTCATTTGACATTGTGCTTGTTGAGATTTCTGAACTGTGTAGTTAATTTCATAGTCATTCTTCTAGCATCACAGCAAACTTGAGTATATGGTTCACATGACATTGTGCTTGTTGAGATTTCTGAACTGTGTAGTTAATTTCATGGTTCATTCTTCTAGCATCACAGCAAACTTGAGTATATGGTTCACTTGACATTGTGCTTGTTGAGATTTCTGAACTGTGTAGTTAATTTCATAGTTCATTCTTCTAGCATCACAGCAAACTTGAGTATATGGTTCACTTGACATTGTGCTTGTTGAGATTTCTGAAATGTGTAGTTAATTTCATAGTTCATTCTTCTAGCATCACAGCAAACTTGAGTATATGGTTCACTTGACATTGTGCTTGTTGAGATTTCTGAACTGTGTAGTTAATTTCATTGTTCATTCTTCTATCATCACAGCAAACTTGAGTATATGGTTCACTTGACATTGTGCTTGTTGAGATTTCTGAACTGTGTAGTTAATTTCATATTTCATTCTTCTAGCATCACAGCAAACTTGAGTATATGGTTCACTTGACATTGTGCTTGTTGAGATTTCTGAATTGTGTAGTTAATTTCATGGTTCATTTGACATTGTGTTGTTGACATTTCTGAACTGTGTAGTTAATTTCATGGTTCATTTGACATTGTGTTGTTGACATTTCTGAACTGTGTAGTTAATTTCATGGTTCATTTGACATTGTGCTTTTTGAGATTTCTGAACTGTGTAGTTAATTTCATGGTTCATTCTTTGTCGTAGATTTATGATAGGAGAATTAAGACTAGGGTTTGTCCCTTCTGAATAGGTTGGAATGAGTGACAGATACGGTGAGAGCTGGTGAGAAAAAAAAAAACACAATAGAATTTCCCCACGTGAGATGATAGGATGTGATATAGAGGCTGTCTTTGAGAATCGAGATAATCTTCTCTCTCTCACCTATCTTCTACGACCGTTTTTAAAGGCGTCAGACAGTCTACACACAGATATATATATATTAATATATCTCTATCTACTCACGGGCACGCACATACACGTGACGACAGGTAAACACACAGACGTGGGAAAACTATAACACTGATTATACAGATAATTGGGATCGAGCTGACCAACGCACTGATTTTTTTGTTCAAGAGAGATATTTTAATTATCATATCAAAATCTCTCACAACACCAAAAATTACATCAAGGAAAAACATATACAAATAATCATAAAATTTAAGAAAATGCTACAAGGATGATAGCCCCGTTATGATCTTAGCTCTAGGTTTAGCCCACAGCCCCGTTAAGAGAACAGATGATGGCCCAAAGAGTTATAGATACGTAGGGTTGAGGCTAAGAGTTTTTCTTCTTTTCTCGTAAATGTATGCACAGAGTTGAATAATCTGATTTAGCCTAAGAAGTAAAGAAACTCTAGCAAATAGTAACAAATTCTGCAGGTTAAACAAAAAAAGAATTAAGACAGTAAATGGGTGACAATCTATAACTGTAAAATAACACTCTGATCTGCGTACACTCATTCATTCAGCCATGGCCATGGGTACACAGTTATACTCACAACTTTGCTCGCTGCCTCTGGGAACATACTCAATTCTAGGACCTTCACACAGACCCGAAAATGCAGTCCTTAACCAAGAAATCCCCAGTTCCAAAAGACGTACTAAACTCTCAGGGAACGATTCCTTGGGTGTTCTAATTTTTCGAATGTCTGATTAAGTCACATAAAATATTGTCCAGGCACGAAAGTTAGCAGAGCACAATGTCATTAGCTTTGGTTTCTAGAATTTAAGGAATGTCAGATCGGTGTCTACTTTCAGGAAGTTACTATATTTGGTCACCACAGTACTAGTCAAAACTCTGTCGGAATGTTTCTGATCTTTGCTTGCCACAACGGGCTGAATTGTACTGAAGAGTTATTCTGGAAGAATTAATTCTGGCGCGAAGGCCTCTTACTTCATTTAACTGTTACAGTTCAGGTAATGAAAGTGATTTGTTTCTTCCCAAATAAAGTTCACGTACTAGAACGCTGGTAAAGTTGGGTACCACCGTTTCACTATATAAAAGAAAGAACACATATCAAATAATTTACATATATGTACTCAATATAACTTACATTTTAATAGCAAGCCTACAGCTTGACTTATATTTAAAACTTCCCGTAAAATAAGTTATATTAAATAAATCAAACATCATGAATTAGAAAATACATACGTATTTCGTCAACACTCAATGATGTATCTAGCATTATAAGTTTAGTTTTTAAAATATATTCTCTCGTCTGATTATTTAGAAGTTAAATTACATTTCTTTATTAACCGACTGAATTTAAGCAAGAAATATAATTTCTGTTTTCCACTGAAACGCGTCACTAGAAAATAACAAACTATAAATTAAGCACTCTGTTCAAAAGAAACTAGTTAAAAATGAAATAAGCGACTTAACACTTTATCATTTCACAAAATACTAGATATAATATATATTACCTCAAAACAAAGCACTACAGGGTATCGCACAATTAAGAATTATACGCTTATATTTATGGAAGTCTAGAAGTTCGACAAATTGTCGCAACAAACTAAGAAACTTCGCTTATACAGCTCTACTCTTCGCGAACCACCTGTCTACTGCGATTATAGAGAAAGAATGAAGATAAAGTTTCAAACTAGGTTTAATATCTGAAACAGACAAAGGATGAACTATCTCCCCCGCCCCGATCTCTCCCCCTTCTCATAACAGCTACGTTTAACTTAGAGGCGTGTCGTAACTGCCACCAGGGCGATTACGCACCTGCGTTGACAAACTGACCGGGAAAAGCGCGTGTCAGTTGCAAATCTCAGACAACCGTCTGCCGTGCCACGAGTAATCTCACCCTTCGTTTAACAAACTGACCGAGAAATGGGCGTGTTAATTTCAAAGGTAGACAACTTGTCTGAAAGGCAGGGCAGTTTTCACACTACCAGCTGACCATGGCTCGTGGAGCATGAGTGTCATATGCGAAAAACCAGACCCTCTGTCTGCCTGCCCGTTCTGGCGGAGTGAATTCTCACACTACGGCCCAGAACTCGGCCGAAGAAAACACTGTCCCCGTGGGAACAGCAGACAGCTGTCGGCTCTCCTGGTCTGACGGAATGCATTATAACGCTTCTCGTCTGACTGACATCCACTCAATACCATCAGTGCGATACTCAGTTTTGAGAAACAAAACCGGTAAAGTTTAAAAATACTGAAGAAAATATTTTTCGCAACCGAGTGATGCGAAAAATACAGGAAAAACAAGTATGGAAAGATAATAAAATGAAAGGATTAGGGTGAGAGAATAGGAAGAAGATGTAGGTAATTTAATGACATAAAGACCTACGTGACAGGACGTCCCCCCTTAAGATATGGAAGCACTCCATGTCTACGTTATGGAATTAAATTTCCTATAACCGTAGCTTCGGGGTGTCTGTCTTCTTCCCTCTCATCTTCCCCCTCCATCTCTCTCCAATTCCTACTCGAGTCTACTCCCCAAAGTTTCCTTCCTCTGGAATGTCTCCCATGCGCGCTTGAAAGAGCGTCGCCGCTTCTGACATTTTTGAAAGATTTCCTGTGATAGCGGTGGAATATCCCTGCCACTATCATCATCTTCGTCAGCTCTGGCGATCGTCAGGAGATGGTCGGAGGTTGGCACTGGTCTTTCCAAGTATCTCTTTAAGAGATTTAAATGGAAAACCTTCTCCTTTCCTTGAATAGAGATCTGGTAGTTAGCCTTAGAAATCTTTTTCAGGACGGTAAACGGCCCTTGCCATCCGATCTTCAGTTGGTTGTTCTCGGTAGGGAGTAACACCAAAACTTTCTCTCCTGCTTCCAGTTCTCTCTCTTCCGTGACTTTCCTGTATCGGTTAGCGTGCTTGGTGCGTGCTCGCTTAAAGTTAGTCGTTGCTAGGTCCCACCCTAGTTTCAACCGTTCCTTTAAAACCGACACATATTTACTGGCTGAGACAACTGTCTCATCCGCCTTCTCGTCTGTCAGCGACCAAAGTAAGGCTTCAAGCGGGCCCTTAATGGGTCTGCCGAATAAGAGTGTAGCTGGCGGAAATCCTGTGGAAGTATGAGGAGATTCTCTGTAGCCAAATAATGCTGCAGGAATACAAAGATCCCAATCTTCAGGTTTCACTTGTGCCAGTTTACTTAGCATCATGTTGAGGTTTCCATTAGCACGTTCCACGAGCCCATTTCCGGCCGGAGTATATGGCTTAGTGTGGATGTGCTGGGTCCTCAAGATCTTAACGATCTCATCCATCAACAGGTTTCGGTATGGGGATCCGTTATCCGTCAACACTTGCTGAGGGAATCCCAACCGAGTGAAAATCTGCACGAGGGCTTCTGCGACATGCTTGGCATCTGCGCATGTTAGCGGGATAGCTTCTGCCCATAAAGTGCATGTATCGACTAAGGTCAGGATGAACCTGTTCCTTCTTTTAGTCCTTTCGAAAGGCCCTAAAATGTCGATCACAACCCGTTCGAATGGTGTTCCCACTATTGGCATTTCACCCATGTGGACTGGGGGTGTCCGTTGCTTGGGTGGTACACGTTGGCACTGGGCACAGGATTTGACGTACCTGATAATATCAGTGTTTACTCCTGGCCACCAATAATGAGTGGTTATACGTTGGTTTGTGGCGTTCTGTCCCATATGTCCGCTGAAGGGAAGAGAGTGCCCCATTTCTAGGATTTGGCTTCTGTACTGTTTCGGTACTAGGAGCTGGTTGTAACCTTGGTCAGGCTTGCCCGTTCTCCGATAAAGTACGCCATCCTTAGAAAAAATGTCCCCGTGCTGTTTGGGTTCCTTAGCCATGGGCAGTTTCCTAAAGCAGGGTGCCAAAGTAGGGTCCTTGTATTGCGCTTCTTTAAGTTCCATAGGTAACAAATTAGGCGCAGGCTCCCGTTCCTTCTTGGTTTGCCCTCTTGTAGTTACTGCTGCCACAATCGGCTCTTCCGGTTTCCCAATACACACGTATCTCCCGCCAAGTATGACTGGGTAGATGGGATCATCCATAACAGCCGCTTTGATCACCCCTCTGACAAAGTCAGAGTGTATCTCCACCAATGCGATGGGAAGCGCTGTAGGTGCATCACTCTTACGAACTCCACAAAGTTGGACGGTCTCTGCTGTCTCTTGACCGGGTTTGACCAGGTTTCTGGCAACAATGCAATCATAAGAAAGCCCCGTGTCAAATAAGCAAGAAGTTTGAGAACCGTTCAAAGTAACAGTACCTCGCGTTGAGGGTCTATCCCCAACAGGTTGGGAATCACTGTCAATAATTCCGCCTTGCGAGACTGTCAATAAGCATCCGATGCGTTTTGGCTCGGTGTGCTCGGTCTGATCATATGTCCCGTGCTCAGGGGTTCTCCCTTTGCCACCTTGTCCTTTCTGGCTGCGCTGCCATGTAGGGCGGTCGGGTTGATCAGACTGTTTGGGGTGGTTGGGGTACTTGTTCTTGTAGAACTTGGATTTTTCAGGAGGGGGGTTTTGAGGTCCAGTTTCTCTGTGGTTATTTAGGTTAGAAGCCTGAGAAGATTGCTCTAGGTTATGTTTTCGAAAATGCTCCTCTGTCGGTTTCCGCTTTGTGGCCGGTAGTTCAGCCAGCGCATTATGGTAACGCTCAGACTTCTCTAAGATGTCTTCAAGCTTTTCTGCCCCCTGCTCAGCTAGAAATCTCCGGGTATCTGCAGACAATGTGTTCTTTATTTGTTCTGTTAAAACAAATTCCTCAAGACCTTCATAGGTAGAGGGGAGCTGTGAGAGCTCTAGGCACTTTGTCAGATAACCCTTCAAACGAGACGAGAACTGCTGAAAAGTTTCAGAATTCTCTTTCCGGCTGTTGCGAAACAGTTGCAAAAATTTGCGAGCGTTCATTTCAAAGCGCTCCAGTAACGCTTTCTTCAACAGATCATAGTTGTCTTGTTGGCTGCTTTCCAGTTTGGCGTAAACATCATACGCAGAACTTTTCAAAGCCTGGGAAAGCTTCATGTTCCAACGCGACCTCTCTAAACCGTACAGAGTTGCAATTTTCTCAAATTTTTCTAGCCAAGTGTCAATCTTCTCATTTGGACAAGGGAAAGATTCTAGCGGAAAAGACATAGCAGTGAGATGGGTGGATTGAGTGTTAGAAGGATCAGTTAAGGAAGAATGAGGAGAAGACTCTCCATTGCTGGAGGTAGAGGCAGCACCACGACTTTGAAGTTCTAGAGCTTTAAGAGCCAACTCATGTTGTCTCTCTTTCCTCTCTCTCCTCTCTCTCCTTCTCATGCTGTCTCTCCTTCTCTTTTTCCTCATGCTGTCTCTCCTTCTCTCTTTCTCTCTCCCTGCGGATTTCCATTTCCTCATCCATCTTCCTCTGCTGTAATAGCCGGTCTTCCGCTTCTTTCCTCTCCGCTGCTTCTTCTTTCCTCTTTAGTTCTTCTTCTTTCCTCTCCGCATCATATCTCTCAAGTTCGTCCCTGACAAAAGCTTTCGCTTCTTCTCCTTCCAGTCCCTCCTCTCTCGCTTCGTCCCTGAGAAGTTGTCTAAGCTTTGCCCTCTCGGCCATATTATGTCAGTGACTGAGACTAGTGGAGAAAAAAACTAGGAAAAAGGATACACTGGTTCCTACCACTTACGAGAAAAAAATTTCCAAAAATTTAAAAGATGATATCCTTAACCCTGGGATACCTCCTCCAAATTAAAATCTAACTATCGCTGCTATTATCGGCAATAAAGCACCTAATGCAAAAACACGACTACGCCAACTAAATGGTAGTTAAGATTACTTCACTGAAAAATAAGTAGCTACAGTGGAAAAGCAAAATAATTATTGCAAAAATTACAGAGAAAAATAATCCCCTTAATTTTTAAGTCCACTATCAAGTTCACCCCTGAAGACAGTTAGGGTAAGGGAGGCAATTAATCTGGACAAATAGTCCGAAACGCACTCTTTAGCTTTTGCTCAAACACCTACTTCTTCAAAACCCAGTGAATGTTATACACTCACTACTTTACCAGCGTTTAGTATTACAAAATCAGTAATTAACATATATTCCGACAATCAACATGTAACTGAAATGTATATTATTTCTAAATGCTGTGGAAAAAACTATCAGTTTGTGTGGTCAGCACGCCCGTAAACAGATCGTTAGTCTAGGGGATAAATTATTTTTAAAAGATACAAAACTCACAAGACATCACACTCTTACTCTATTACAGAATAAAGAATCTGGCGTACAAAATCCAGATAGACGAGTCCACGTTTGTCGTACTCGTCTTCCTATTCTAAGTTCAAAAATCCGTCGGACGAGAACCCATTTGTCGTATCGCCTTAGGATTTTGGGTTCAATTCCCGGTAACGAGCGACCATTTGTCGTATCGCCTAGGATTTTGGGTTCAATTCCCGGTAACGAGCGACCATTTGTCGTAGATTTATGATAGGAGAATTAAGACTAGGGTTTGTCCCTTCTGAATAGGTTGGAATGAGTGACAGATACGGTGAGAGCTGGTGAGAAAAAAAAAAACACAATAGAATTTCCCCACGTGAGATGATAGGATGTGATATAGAGGCTGTCTTTGAGAATCGAGATAATCTTCTCTCTCTCACCTATCTTCTACGACCGTTTTTAAAGGCGTCAGACAGTCTACACACAGATATATATATATTAATATATCTCTATCTACTCACGGGCACGCACATACACGTGACGACAGGTAAACACACAGACGTGGGAAAACTATAACACTGATTATACAGATAATTGGGATCGAGCTGACCAACGCACTGATTTTTTTGTTCAAGAGAGATATTTTAATTATCATATCAAAATTTCTCACAATACCAAAAATTACATCAAGGAAAAACATATACAAATAGTCATAAAATTTAAGAAAATGCTACAAGGATGATAGCCCCGTTATGATCTTAGCTCTAGGTTTAGCCCACAGCCCCGTTAAGAGAACAGATGATGGCCCAAAGAGTTATAGATACGCAGGGTTGAGGCTAAGAGTTTTTCTTCTTTTCTCGTAAATGTATGCACAGAGTTGAATAATCTGATTTAGCCTAAGAAGTAAAGAAACTCTAGCAAATAGTAACAAATTCTGCATGTTAAACAAAAAAAGAATTAAGACAGTAAATGGGTGACAATCTATAACTGTAAAATAACACTCTGATCTGCGTACACTCATTCATTCAGCCATGGCCATGGGTACACAGTTATACTCACAACTTTGCTCGCTGCCTCTGGGAACATACTCAATTCTAGGATCTTCACACAGACCCGAAAATGCAGTCCTTAACCAAGAAATCCCCAGTTCCAAAAGACGTACTAAACTCTCAGGGAACGATTCCTTGGGTGTTCTAATTTTTCGAATGTCTGATTAAGTCACATAAAATATTGTCCAGGCACGAAAGTTAGCAGAGCACAATGTCATTAGCTTTGGTTTCTAGAATTTAAGGAATGTCAGATCGGTGTCTACTTTCAGGAAGTTACTATATTTGGTCACCACAGTACTAGTCAAAACTCTGTCGGAATGTTTCTGATCTTTGCTTGCCACAACGGGCTGAATTGTACTGAAGAGTTATTCTGGAAGAATTAATTCTGGCGCGAAGGCCTCTTACTTCATTTAACTGTTACAGTTCAGGTATTTTTTTTTTTTTTTTTTTTTTTTTTTTTTTTTTTTTTTTTTTTTTTTGCGTTCGCCCGCTAATACTCGAGACGAAATCTCAGGTTATTATTTTATGTCTAACCTGACATTGATTTTACGTGAGTATCCCTTTATTTCTTGTACAGAGACAGGTGTCCCTCGCCATTCAGGCAAATACTCGCCGATTTCGGAGGTACCCATTGCAGCTGGGTCGGCTCAGGAGCCGCCAGTCCCTGGTCGACGACACTCCTTCAAATGTCTTCGCCAGGTCTCGAGTTAATCCAGTCCAAATCCCAGTCGACGAAAAATCCTCAAATGCCGTCGCCCGGGTTTGATCCTGTATCACCCGGTCGCCAGAGCGGTGTTGTAACCACTACGCTAGCGCGGCTCCCAGTTCAGGTAATGAAAGTGATTTGTTTCTTCCCAAATAAAGTTCACGTACTAGAACGCTGGTAAAGTTGGGTACCACCGTTTCACTATATAAAAGAAAGAACACATATCAAATAATTTACATATATATGTACTCAATATAACTTACATTTTAATGGCAAACTTCAGCTTGACTTATATTTAAAACTTCCCGTAAAATAAGTTATATTAAATAAATCAAACATCATGAATTAGAAAATACATACGTATTTCGTCAACACTCAATGATGTATCTAGCGTTATAAGTTTAGTTTTTAAAATATATTCTCTCGTCTGATTATTTAGAAGTTAAATTACATTTCTTTATTAACCGACTGAATTTAAGCAAGAAATATAATTTCTGTTTTCCACTGAAACGCGTCACTAGAAATAACAAACTATAAATTAAGCACTCTGTTCCAAAGAAACTAGTTAAAAATGAAATAAGCGACTTAACACTTTATCATTTCACAAAATACTAGATATAATATATATTACCTCAAAACACAGCACTACAGGGTATCGCACAATTAAGAATTATACGCTTATATTTATGGAAGTCTAGAAGTTCGACAAATTGTCGCAACAAACTAAGAAACTTCGCTTATACCGCTCTACTCTTCGCGAACCACCTGTCTACTGCGATTATAGAGAAAGAATGAAGATAAAGTTTCAAACTAGGTTTAATATCTGAAACAGACAAAGGATGAACTATCTCCCCCGCCCCGATCTCTCCCCCTTCTCATAACAGCTACGTTTAACTTAGAGGCGTGTCGTAACTGCCACCAGGGCGATTACGCACCTGCGTTGACAAACTGACCGGGAAAAGCGCGTGTCAGTTGCAAATCTCAGACAACCGTCTGCCGTGCCACGAGTAATCTCACCCTTCGTTTAACAAACTGACCGAGAAACGGGCGTGTTAATTTCAAAGGTAGACAACTTGTCTGAAAGGCAGGGCAGTTTTCACACTACCAGCTGACCATGGCTCGTGGAGCATGAGTGTCATATGCGAAAAACCAGACCCTCTGTCTGCCTGCCCGTTCTGGCGGAGTGAATTCTCACACTACGGCCCAGAACTCGGCCGAAGAAAACACTGTCCCCGTGGGAACAGCAGACAGCTGTCGGCTCTCCCGGTCTGACGGAATGCATTATAACGCTTCTCGTCTGACTGACATCCACGTAATACCATCAGTGCGATACTCAGTTTTGAGAAACAAAACCGGTAAAGTTTAAAAATACTGAAGAAAATATTTTTCGCAACCGAGTGATGTGAAAAATACAGGAAAAACAAGTATGGAAAGATAATAAAATGAAAGGATTAGGGTGAGAGAATAGGAAGAAGATGTAGGTAATTTAATGACATAAAGACCTACGTGACATTCTTCTAGCATCATAGCAAACGAGTATATGGTTAATTTGACATTGTGCTTGTTGAGAGTTGTGAACAGTGTAGTTTCATGGTTCATTTTGCCTGTCATCTTTACTTTAATTTGTTTTCTCTATGGAGAATAAAGCCATCACTGCAGATAGTCCCCTTCAGCAAGCCTGCTCCAAACACTCATGCTCCTGCATCAGTGGCTTCTGTTGCCAGTCTTTATGTTGATGCTGTCAGCCCCAAGCACAGTTTTGTCAGTGCTGCTGACTAATCCCCTCACAAATCTCATTGCACATAAAGGCTTAATCCATATTTTCTGATAATAAATAAATGTGTCCAGACATTGTTTTCTGATCTTGTAAGTATCCTTGATTTTACTCATGGTCCACATGACCTAAAAAAAAATTTGCTGACCCCTGATCTTTCTCTTTGGTCCTTGGCAAGTGAATGACAATACAATCAGTGACCATCAGGCCTGGTGGTGTTTTGTAGGGCAGACTGTCTTAACCTTGCTGAATTGACAGCCATCCGTCGTGTGGTGCCTCAGCTCTGGTTCAGCTGGCCTCTCTGTTGTCCATAGCATTGCAGTTCTTTTGATGGTATCTGTGTCTCTTCTGAGGATGTGACCGTCCCACGAGCAGTGTCTGCCTGCTATATGGGTAAGCATTTCTTCTTGGTGGCTTTGAGTCATCAGTTCTTGCTTCCTTCTTCACTACCTTTGCCTTCCCCAACACAATATTAGAGGCAGGTACCCATTTACAGCTGGGTAGACTGTGGATCCCTGAACCCAACAACTGTTCTGAGAGAGGAAAGTGCTATAGCCACTTAATCAGATGCACAGTAAATATATAATTATGAATAGTTCACAAACCAGACAATTTTGTCTCCTCAGCAGCAAACAAAATATTGATACACTTCTGTAAGCTGAATTATTAGCCAATCATCTCTCACTGTCAAGATGATCAGAAAATATAGAAATATTCTCATTTTTTAACAATAATAGACAGGAGAAATGTATCATTTAGTCAAGATAATAATAGACAGACAGGAGAAATGTATCATTTAGTCAAGATAATAATACCAAGACAATATGTTTATGCGTTTCATAAGATAGGAAGATTTGGAGAATCTGATAAAAGCTGTTAAACTCAACAGAAGAGGAAAACAGAGAAATACATTGTCTAGGGTGACCATGCATCCGGATTTGTCTGGCTTTTAACATTGAAATGTGGTGTCTGGCCGGCTTTTTAAAAAATTGCAATTTGACTGGCTTTTTGACAAAATTGGAAAAAGAAGAAAAAAATTGATTTTTTTAAATGCGAAAAAAGAAATTCTGAAAAAAATCTAATTGTTGTTCATTGAGTAAGTAAAACTTGATTAAATGTTATCAAGATTTTGTATTTCTTGTTAATGCAATGAAATTATCAAATTCAATCATTATTGTTTGGTAATAGTATTATATACACATATAATATCTTTACAATTCAGGGCCCCGGTTTATTATACATTGTATAAGCAGTGTACATTTGTTCAAATTCAATTCATATTTACTTCATTTAGTCCATGGTTAAAGACTAAATGAATTAAATATAAAAGGCATCAAATAAAAAAGTTAGAATTTATGCCGCTTAAACATGGAATAGTAAACAGGGGCCCGAATGGTAAAGATATTACATTTTTTTTAGTTACTGGTTTAGTGTGATAACAAATTAATTTATTGATGTTGAAAAATAATGCTTGATGGAATAATTATTAAAACATGCATTTTATGAAGATTTAAAAACAAATTTTTATTTCATTGAAGTATTTCTATATATCTTACCATGATTCTTTACATCTTCTTCTTCTTTGATCCTTAGCCGCCGACCATCAAAGCAGTCAGTGGCCATCACGCCTAGTGGCATCTTGTAGGGCAACAACAAATGATTCTTTACATAGATGTATTAAATTAGTGAAATCATTGTGTCCTCTTTTGTGTCCTCTTTTGTGTCCTCTTTTTCTTAAAAAGTGTCCTCCTTTTAGTATTAAAAAAATCAGAAAATGTCCTCCTTTAAAAGAAAATAATATAGTCACCCTAACATCGTCAAGGGAGCCACGGTAGCATAGTGGTTAGTGCACTGGCTTCCTAGCTCTGGTCTATAGTTCGATCCCCAGATGAGGTGGGATTTTTTTAGGCCGCAAACAGCTCCTGGGTCGACCCAGCCCCAAATGGATACCAGAGCAACTGTGGGAAGGTTAAGGCGGCCGGCATGATGCTGACCACATCACCCCTAGTGTGCTGACAGTCAAGAAAATATGGGCCTAACACCATATTCCCAATATGCCTCAATGGGCATGTAACGGGATCCTTTTAACATCGTCAAGCTGACCAAATGGCTTTGCTGGACAGTGAAGACACAACTGATTCAAACTTGATTTGGCTTGACAGTGAAGACACAACTGATTCATGACACACTAGATACTGTAGGAAAGCTCAGAGACACGGTAACCAACTTGGTGAGCATAAAATTGTACAAATAAGACATTGTTGATGACAAAAACGTAGTAAAAATGTTATGACTCAGCTGGGCAGTGTCAATTTGTTGCTGACAAAAAACATAGTAAATAGTTAATGACTCGGCGGGGTAGTATCAATTTGTTGATGCCAAAAACATAGTAAAGCGTTAATGACTCAGCTGGGTAGTGTCAATTTGTTGATGACAAAAACATAGTAAAGATTTAATCTGCCATCACTGGTGTCAATACCTTGTCGAGGTATGGCGGCTTGCGTACCCTGATTATCCCCAGAGCTCTGCCAGTGGGAGTTTTACTCCAGGAAGGTTCTACCAAGCTTGACAGGTTTGCGCGGGCAGGGGTCAGACTAAAGCAGGCACCCTGGTCCTCCAGGTTGGAGGTTTTAGCATAGGGCCGACACCCCTGTCTAGGTTAAAAAGAAACCACGGTACGGAAAGGACAACAAATGAACAAACTTTACTGCGGGACAGACATCCAGAGTCTGAAGCTTGTATGACTGCCACTGGTGAAAGCCAAAAAGAAGCATTTGACAAGAAAACGGATGTCCTGATCGTGAAACATGAAACTAGAATAGGATTTTGGAACGTCAGGATAATGAACAAGACAGGAAAACTAAAACAAGTCACAGCGGAAATGAAAAACTACAGATTACACATCCTAGGGATAAGCGAGAGCAGATGGACTGGGACAAGTAAGATTGAAACAGCAACAAGAGAAACAGTACTTTACTCTGAAAGAGAGAATGGACAGCACAATGAAGGTGTAGCCATTATCCTAAAGAAATGAATAGAAAGGACATTACTGAAATGGAAGCCCCTCAATAACAGACTGATAAGAATAAGACTGAGAGGGAGATGCAACAAAACCACAATAATACAATGCTGTGCACCAACAGATGACAGCGACGAAGAGGTCGAGGGTGAATTCTACCAACAGCTGCAAAAGAAAATGGAAACCACACCTAGATACGACCTTATCATAGTAATGGGAGACCTCAATGTGAAAGTTGGAACACACAATACATATAATGAAAGAGTAATGGGGAAATGCTGCAGTGGAACAGTAAAAGAGAATGGGGATAAACTAATAAATTTATGTAGCATTAACAACTTGGTCATTGGAGGAATGCTGTTTCCACACAAAGAAATTCACAAATTGACATGGGAATCACCATACGGCAGGGACAGAAACCAGATAGACCACATTATGATCAATGGTAGATGGAGGCATTCATTACAAGATGTGAAAATAAGAAGAGGTGCAGATGTGGGAAGCAATCACCACTTAGTAGTAGCAAGATTGAAGGTGAAACTCAAAACCGCAGGACCAATTGTCAATAAACTGAAACGGTATGACATCAGCAAATTGAAGGACCCCCTTACCAAAAAAACTTTTGTGGCTGATATAAAGAAACGATATCAAATTGCTAAAAGCCAGGAAAAGACATTGACTGAGTATGTTGACCAGAAATTCAACACTATTTCAACAATATATAAGGAAAGCAGCAAATCATGCTTGAGATTCCAGGAAAGGAAGAGGCAAGATTGGATAACACCAGAAACATTAAACACCATAGCGATGAGAAAAGAAAGAAAATAGAAGCGAAGTCCCCCAGGTTAAAGCAATTATATAGCGAACAGTACAGTCAGCTGACAAGGAAGTAAAACATCAAACCCGAGCCAACAAAAGGAAATTCCTAGATGATCTTGCAAGACAGGCAGAAGAGGCAGCACTGAGAAATGAACAAAGCACAGTAAATAAAATAACTAAAACCATCAGCGGAAAACGAGATGCAAACAATATTACATTAGTAAGAGATAAGCAAGGCACTCATATCACCACGGCAAAGGGACAGGAAACAATATTGGCAGAGCATTTCAGAGAAACTCTGAACAAGGAACCACCAGAGATACAGTTGAATGTTCCTGAGGCTGAAAATGAACTAGACGTTAATACGAACTTTCCAGGAAGGGAAGAAATCATCATGGCAATCAAAGGGTTAAAGAATGGAAAAGCTCCTGGTCACGATAATTTAAATGCAGAGCTATGTTAGACAGACCCTGAAGTAGCAGTAGAACTATTAGAACCACTATTTGCACAAGTCTGGGAAACTGAGACAACACCAACAGAGTGGAATAAAGGAATAATTGTCAAATTGCCCAAGAAGGGCGACCTTGCAGACTGCAACAACTGGAGAGGAATTACTCTCCTCTCAGTCAGTTCCCTGTAAAATACTAGGCAGAATAATTATCCAGAGAATTTCAAAAGCAGTAGACCACAAACTGAGGAAAGAACAAGCAGGATTCAGAAAGAATGAAAGATGTGCAGATCATATATTTACCCTCGGGAACATTATAGAGCAGTGCTCAGAATGGCAGAGACAGCCGTACATAAATTTCGTTGATTTTGAAAAGGCTTGTTACAGTATACATAGGGACAGTCTATTGAAAATACTGAGGGCTTATGGAATTCCAAGCTGCATAGTGTCCATCATAAAACGCCTCTATGCCAACTTTACATGTAGTGTTGGGCAGAGCAACCTAACTTTTGAGGTGAAGACAAGAGTCTGACAGGGATGCCCCTTATCAACCACTTCATATTTAACTGTCATAGAGTGGGTGATGTGACCGACAACAGAGGGCAGTCCAAGAGGAATAAGATGGACTACGTTTTCTACATTGGAAGATCTGGAATATGCAGATGACATTGCACTACTCACACATTCGCGTCAATACATCCAGGAAAAAACGGATAGACTTAATAAGTATAGCCAGCAGGTGGGTCTGAACATCAATCTGAAGAAGACAGAGGTCATGACACTCAATGTTGGCAACCCTGAGCCCATAACAATAAGGAATCAGAAGGTGGAACAGACACCTTTACATACCTAGGATGCATAGTAACACCAGACAGCGGAACAAGCAAAGACGTCAGTAACAGAATAAATAAAGCAAGAACAGCCTTTGCTAGTCTAAACAACATCTGGAAGTCCTCTCAGTACAGCACAAACACAAAATTAAGATTATACGAGAGCTGTGTACTTTCTGTGTTTCTCTACGGTGCGCAATTCTGGAGAGAAGGAAATGTCAAAATTGTCCTCTTTCCACACAGTCTGCCTAAGAAAAATCCTCCTAATCTTTTGGCCAAATACCATCACCAACCAAGAACTACTTACTCAGAGCAACCAAGAGGATATGCATACCATCATAGCTGGCAGATGCTGGAGTTGGGTTGGGCCCATCCTCAGAAGAGACCCTGATGCCATCACAAGAACAGCTATGCTATGGATCCCTGGAGGAAAGCGAAAGAGAGGCAGACCAAAAAATAACTTGGCGGAGAACTGTGGAGGCCGAGATGCAAAGAGTGAATAAAAGCTGTGGCACTGCACGAAGGATGGCCGCCGACCGAGCAAATTGGAAGCAGTTTGTTTCTGCCCTACAAGACGCCACCAGGCGTGATGGCCACTGACTGCTTTGACAGTCGGCGGCTAAGGATCTAAGAAGAAGAAAGATTTAATAACTCAGCTGGTTAGTGCCAATTTGTTGATGACAAAAGCATAGTAAAGATTTAATGACTCAGGTTGGTACTTTTGATGATAAAAACATAGTAAAGATTTAATGATTCAGCTGTGTAGTGTCAATTTGTTGATGACTGTAGCCGGAGTTACAATAAGAGATAAAAGGGAAGTTAATCAAATGGATGTAATGTACAGAAACAAACGGGTGTAGAGTAGAGGTAGGTCTTACATCCCTTTAGGTTACAAAGTACATACTTGTTTGTCTGATAAGACGAGTGATGACGTGATTCACGTGAATGAGTGAACGCTGTTTATGAGCGGGAAGAAATTAAGTTCTAGATGCTACAACTATAAACAAGTCAACTACAAGACATTGTATAAATGATGCTACAAGTATAAACAAGTCAGCTACAAGACATTGTATAAACAATGCTACAAGTATAAATAAGTCAAATAAACGATGCTACAAGTATAAACAAGCCAACTACAAGACATTGTATAAACGATGCTTACTTACGTACTTAGTCGTTCCCCTTCTACCATGAGGTGTAGAGGTTTGGAAGAGAGAGCGCCAGACTATCCTATCGACTGTCTTCATCCTGGCCTGGTTCCATTCTAGTCCTCGGTCCTTCAAAGATTGTCTAATGTTGTCCTCCCAGCGGACTCTGGGTTGTCCTGGGGGTCTGGATCCCTGGCTCTTTGTTTCCCATGCTTGTCGTGGTATCCGATCTTCTCCCATTCTGCAGACATGGCCAAACCATCTTAGTTGGGACTGTTCTACTTGGGTCCGTAGGGGGTGGGATTTTAGGCCTTGACGTATTGTCTGGTTGCGGACCATGTCTCTTCTTGTTACTTCAACCACCTTCCTCAGATAGGTCATTTCTGAGGTTTGGATCTGGCTTTTGTGGGTTGTAGTCATTGCCCATGACTTACTTACTTAGTCATTCCCCTTCTACCGTGAGGTGTAGAGGTATTGCCCATGACTCGCATCCATATGTCAGGACTGGGACATAAGTGGAGCGGTATACAGCCATCTTCGTTTTCTTACCAACCTCTCTTTTGCTGAGGAATCCTCGATTTATGGCCTGAAAAAGTCTCCCAGCTGCTGCTTTTCGAGTGGCCAACTCTTCTTTGATGCCTCCCTTTCGATCTATAATAGCTCCGAGATATTTAAAGTGGTCGACCTGCTCGAGGACCTGTTCTCCCAGCTTAATCTGATGTCTTCTTTCTTCTCGTGATATCACCATGGATTTTGTTTTTGAGCTGCTTATGACCATCCCTCTCTTCTCCAGCTCTTCCTTCCAGACTTGCAGGTTGGATTGGAGATGTGCCTCTGATTTAGCAATCAGGGCAACATCATCAGCAAATGCCAGCTTTGAAATACATACCTGTCTCATCTTCCAGTACCCCACTGAATATTTTCTTGTTCTCTCCTTACATGCCTTGATGACATCGTCCATGAGGAGTATGAAAAGATAAGGTGACAGGATATCACTTTGTCTTACACCAGTGGTGGTCCTGAACTCTTCTGACTTATGGTTTGCTGTCCTCACATAATTTCTGCAAGACTTGTAGAAGCTCTGTATAGCATGAATCAGAGGTGCTGGAATGTTCTTCCTTGCCAAACAGTCCCAAAGTTTGCTCTGGGGACCCTGTCAAATGCCTTTTCCAGATCTATGAAACAAAGATGGATCTCACTCTTATACTCAAGAGCCTTTTCACTCAGCTGTCTGAGTGTGAAGATTAGGTCTTGAGTACTTCGGTTTGCTCAGAATCCGCACTGGATCTCATCCAATTGTGGCTCAGCTAGGCGTCAGAGTCTATTCTCTAGGATTCTGGAGTAGATTTTACCAGGGACACTGAGAAAGGATATGCCTCTGTGGTTTCCACATTGTCGATTGTCACCTTTTTTGAAAATTGGTGTTATGATGGCAATCTCCCAATCCTTTGGTATGGTCTTGTTGCACCACGCTGCCTGTAGGACCCTTAAGAGTAATAGGTTACCTGATGCTCCCATGTACTTAACCATTTCTGGTGTTATTCCATCATGCCCTGCTGCTTTGCCCATCTTGATTTTCTCCAGTCCTGCCTTCAGTTCTTCCATCTACAAGACATTGTATAAATGATGCTACAAGTATAAACAAGTCAGCTACAAGAAATTGTATAAATGATGCTACAAGTATAAACAAGTCAACTACAAGACATTGTATAAACGATGCTACCGGTATAAACAAGTCAACTAAAAGACATTCGTGTGTTACCGGGGCTCGAAAGGGGAGCAAAGAATAGTAACACTGTTTCCTGCCAAGCATGTCGTAGAAAGCGACTAAGGAGGGTTGGGCATGGGGCTGGTTACCTGTAAAAAATTTAAACCACAAAAAACTTCAACAAACATGGACAAGTTAATTAAGGAAAATAAAACACGGCCATCCAAGACAGGGGAAGGTCCTCTCGCAGGGAGGCATATGATGCAACACAGAGAAAGCCGAAAGGAGTCTGTGTTACTGACTAACCTTCTTTCTTCTAGGAGAAGAAGAGAGCTGGAAACAGAGGTGAAAATGATGAGGAGATGGTGGAAAGAACTTGAGATGATGGCACGTGACAGGAGGACTTGGCATGTGTTTGTTGAAGGCCTGTGCTCCTTTGGGAGTGGAGGGTTATGAATGAATGAATAAAAGACATTGTATAAACGATGCTACAAGTATAAACAAGTCAACTACAAGAAATTGTATAAACGATGCTACTGGTATAAACACGTCAACTAAAAGACATTGTATAAATGATGCTACAAGTATAAACAAGTCAACTACAAGACATTGTATAAACGATGCTACAAGTATAAACAAGTCAGCAACAAGACATTGTATAAATGATGCTACAAGTATAAACAAGTCAAATAAACGATGCTTCAAGTATAAATGAATCAACTACAAGACATTGTATAAACGATGCTACAAGTACAAACAAGTCAGCTACAAGTCATTGTATAAAAGATGCTACAAGTATAAACAAGTCAGCTACAAGACATTGTATAAACGATGCTACAAGTACAAACAAGTCAGCTACAAGACATTGTATAAACGATGCTACAAGTATAAACAAGTCAAATAAACGATGCTACAAGTATAAACGAATCAACTACAAGACAATGTATAAACGATGCTACAAGTACAAACAAGTCAGCTACAAGTCATTGCATAAACAATGCTACAAGTATAAACAAGTCAGCTACAAGACATTGTATAAAAAATGCTACAAGTATAAACAAGTCAAATAAACGATGCTACAATTATAAACGAATCAACTACAAGACATTGTATAAACGATGCTACAAGTACAAACAAGTCAGCTACAAGTCATTGTATAAATGATGTTACAAGTATAAACAAGTCAACTACAAGACACTGTATTAATGATGCTACAAGTACAAACAAGTCAGCTACAAGACATTGTATAAACGATGCTACAAGTATAAACAAGTCAGCTACAAGACATATAAACGATGCTACAAGTATAAACAAGTCAGCTGCAAGACATTGTATACATGATGCTACAAGTATAAACAAGTCATCTAAACGAGGCTACAAGTATAAATAAGTCAACTAAACGATGCTACAAGTATAAACAAGTAAAATAAACGATGCTAGAAGTATAAACAAGTCAGCTACAAGACATTGTATAAACAATGCTACAAGTATAAACAATTCAACTAAACGATGCTACAAGTATAAACGAGTCAACTAAACGATGCTAAAGTATAAACGAGTCAACTAATGGACATTGTATAAACGATGCTACAAGTATAAACAAGTCAAATAAACGATGCTACAAGTATAAACAAGTCAACTACAAAACATTGTATGAACGATGCTACCAGTATAAACAAGTCAACTAAAAGACATTGTATAAACGATGCTACAAAAATAAACAAGTCAACTACAAGACATTGTATAAACAATGCTACAAGTATAAACAAGTCAACTACAAGACATTGTAAAAACGATGCTACAAGTTTAAACAAGTCAACTAAACGATGCTACAAGTATAAACGAGTCAACTAAACGATGCTATAAGTATAAACGAGTCAACTAAACGATGCTACAAGTATAAACGAGTCAACTACAGGACATTATATAAACGATGCTACAAGTATAAACAAGTCAACTAAACAATGCTACAAGTATAAAAGAGTCAACTAAACAATGATAAAGTATAAACGAGTCAACTAAAGGACATTGTATAAACGATGCTACAAGTATAAACAAGTCAAATAAACGATGCTACAAGTATAAACAAGTCAACTACAAGACATTGTATAAACGATGCTACAAGTATAAACAAGTCGGCTACAAGAAATTGTATAAATGATGCTACAAGTATAAACAAGTCAACTACGAGACATTGCATAAACGATGCTACCGGTATAAACAAGTCAACTAAAATGCATTGTATAAACGATGCTACAAGTATAAACAAGTCAACTACAAGACATTGTATAAACGATGCTACAAGTATAAACAAGTCAGCTACAAGACATTGTATAAATGATGCTACAAGTATAAACAAGTCAACTAAACGATGCTACGAGTTTAAACAAGTCATCTACAAGACACTGTATAAACGATGCTACAAGTATAAACAAGTCAGCTACAAGACATTGTATAAACGATGCTACAAGTATAAACAAGTCAGCTACAAGACGTATAAATGATGCTACAAGTATAAACAAGTCAGATACAAGACATTGTATAAATGATGCTACAAGTATAAACAAATCAACTAAACGATGCTACGAGTATAAACAAGTCAGCTACAAGACATTGTATAAACGATGCTACAAGTATAAACAAGTCAACTAAACGATGCTACAAGTATAAATGAGTCGACTAAACGATGCTACAAGTATAAACGAGTCAACTAAATGATGCTACAAGTATAAACAAGTCAACTAAACGATGCTACAAGTCTAAACAAGTCAGCTACAAGACATTGTATAAACGATGCTACAAGTATAAACAAGTCAACTAAACGATGCTACAGGTATAAACGAGTCAACTGAACGATGCTACAAGTATAAACGAGTCAACTAAACGATGCTACAAGTATAAACGATGCTACAAGTATAAACGAGTCAACTACAGGACATTGTATAAACGATGCTACAAGTATAAACAAGTCAAATAAACAGTGCTTCAAGTATAAACGAGTCAACTAAACAATGCTACAAGTATAAACGAGTCATTTAAAGGACATTGTATAAACGATGCTACAAGTATAAACAAGTCAACTAAACAATGCTACAAGTATAAACGAGTCAACTAAACGATGCTACAACTATAAAGGAGTCAACTTAAGGACTGTATAAATGATGCTACAACTATAAACGAGTTGTATAAACGGTGTTACAACTATAAACGAGTCAACTAAAGGACATTGTATAAACGATGCTACAACTATAAACGAGTCAACTACAGAACATAACACAAACGATGCTACAAATATAAACGAGTCAAGTATAAACGAGTTAACTACAGAACATTGTATAAACGATGCCACAGCTATAAACGAATTGTATAAACAATGTTACAACTATAAACGAGTAAAATATAAAGGAGTCAAATACAGGACATTGTATACACGATTCCACAACTATAAACGAGCCGTATAAATGATGCAACAAATATAAACGAGTCAACTATAAATGAGTCAACTACAGGGCATTGTATAAAAGATGTTACAACTATAAATGATGCTACAACTATACACGAGTCAAATATAGGACATTGCATAAACGAGTCAACTATAGGACATTGTATAAATGATGCCTACAACTATAAACGAGTCAACTATAGGACATTGTATAAACGATGCTACAACTATAAACGAGTCAACTACAGGACATAACATAAACGATGCTACAAATATAAACGAGTCAAGTATAAACGAGTCAACTATAGGACATTGTATAAACGATGCCTACAACTATAAATGAGTCAACTATAGGACATTGTATAAACGATGCCTACAACTATAAACGAGTCAACTATAGGACATTGTATAAACGATGCCTACAACTATAAACGAGTCAACTATAGGACATTGTATACACGAATAATGAGAGCGTGCGTGGTTAGAGCGCAGGCCTCTCGCGGCAAAGTTGGCGGGTTGGAAACACAGTGTTGTCACGCTTCTATCAACTAGAAATGGATATCTGACCTACTCTTGGGCCAGGAAAGGCATCGAGGAGATGAAGTGGTTCTCAAAGCTTTATCTAGCATTGTAAAATCTCTAACACTTCACTCCTCTACGGCAGCATCTGCAAAGAGATTATCCTTTTTGCCCATTTGTCAATGTCTAACGCTTTCTGGGTGTTATTTTTGTTGTTCTCCATCTTCAGAGCCATCCAATATGACTAGCTTGACATTTGAATTGACTCTGTTTTTTTGTCGCGATACATTTCTTTGATTTCACCAGACTATTGTCAGATAGTGATAACCTGTTACTGTATTAAACCACACAGACAATGTCTGGACGGAAGTGATTAAGTAATTATCACCCGTACTTTCGCGGGTCCCAGAAAGATAAGCCGCTACATATCGTTGCACCCAGCCATTTTTCACAGACAACATCTGGTCTTATTTTTGTATTATCCGCCCAAGTGTCTGAACGCGCTTGTAGGGAACAATGCCTCCAGGCGAACATGCTGGTCTGGCGGAAACGGTTACGTTAAAGTCCACTATCATTTTCCCGTTGACCTCATGAAGTCATTCTGGTTCAACAACTTAAGCGATTACAATTAATCCTTCAGGATGGTAAATCAGCCGTGAAATAACACTATCGCAGTATGAACAGAGGTCAGCCGATGATTGAGGCGTGGCGGGGCACAGGTTTATGTACGTAAAATGAAGAAATAAATAGATAGTGGCAGAGAGAGAAAAGAAGAAATTGGTCTATATGAACTGGCAGTTTTAGAATTGGTTTCTCACAAATTACTCACACTTTTTTTAAACAAAGTATTCCGTTCAAACCTTAATGGGTTATAATTAGGACATATAGTGTAATAAATTCAAGACAGTAAAATCAGACTTCTGATATCCTGATATAGTATAATCTTTAGCCCTCCACTCAGTCCAAATGTAGTAAACCAAAATTGTGTGAATCAATGTGTGTGTTACACCCTGTTATCAAGAAACAAACAAACAATAAAAGAAACGAACTAATACAAATAAGAAAAGAAAAAAAAGTAAAATCTCTCACAACTGCCCTGCTGTTAACAAAGTGGAAGGGGGTGAGAAAGCCTGGAGGTGTCCGAGATTACATCAAATCCACCAACTATCTGCCATCATCCACACTCTATCAGACTTCCCCTTACCTCCCCATTTAAGTTACTCACAGCTATCAATAGAATATAGAAGAGGTGTTGAGAATAGACAGACCTAGGGAACTGCATAATATAGTCAAACAATATTTAACACGAACACATGTTAATATATAGTGGCTGGGAATGTGAAGGTCTGATGCTGTTCTTACAATGCATGTGACTTTAAACAGATGAAAGTCAATTAAATATCTGGTAAAGTCCGTTATATAACTAGAACCACCAGGCCTTTACACCCCTCCACTTTAATAGTATTCTTGTTCATAGTTTCTTCTTGATTTTTGTTGTTGTTGTTTTTCTTTTTCTATTTATTTAACATATAAGCACTATTGTGATTATCCCTATTTACATTGATTTGACAAATGTGATGCCACTTTCTCATGTATTTTTTTTTTTTTTAAATTAATGAAGATAAACAGAAATCCCGTTCAACCTCTGATGGGTTATAATTAGGATATATATTGTTTTCAATTCCAAATAATATGAACAACTGCCGACATGAGAAAGTGGCATCACATTTGAAAATAGGGATACTCACAATTGTGCTTAGGCCTATACGTTAAATAATAAAATAAAAAACAAAATCAAGAAGAAACTATGAACAAGAATAATATTAAAGTGGAGGGGTGTAAAGGCCTGGTGGTTCTAGTTATATAACGGACTTTACCAGATATTTAATTGACTTTCATCTGTTTAAAGTCACATGCATTGTAAGAACAGCATCAGACCTTCACATTCCCAGCCACTATATATTAACATGTGTTCGTGTTAAATATTGTTTGACTATATTATGCAGTTCCCTAGGTCTGTCTATTCTCAACACCTCCTCTATATTTATAGGTAAGTTGGATGCCTGCAAATAATCCAATATTGGTATTCTCATTTGGTCATACCTCTTACACTTTAACAAGAAATGTTCTATATTATTGTCTTGAAGACATCCTGCACAGTAAGGTTCTTCTATTCTGAAATAGCCTTTTCCCAGCTGTAGTCTGAGAAGTTCCTTATTACTGGGAATTTTGAATTCCCTAGATATTGTTTCTCATGTCGGCAGTTGTTCATATTATTTGGAATTGAAAACAATATATATCCTAATTATAACCCATCAGAGGTTGAACGGGATTTTTTTTTTTCATTAATAAAAAAAAAAAAAAAAAAATAGTCAATAGAATCCTTTTAAAATTAGAAAACTTGCCTCGTTTTAAATAAAGATGTCCGAAAGTCCTCATATACTCAAAAGTAGGAAGTCAGTAGTTCGCTAACGAAAATTGTAACAAAAATATTTCTTTTAACTTAACAAGTCTTGAATTTGGGGGCGGTTAAAAAAAAAAAAACCTAGATTTTCATTGAAAAAAACAACCTAGACTCCTAGAAGGCAAAAATAAATAAAAGATTAAAAAAAAAAATTTCAGTGGCAACGCTGTTTATTAGAATACAACAATGTTACAAACAACTGATCCAAACTTTTTTTATGTAGACCACGTGACTAGCGCCGCCATTTTGGTTCAGCAGAAACGTTAGTTAGTGACACAACACATAGAGTTAAACCTGTTATTACAACAGGTCAAGAACATACACCTATCGGGATAAACTACTCCGAGAGTTCCGGTGCTGGTAGATACCATTATTATTATTTTTTTTTAATAGGTCCGAGGTTTCAAAATAAAATGTGAATTATCTTGTAAGCACCTTCTTCTTTTTCTTCAAGTAGGCCTACCGTGCCTAGTGGCGTAGGAGATCATGTCTCTCCACAACTTCCTGTCTCCAGTACAATTTATCAATTCTGTTGTTGATCTCTTTCCATGCCACGATGTCAAACTGTCCAGTATTTACTCTCTTTGTCTTTCCCTATCTCTTTTTCCTTCAATCTTACCTGTGGTTACGATATATTCCAGCTTACCTGTGGTTACGATATATTCCAGCTTACCTGTGGTTACGATATATTCCAGCTTTCCTCTTCTCATAACATGCCCCAAAAAAGTGGATTGCGTCTTTCTAACTTGTGAAATAAGTTTCCTTTGTGCATTGGCCTCTTTCTGGACATCCTCATTACTCTTTTTGGCTGTCCATGATATTTTTAACATTCTTCTGTAAAACCACATCTCTGTGGCCTCTAGTGTCTTCCCTACTTGTTTACTAATTGTCCATGACTCACTCCCATATGTCAGGATTGGTTCTATTTAACAATGAAGAACTCTCTTTCTTACTTCCAATGACAAAGAATTGTTGCATGAAATACTCTTCATTTTATAGAATGCTGTTTTTGCCTGAGCTATTCTGCTCTTCACTTCTGAGATGCATCTTCCATCCATTGTTATTAATGTTCCCAGGTATTTGAATTTATTGACTTGTTTTAAGACGGTTTACTTTACTTTGATTGTGCATTCTGGGGAAGCCCTTTTCTTTGAGACGACCATTACTTCTCTCTTTTTGCTGTTAAGGCTCAGGCCTTTATTTTCACTTTCTATCACTATTGTATCAACCATTTCCATGCAGCTCCTTTTCACTTTTTGCTATTAACTCTTTGACTCCACACCAACGCTCTGAGCGTTGCAAAATTCAACACGCCGTGCCCCAGCAACGCTCATAGCGTGGTTTTTAGTTTATCACGAATAAATCCCTAAAAATCGTCCGCTTTATGCAGTTCATATATTAAAACTCGTAGAATGACTTCCGCTACTATTTAAACAACTAATTTGACTTTAGTTAATCAGCACATGTGCGTGTTTTGATGTTATTATCACAATTTTAGTGAAGATTCGCGTGTTTACGTATTTCGTTGTTTTTGCTAGAGAAATATGTCACGCTTTATATTTACATTTTCTAAGTCTCCTAAGCAAATAATTGTGTCAAACTACTTTGAAACATTGCTGACATTGATGATGATTGTTTGGTAGTCACAGTTTGTTGTCAAAATACGGAATATATGCAGAAAAGCTAGACACACTAGATTTAGTTGATGAGTGGGCGTAGTCATATTCTGGCCGATCAAAAAGTAACAAAACTAGACCTACCGTAACATCTAATCACTAGTTCTTGGTAGAAGATGAAGCTAGGGATACTATTAAAACATTAAACAAGAGTAAAAAAGTATTTATATGACGTTATTCTTATTTATTTGTTTGAAAATTATGTAATGCACGATTGCATAATTTATTTTTTTCTTACAAAGAACCACGGACAAACTGGTGCGAATAACACTAAATCTACTAATTTTGGCCATAAGCATGTTTTTTTTTACTTTGTATATGGATTTACTTGACGTTTGAAGACTAAAAAGAAAGTTTTATTGTCTACGACAGTAATTTGTCTTTCGTAAGATCGTATTCTACAGTCAACTTTTTAGCGTTTTTCAATTTTACATGCAAAATGATTAAATTATACCGAACATACTTGTGTTAATACTACCACAAACATTATATATTTGAATTCTCTATCCATTTCCCTACAGTTTGGTATATAATAAGTACATGTTCAAAGGAAAATTCACAAACAAATTTAGACTGAAAGATGAACACTTCACTCTATAAAATTCTGCCCACAAAAAAAGTCTGGCACAGCGTGCAAAATAACTCTGGAATGAATGAGTTAAGACTGTATCATCATCGTATCTCAAGTTGTTTATATTATGTCCACCAAATGATATTCCTGGCATGCCCTCTAGAGATCTCATTATATTTTCACTGTACCGATTGAACAGATTCAGTGACAGCACACATCCCTGCCTGACACCCTTTTTTTACTTGCTGAAACGTTCCTTTTTGGCTACTGATTCTTACAGCTGCTGTTTGTTGCCAGTACATGTTCTTTATTATCCTCAAGTCCAGCGGTTCCCAACCTTTTTTCACTTGCGTACCCCTTGGCAGCCCATTTCTATAAATTGTACCCCTAATATTAGCAAAATATTTGAAATTAATATAGTTGCTGTTATTCAAAATTTATAGATTATAACCAGAAATAAAGGGGCCAACCACGGGATTAAAAAACAATGTAATAAAAAGGTGAACAAACAGTGCATATATTTTTACATTAAAAAAATCAGAAGTTACAATAAAAATTAACACATTTAATTTATTAATAATAATAATAAAAACATTGTTATTGTTAAAAGTTGAAATCACTTTTTAATAACACACATGTCACGTGACCATGACACATGTTCAGTGCCATCCTTGAGCTTGTTTTGAGGCACATTGTTTTTTTAAATCAGGTTCAAGTGATGTAAGATACAGTCTCAATTCTGGACCTGCATTCAGTTTACTACGGTATTTATTTTTTATAAAGGTATAAGAAGAGAAAGTCCTCTCCACCAGCTCAATATTTGTAAATGGCAACAGAAACTTAAGCGCCTTGTCGGTCAGCTGTTCATATTCTCTGCTGATGTCTCCCCAAAAGTTAATAAGGAATTTTCCTTTGAATTCAGCTATTAAAGTAGTATCAGTCGAAAGTTCAATCAACTTCTCTTTTTCGTTGATTGATAATGTTACTGCTTGGAAATATTCTTCTTCAAAGGGATTTACAATCCAGTAGTTCTCTTTTCCAGGTTTCGGAAAGTACTTCTCGAAAGATGATTTTAGCCCTTTCAAGTGTTCAATTAATTTCACAACTTTTGACTTGTCTTTTACACTGTTGACATATGTATCTTTTTTCCGCCATTACTCAATTTTTTTCGCGTACCCCTGAACGTCCTGTTGCGTACCCCCAGGGGTACGCGTACCACAGGTTGGGAACCGCTGCTCAAGTCCATTCCATCAATGTTGATTCTTTCTAACATTTTGATAATTTCCTCATGTTTCACTTTGTCAAATGCCCTAGTGTAATCTATAAAGCACAAGTACAGATCTGTCTTCGTCTCTATTGCTCTTTCTATTAATATTCTTATAATGCTATATATATAACATTGTTTGTGCCTTTACCTTCTACAAATCCACACTGTTCATCACTGATTTCTGGTTTAATTTTATTTCTCACTCTTCTCATGATAATTCGTAATAATATTTTGGTCACATGACTCATAAGACTAATGGTGCGGTGTTCTTCACATTCCATGGCTCCAGGATACTTTGACAAAGCTATCAATATGGATCTTAGCAGATCATCAGGTATTTGGCCACTGTTGTAGATGTCATTTAAGAGTTTTGTTATCACTTCTAGTCCAAATTTTCCAAAAGCTTCCATTTCCTCTACTGTTACATTATCTGGTCCAGGTGCTTTGCCTTTCTTCATGTGGCACATGGCATCCTCTACTTCTGCCACAAGTATTGGAGGTCCTTCACAACTGTCCTGGTTGTTCAAATCTGGTCTTTCATCATCATACAGCTCCTTGATGTATTCTGTCCACCTTTCTATCATGTTCTCATGACCCATTAACAATGTTCCTTCTTTTGATTTTGAACAGCCAGTGACTGTTTGTGTCCTTCTGCCTGTTAACTCATTTATTTGCTTGTACATAGATTTTGTGTCTTTTCTGTTCTGCACTTCAAGCTCTCTGTACTTCTGGTTTAGCCATGTGTCTTTTGCTGTTTTACATTTGTTTACTATTTCCTTATTTAGTCTGTCATATTCTTTGTTGTCTTGCTTCTTTTTCCTTCTTGCATCCATCAGTTTTAAAATTTCATCTGTCATCCACTTCTTCTTTGCAGTCCTCTTTACTTCTGGTACGATTTCTTTTGATATTTGACGTATTGATTCCTTTAGCATTTCCCACTGTTCATCTAAACTCTGTATTTTTTCTATTGCATTGTACCTTTTCTGTACTGTAATGTTGTATTTTTCACTCATTTCCTTATCTGATTTAAGTACGGCTAAGTTTAATTTTATGTTGTTTGAAGCTCGCTTTACTTTCTTCAATTTTATTTTAAATTTTCCTATTACTGGTACATGATCACTGTTGCAGTCTGCTCCTGGCCTAGTTTTCACAGATTTCAAACTGTTTCTAAATCTCCTGCATATTAGCATGTAGTCAATCTGATTATGAACGTTGTTCCCTGGACTTTTCCACGTCCAAAGGCGTCTAGGATGCTACTTAAACCAGGTGTTTCCTACTATCATATCATGTGTTCTTGTCCACTCTATCAGTCTGTCACCTCTCTCATTTCTTTCTCCCAGGCCATAACCACCTGTCACATCATCAACTTTTTCATTTCCAACATTTGCATTGAAGTCTCCAAGTATAACAGTTGTCTCATGAAATTTACACTGAGTCGTTGCCATATCAAGTTCATTGTAAAATGTGTCTATTTCTTCTTCTGTACTATCTGCTGTTGGGGCATATATTTTGTATAAAATTGATATCAATTGGTCTGCCACTCAGTTTAACTAACAGAACTTGATCTGATATTGCCCAAAATCTTTTTACTGTTCTTGCCCTTTCTGCATCCAATATTATGCCTACTCCTCTTTTATGTTTATTTCCTCCAGAATAAATTATTTTGTAGTTGTCAGAATACATTTCATCAGTTCCAGTATATCACATTTCACATAGCACTAATACATTTACATTCATTCTTTCCATTTCCATCTTGATGTTATCTAATTTTCCAGTTTGCATTATTGTCCTGACATTCCAAGTTCCTATGTTTAAGTTATCTTTAATTCTAATTTTGCTAACAGTAGCTTGATGACGATCGGGTATCACCTGTAGCACATGATGCTCCCTACTGCTCGAGGTGATTCCTCTGGAATCCCCCTTAACGTCATCGTTTTTTCTCGAAAGTTGTTTTGATTGATGATTGTACAAGGGATGATACGATGGTAGTTTCCGGTTGCTTGCCGTCAGTTTGTGTACGGTTGTCTCCACTAGCCTTTGACTAAAAAGCCAAACCTACAAGGCAGTGGGGAGGGAAGAGGTTAAAGCACCTCCTTCTCGCTGGTTGTCACATCATAAAGCTTCAGAGGTGATTTGATACAGACAGCTGTCCCTTGCAACTATCCCACCTCGCCCTCAGTTACAACCGCCTGTTTTGGTTCACGGCTGATTATTCAGTATTCACAGCTAACCTCTATATCTAGAGGCCATTCAACCATCCACCACCCGGTTGACGCACCTGGTAGGAGGACAGGTTCCTTTCCTTCCCCAGGTTGTAATCACCGCCATAATAATAATAAAAATTAGGGCCAAAGTTCATTACGCCAGAAGTAAATAGGGATCCAGTTAAACCTCTGATGGTTTATATGTCTAATTTACTTATTTATTACACACATAAATGTATGTTTTCAGGCACTCGTGAGAAATAAAGACATAGCAGATAGTGCTATAGGGGAATGACGTATTAGAGACTTCACTTTGCTAGGTCTAGTTTCGGGAAGGGGGGGGGGGACAGTTCCCTTCCTTACAACCTTTGCCTTCCCTAATTCAAGAGCAGAATTAAGTAAGCCTAACCATTTACAGCAGATTAGACTGGAGCGTGAACCCAGCACCTTTACCACGAGAGGCAAGTGCTATAATGACTGTGCCAATAGTATGTTCATTATAAATAGAGCAAATTAAAATGAGCAGATTGTGTGACTTTTTTATTTCACAGTACTGCTCTTGTAATAAAAATGTACAGACTTTTATAAATGGATGCTTGTGTAAAACAGATAGATTGAAGTTTTATGACAAGGTCACCAATGTGGAACCAAGAACAAGAACCAGACAAATGTCAGTGGAGCAAGGGATGAGAAGAAGGTGCTGGCGATGAGTAGGACACACACTGAGGAAACCTTTTCATTCATTCATAACCCTCTGTGGTGAAGTGGGATGTTATAAATATTTATAGGGGACTTAGTGTACTGACTGAGATCAGCTGTGAAGGTATCTATATCTAATAAGAGTAGTGTATTATAGATAACCTTACTTGCTGCCACATATATATATATATATCTCAGTCAGAATTATTCTGGAATAGTGTGATGACTACGTTATATGTCTAGGGTATGTGTATGATGAAGTGTAAGTCATAACAACAACAGACAGATAAACAATTTAATTTATTCCACCACACTTGACAACACTGTGACACTCACATACATATAACACTCTAAAGGATATCTTAAAGGAGTCACTGATAACTTTTCAAATAACAATATGTATTCATTGCTGTTATGAATGAATATGTGTCCTGATTCAAATACAAAGGGAACCAGGAATCACAATCAATTTTAATTACAAGTTATATGTACAGAATTTCTCAATATGAATATTGTAGTGACATATATTATTAAAAGTATCCTATGTGTGTCAGTTGTGTAGTAGTAATATGAGGTAATACTGGTTTTGTTTTGTTCAAGCTCTGTTGGTATTTGTCATCATGACTTCAATAGTTTGTCTTTATGGGAGCTAGTATTGGAGATGTTCTCAGTTCCTGTTATTAAAACAATTTACTTCCCCTCTTAAGTTTATGTTACAATGTTATTTTAAGATGGGGTACATAATTTTGAGCTCAGCTGGCCACATCAGCTTATCTTGCGTGATGGCGGCAGGAAAAGACTCCTCTGCTCGATTTCTCCCCTGTGCTCTGGAGACACCTCACTGATAGCTAAATGGACCAAGGAGTATGCTGTCCGACTCTGGATTCAGCAAAGCTCTGACCAGGTGCTGCTCAATACCATCAAGACCACGGTCCCTGAAAACAAGAAGGATGTACCTTCTACTTCATAACTAATTTATACTCTCTTTTTACACTGAGCACAATACATCACAAACATTGAGTTCAGAGCGTTAGGCCAACTGTCAGCTTCATCTGAAATACTTTATACCAGTATTAACCTCCTTAATGGTTACTACGCCTCTGCACTTCCAGCATTATTTCTTCTAATCAATCATCTAGGTGTCAGTGTACTGTTTGGCCATTCCATGCAGTTTTACTTTCCTCCGACACCTTCTGTTCAGGCTGGAGCATTATAGGCTTTACATCATGTTTGCTACTGAACTACACATATATACAGGCATAAATTAACAATTCACATTCAATTTTCATTAAAAGATACTGAATGTTTCAAGCTTACCACAATTCATGGAAACAAACACAGATACGTTGATTAGCAATGAATTCTGGCACAAATACTGGCACAAATTCCCATCTGCTTATGTTCCAGGCTTTTATTTAGCAAAAATATGAGCTGGCTTCAACGCACTGTTGCTTTATCAAGCTTATTTGAACTAGTGGTCTCGAACTAACGCTCCTAAGTGAGTATATCAGCGAGTCTGGCCAATGGAGCCACGTTTCGACAAGTGTTTGAAAAAATTTTAACTTCCTACGTCTCCCCTAACAACCAAAGATAGTATTTATAGTCCGACCAATCGTGTTTAGTCTTATATTTGTTGCGCTCCAATCAATTTGGAGTTTACATGGTAGGCTATTTCTGTACGTAAGGTTTTTTCAAACACGTTATAAAAAAAATTTTATGAGCAGAAATGATTTCATGCTGTCAGGCATCCCCACTATTTTATTTTGGTTATAACTTGTTAATTCCTAGACTATTTGCGTAACGTTTTACATATTCTTTGTCAGCAAACCCTAAGGAACCCAAATATACAAATTTAAAAGAGCTAAGTGGCTGCGTTCAAAATATGCAATTTCTTCTATCTCCTGTTTCGAAGATGTGCTGTCTGGGTACTGTAATGTTTTCAAACGTAAACCCATCTAATGTCATCTTTCCTTATAAGCGTTTTTCAGGATTTAAAAACCTAACTCTGGGAAGGGTAGTGAATTTATCACTGTCCGTCTGAAAAAAAGTTAGTGCATGTGGCCTTACACGCGTGATAGTAGTAATTGTGTATCGCGCGACGCGTGTTGCATGCGTTCCTGATTTTCAGCCCTCCCTCTCTCTTTCTATTTGAGTCCATCTGTTCGTTCGTTTTGGTAACGCAGTATAATTAATGTTAGGATTAATTTAGGTCATTACGCAGTCTGCCTCTCAATGTTTTTCCAAGAAATACAGCACACGTTTCATTGAAGAACGCGGGTAATAATACAGTAGGCTTTTACTATCAACGTGAAAGCGTTACAATTTGCAGACGAAGCATAAAACAAAGGGGATTTCGAGTACATTCCTTGTGACAGCACTGTTATTTTACCATTGCTCTTTTCTTTATTAGAATTTATTTGTTAGGCTTTATATTTACCTGATAATTTATATATGTGGATTAGAATATTTCACGACATCTCCCCTCTTAAAACAGACATCCCATGTCAGTCCTTTATTCTATATACACATAGATAAATGTAAGTCAACTTGACTTTACTCTGCTGTGGTGCTATCATGGTTTTATGTAGTTGGGTCCATTCAGAGTAGGCACTACTCATGAAATCTGCCTCAGACTTCTACAACCAATAATATATTTCGGTTATGTTACTGAACAGCCGCAAGTGTGAGTGCTTGTCTTAATGCTGCTTCGCAACCCGTATTCACCATTTCTCTTCTCTGAGTCTGCGCAATGACATGTCCAGAGAACATTATATTTCCCTCAAAATGTACGTTATGAGGAGATAACATATACCTGGTGATAGCAGAGTTTTCGTAGTGGATCCCATAATCTTCTTATTATCCTGTATGAAACATTCGGAATATCCTCAATCAAAGAGGCAACTCAGGGATTCATTACGTTCCTCCGAAATGTTTACATCCAACAATTTTCTCATCATTCTAGAGAAGACACTAGGCGCATTCTTCAATCCAAATGGCAATCTATTAAACTCATAGTGTCCTTCTGAGGTACTAAAAGCTAGGTATGGTCTAACCTCAGGCTTTACTGGAATCTGATAGTATCCTTTACTCAGATCCACTTTTGAGAAATATTTAGCTTTATTTAGTCTGGCAAACAGCTGATTTGTATCCGGCAATGGATCCACCTGTCCTTCTGTAATAGCATTCAGTCTCCTGTAATCTATACAGAGTCTATGTTCTCCAGAGGGCTTCCTTAAGAGTACAACACCGGAACTATACGAGGATTCACTGTGCGAAATAATTCCTTCCTTCAACAGATAGTCTATCTCTTCCTTCAAAGCTTTCTCCTTAGCAAACGGAATCGAATATGGTTTCATACAGACAGGTGTGGGGTCTATCAGTTTCATATCATATTCCAATAGGTTTGTATGCCCTGGTCGGTCTGTTAACACCTCTGCATGATTATTTAGAACCTGTTGCACTCTCTCTTTCTGAGTTTTCGTTAAATGTGTACTGATTTTCACCTGTGCTGCTGTCTCACAGGGGTGTAATGGATATTCAAATGATGAAAGTGGTTCCTTTTTCATCTCCATGGCGATGGACAAGGTCAACAAGTGTGTCTCTTCCTGATGTTCTCTTTCCAAATATTTCTTCAGGAGATTCACATGATAGATTTTTTCTTTCCCCTTCTTATCTATCTTATAATTTGTTCTAGACACCTTCTCTAGAACTGTATATGGACCCTGCCATCCAATTTGTAACTTATTCTGACTCCCGGGCAAAAGAAGCAGTACTTTCTCTCCCACAGCCAAATTTCTGTCTTTCGCCTTCCTGTTATAATAGGCAGCATGTTTCTTCCTGGCTTGTTTCAAATTTTCATTGGCAAGTTTCCAGCCAGTTTTTAAACGAGTGGTCAGCTCATTCACATATTGGTATGAAGATGTAATGTTTTCCTCTGCCTTTTCATCAGTCCACGTTCTTAACAAAGCTACATATGGACCTTTAATTGTGTGGACCTATTTGTCCATGCACCGGTATGGTCTCTTCCACTCGAAGCTTTATAGTGATGATTTTTCCTCCCAGAATTATCATTCACAAAACGACCGCTACCAATTTTTCTTTTGGGGCTTTCTCCCCACTTAAAATTCTTGATGAGAGATTTCCTCTCTACATCCTCTTCCTCCAGTTTGTTTAAGTCCGATTGAGGGATTTTCGGCTTATCCTGGGGTAAGACATCTTTTTGCACTCTCCGCATAGTGGCCATTGTAAAACAGTTAAGTGAAGCTTGTCCGTGAAAAGGGGCTTCCCATTCCATTTGGTCCACTTTATCAAATCTATTTTTCTTTTTATTATCAGGCCTAATTTTGCCCCGTGGCGTGTCCAGGTCCTGATCAATGTTCCCACTTGTGGGTGTTCCCTCATGTGCTATGCTACACCTTTCTACAAAATTCTCAATGTCCCATCTTGCTTTGGGCCAATAATAATTGTGAGCCACCTTTTGAATGATGGTACCTATCTTCTCATGGTCCCCATCTGGTTTCACATGTAGGCTCCTTATTAAGTCTGCCCTATATCTTTTAGGAAGTACCAGCTGTCCCTGACCTTTGGATCTAGCTCCAGTCTTCCTATACATCAACTTGTTTTTCATGTAAAAATCTCCCTTGCCTGGAGTTGTATGACAAGTTGACAATTTTCTGAAACAAGGCTTGAGTGTTTTATCCCCAGCCTGTGCCTTCCTCATCTCTTCTGGAGTGGTATCAACATAATATCCTCCTCCTGTCTTGAGGTCGACCTGACCTGAAGGGTTGCCATATACACAGGTTTCCTTCTGCAACGGTCAGTGTCATGATTGTCCATCTGACAATTCTTACACCACCTTTTTCCTTGGTTGAAAGATTTTCTTTCATCATATTTCCTTTCATCGAATTGTGGGAATTTATTTTTATTTTCATACCGTGGCCTATCAAACTGGTGCTTACCTTTGTTTTGATCCCTAGGATCAAATTTATTAAAGTTCTGTGGTGCCCTAAAGTTATCCACTTGTTTCTTTTTATTACCTGTTACCTCTGCTTGAGCTGCTTGATACCTTTCAGCAACATTTAGCAACTCACCCAGCCTCTCTGCACCTTGTTCCATGAGAAACTTTCTCAGGTCTGGAGCCATGGACTCTCTTAGTTGCTCTATAAGGACCATTTCCTTAAGATCTTGGGTTTTCCCCAGAGAAGTCCATTTCTCCAAGTATGTCTCTATTCGTGCAGAGAACTGGTGATAGGTTTCACCTGACAGTAGTTTAGCATTCCTAAATTTTTTCCTATAAAATTCTGCATTCTTTTCATACCTTAACAAAAGAGCCTGCTTTAGCATGTCATAATTTTCCTGATCACCTCTGCTCATTTTTGCAAAAACTTCATAAGCTGCCCCACGAAGTCCTTGAGATAACTTTAAGCTCCACCTTTCTCTCTCTAACCCATACGTGGTAGCTAATAGTTCATACCTATTTAGTTAGCTCTCTATATCATCGTCTTTCTCAACAAAATGATCTAAATGAAAATTCATAGCTGAGGTTGAGGCTCCTTGGCTAGCAGTGGCATCAGAGGCAAAGGGACTGGCACCATTTTCAGGAGCATGGCCCTGAAACTCAAACTCCCTTAGTCGTAACTCATGTTCCCTTTGTAATCTCTTATCTTCTGCTTCCCTTTCTGCAGTCAATCTTCTTTCTTCTGCAGCTAATTTCTTGTCTTCTCTTTCTGCTTCCAATTTCTTAGCCTCAGCCTCAATCTGCAACCTCTTAGTCTCAGCCTCAGCCTCAAATTGTAACTTCTTAATTTCCCTTTCAGCCTCTAACTTTCTTTCGGCTTCAAACCTTCTTTCTTCGCGTTCAATAAATTTGTCACATTCCGTAGTGACATAGGCAACCATAACTTGCCCATCTAATCCTAACTCTTTTGCAGTCTGAACAGCAGCAGATCGAAACTTGGCCAGGTCCGCCATTGTCTATCAGGTAAATTTATACAATGTCTAACCAACAATTCAATCTCTAAATATATATCTAATGGACAACACAGGCACCGTGAGCTCAACCTTATTTAATTCCACCCAAGGATACCTTTTAATTCTTATATTCCCTGAAGTGAATTACCCCCAATATTTTTAATAGTGAAAGATTCAAAATCCCAAGAGCGAGACCCCAATATATGTGGTGAAGTGGGATGTTATAAATATTTATAGGGGACTTAGTGTACTGACTGAGATCAGCTGTGAAGGTATCTATATCTAATAAGAGTAGTGTATTATAGATAACCTTACTTGCTGCCACATATATATATATATCTCAGTCAGAATTATTCTGGAATAGTGTGATGACTACGTTATATGTCTAGGGTATGTGTATGATGAAGTGTAAGTCATAACAACAACAGACAGATAAACAATTTAATTTATTCCACCACACTTGACAACACTGTGACACTCACATACATATAACACTCTAAAGGATATCTTAAAGGAGTCACTGATAACTTTTCAAATAACAATATGTATTCATTGCTGTCATGAATGAATATGTGTCCTGATTCAAATACAAAGGGAACCAGGAATCACAATCAATTTTAATTACAAGTTATATGTACAGAATTTATCAATATGAATATTGTAGTGACATATATTATTAAAAGTATCCTATGTGTGTCAGTTGTGTAGTAGTAATATGAGGTAATACTGGTTTTGTTTTGTTCAAGCTCTGTTGGTATTTGTCATCATGACTTCAATAGTTTGTCTTTATTGGAACTAGTATTGGAGATGTTCTCAGTTCCTGTTATTAAAACAATTTACTTCCCCTCTTAAGTTTATGTTACAATGTTATTTTAAGATGGGGTACATAATTTTGAGCTCAGCTGGCCACATCAGCTTATCTTGCGTGATGGCGGCAGGAAAAGACTCCTCTGCTCGATTTCTCCCCTGTGCTCTGGAGACACCTCACTGATAGCTAAATGGACCAAGGAGTATGCTGTCCGACTCTGGATTCAGCAAAGCTCTGACCAGGTGCTGCTCAATACCATCAAGACCACGGTCCCTGAAAACAAGAAGGATGTACCTTCTACTTCATAACTAATTTATACTCTCTTTTTACACTGAGCACAATACATCACAAACATTGAGTTCAGAGCGTTAGGCCAACTGTCAGCTTCATCTGAAATACTTTATACCAGTATTAACCTCCTTAATGGTTACTACGCCTCTGCACTTCCAGCATTATTTCTTCTAATCAATCATCTAGGTGTCAGTGTACTGTTTGGCCATTCCATGCAGTTTTACTTTCCTCCGACACCTTCTGTTCAGGCTGGAGCATTATAGGCTTTACATCATGTTTGCTACTGAACTACACATATATACAGGCATAAATTAACAATTCACATTCAATTTTCATTAAAAGATACTGAATGTTTCAAGCTTACCACAATTCATGGAAACAAACACAGATACGTTGATTAGCAATGAATTCTGGCACAAATACTGGCACAAATTCCCATCTGCTTATGTTCCAGGCTTTTATTTAGCAAAAATGTGAGCTGGCTTCAACGCACTGTTGCTTTATCAAGCTTATTTGAACTAGTGGTCTCGAACTAACGCTCCTAAGTGAGTATATCAGCGAGTCTGGCCAATGGAGCCACGTTTCGACAAGGGTTTGAAAAAATTTTAACTTCCTACGTCTCCCCTAACAACCAAAGATAGTATTTATAGTCCGACCAATCGTGTTTAGTCTTATATTTGTTGCGCTCCAATCAATTTGGAGTTTACATGGTAGGCTATTTCTGTACGTAAGGTTTTTTCAAACACGTTATAAAAAAAATTTTATGAGCAGAAATGATTTCATGCTGTCAGGCATCCCCACTATTTTATTTTGGTTATAACTTGTTAATTCCTAGACTATTTGCGTAACGTTTTACATATTCTTTGTCAGCAAACCCTAAGGAACCCAAATATACAAATTTAAAAGAGCTAAGTGGCTGCGTTCAAAATATGCAATTTCTTCTACCTCCTGTTTCGAAGATGTGCTGTCTGGGTACTGTAATGTTTTCAAACGTAAACCCATCTAATGTCATCTTTCCTTATAAGCGTTTTTCAGGATTTAAAAACCTAACTCTGGGAAGGGTAGTGAATTTATCACTGTCCGTCTGAAAAAAAAAGTTAGTGCATGTGGCCTTACACGCGTGATAGTAGTAATTGTGTATCGCGCGACGCGTGTTGCATGCGTTCCTGATTTTCAGCCCTCCCTCTCTCTTTCTATTTGAGTCCATCTGTTCGTTCGTTTTGGTAACGCAGTATAATTAATGTTAGGATTAATTTAGGTCATTACGCAGTCTGCCTCTCAATGTTTTTCCAAGAAATACAGCACACGTTTCATTGAAGAACGCGGGTAATAATACAGTAGGCTTTTACTATCAACGTGAAAGCGTTACAATTTGCAGACGAAGCATAAAACAAAGGGGATTTCGAGTACATTCCTTGTGACAGCACTGTTATTTTACCATTGCTCTTTTCTTTATTAGAATTTATTTGTTACGCTTTACATTTACCTTTTAATTTATATATGTGGATTAGAATATTCCACGACACCCTCCACTCCCAAAGGAGCATAGGCCTTCAAAAATCACATGCCAAGTCCTCCTGTCGCGTGCCATCATCTCAAGTTCTTTCCATGTTCTCCTCATTTTCACCTCTGTTTCCAGCTCTCTTCTCCATGTGCTTCTTGGTCTACCTCTGCCTCTCTTGCCCTGGGGGTTCCAGAACAAGGACTGCCTTGTAATGCTATCAACAGGTTTCCTCAGTGTGTGTCCTGTCCATCGCCATCGTCTTCTTCTCATCTCTTGTTCTACTGGCACTTGTCTAGTTCTTGTCCTCAGCTCCACGTTGATAACCTTGTCATACCATTTTAATCCTTCTATTCTACGCAAGCACCCATTTATGAAAGTCTGTAGCTTTTTGGTTGTTGTCTTTGTTGTTCTCCATGTCTCAGAGCCATACAATAGGACTGACTTCACATTTGAGTTGAAGATTCTTATTTTCATGTTGGATCTGATTGAGGAAACCTTTTGGTAGCATGATAAGGTAGTCTTTGTTGTAGAATCCCAAGAGAAAGAGGTCGACACAACAACAACAACAAACAACAACAAACAACAACAACAAAACTTGGAGAATAAAACTGGAGAGAGAAGTGAAAATGATGAAGAAGACATGGACAGAACTTAAAGCTGACAGGATAGCATGGGGTTGTTGAAGGTGTAGGGAGTTAAGGGTTGTTGAAGGTGTAGGGAGTTAAGGGTTGTTGAAGGTGAAGGGAGTTAAGGGTTGTTGAAGGTGTAGGGAGTTAAGGGTTGTTGAAGGTGTAGGGAGTTAAGGGTTGTTGAAGGTGTAGGGAGTTAAGGGTTGTTGAAGGTGAAGGGAGTTAAGGGTTGTTGAAGGTGTAGGGAGTTAAGGGTTGTTGAAGGTGTAGGGAGTTAAGGGTTGTTGAAGGTGAAGGGAGTTAAGGGTTGTTGAAGGTGTAGGGAGTTAAGGGTTGTTGAAGGTGTAGGGAGTTAAGGGTTGTTGAAGGTGTAGGGAGTTAAGGGTTGTTGAAGGTGTAGGGAGTTAAGGGTTGTTGAAGGTGTAGGGAGTTAAGGGTTGTTGAAGGTGTAGGGAGTTAAGGGTTGTTGAAGGTGTAGGGAGTTAAGGGTTGTTGAAGGTGTAGGGAGTTAAGGGTTGTTGAAGGTGTAGGGAGTTAAGGGTTGGTGAAGGTGTAGGGAGTTAAGGGTTGGTGAAGGTGTAGGGAGTTAAGGGTTGGTGAAGGTGTAGGGAGTTAAGGGTTGGTGAAGGTGTAGGGAGTTAAGGGTTGTTGAAGGTGTATGGAGTTAAGGGTTGTTGAAGGTGTAGGGAGTTAAGGGTTGTTGAAGGTGTAGGGAGTTAAGGGTTGGTGAAGGTGTAGGGAGTTAAGGGTTGGTGAAGGTGTAGGGAGTTAAGGGTTGGTGAAGGTGTAGGGAGTTAAGGGTTGGTGAAGGTGTAGGGAGTTAAGGGTTGGTGAAGGTGTAGGGAGTTAAGGGTTGGTGAAGGTGTAGGGAGTTAAGGGTTGGTGAAGGTGTAGGGAGTTAAGGGTTGTTGAAGGTGTAGGGAGTTAAGGGTTGTTGAAGGTGTAGGGAGTTAAGGGTTGTTGAAGGTGTAGGGAGTTAAGGGTTGTTGAAGGTGTAGGGAGTTAAGGGTTGTTGAAGGTGTAGGGAGTTAAGGGTTGTTGAAGGTGTAGGGAGTTAAGGGTTGTTGAAGGTGTAGGGAGTTAAGGGTTGTTGATTGATTGATACTGTTGTCATACTTCAAAACAAAACAAACAAAAGAAAATGTGGGAGGGTTTTTGTTGTAAATGTTAAATATTAAATTGACACTTCATTGAATTTATCTTTAGTAATATGTTTAACAAGAAGCCCATTAGACCTTCAGTTTCCTGTCATACCACCTCTAATTATTATATATTAATGTTTGATCTTGTGAAATACTGTTTGACTATATTGTGTTGTTCCATAGGTCTGTCTGTTCTTAACACCAGCTGTTCTGCAGTTTCACCTGGTCTTTCTTTTCTGTAATGAACCAGTCTTGAGTTGTCTATAATAGGTAGTATTATTATCACACACACACACACACACATATATATGACAATTCGCATGATCATTAGTCATAAGTTATGTAATTAAAATATTGTTAATAATTATCATGACAAGAATTAGAATAGAAGAAAACTAACAATTGGTGAACAGTACGGATTTGTACAAGTTAAAGGCACAAACAAGGTGATAGAATTATAGTAGTGAAAGCATTTCTAAACTTATTCTTCATAAACTACATGTGACAAAGCTGAATGAAACATACAGGGTTCGTAGCGACCTGGAAAAACCTTGAAAAACCTGGAAAACGAAAAAAAAAATTCCAGGCCTTGAAAAGCCTGGAAAAATGGCTAAAAGCCTTGAATTTTCCGCATCGGACCTGGAAAAAAAATACAAATCGGAAGTCTTACGCTTTTCGTCCATTTTTCTGTTATTGATGGTATTTTTCATTAAACTTCAGTTACCGTAGAATTTTTACTTCCCTTTGCGCAGACGTTTTCAAGAGTTTGCGTTTTCGGAGGTTTGCATTTATGACGTGATCGCACAAATTCAGCGCAAGTGTCAGTTCATTCAAATCAAACATCGCCACCTTTTAAAGTCGAGACTTTGACATTTTGACAGCATCCTTCACTCTTCAATTTATTATTTAGAAACATGCTTGGTTGTAACTTTCAGCATAAATGGCTAGAAATGCCAAGTTATAAAACATGGATAGCGCCTGGAAAAACTGCAAATTACGCCAAGTTGCACCATGTGTAAAAAAGAAATATGTTTGACCAGCATGGGAGAAAGTGCAGTAAAGTCACATGTTACTGGAAAAAAACACCAACAACTTGTCTCTGCACATTCAAGTTGTATTAAATCGTTCATTTCAACTGAGGTAAGTAATAAATTTATTTATCTCATTTATAAAACATATTTAAATAAGTCCAATTTATAGATAGGCCTACTGTATTTGCGTCTTTAATTTACAATAGGCTATATTTAGGCTACAGTTTTAATTTTAACCATGGCCAAAATTACAGTGTTTGAATGAAATTTCTTAGTTTACAACTGTTTACGGGAACATCTTTGACATAGTTTAAGATTGTCAGGAATAGAAATTGATGGCGATTCCATATCCTATAGGCCTACCCTGTTATCAGACCCATGTCCCACTGTTCATTCTTTGGAAATAAATATGTTTTGAATGCTTTTTTTTTTTAATGACAGCTTAAAGAGACATATCTCGTTCAACTTCTGAAGGGTTAGGGGCCTATAATTAGGATAGGCCTACATGTTTTCAATTCCAGATAACATGAATAACCGCTGATTCATGAAAGTGCCATCACTTCTGTTAAATCACTGTAATTAGGATGCGTGAAAATTAGCCTACCAATTTTGTGCATAGTAGCCCCTATAGGCCTATGTTATTTTAAAAATAAATAGGTAAATAAGTAAAATTAAATAACATTTTTAAAAATATCTAAACAAACAAACAAGATAAAACAAAACAAAACCCAACAAAAACTTCAAAGATAGTAAAGATGGGTTGGGGGGTGTAAAGGCATGCTGTTTCCAGTTAGATATTTAATTGATTTTCACATATCCTATAAGAATATCATTATACCTTCACCCTCCCAATTACTATATATTAACTTTTCTTGTTCTGGTTAAATATTGTTTGACTTTATTATTCATGCGTTTAGAACTTTGACTTGGTAAATATACATAGCTTAGGCCTAACTCATAAGTTATTTGTGTGTTCCTTTTTTTTTTTTTTTTTTAACAGAAAAGAACACAACCCCAAGGAGCAGTTTTTCCCTCAGAAACATCAAAACCATCTAACACTGCTCCCTCGGACACACGTCAAAAACGTCGGTACTTGTGTGATAATTCACCGTCGATGAAAATTTTTGAAATGTTTAGGGTCTTCAGTTTGGCAAATCCAATCGTAGTATCAAGGCCATGGAGTTGTCACATTTTACACGCAACCTTACGCGACGTCACAAATCTCTTCCCCCCCCCCCCCCCCCTCCCCCTTTCCCCTTCATGTTTTTAACATTCTGTTTGTATCCGTTATCATGTTTTTTTTAAATGAGTGTCCGATTGACAGAGTGGTTAGAGCGCTGGTCTCTTGCGACTAAGGTGCCGGGTTCGATTCACGGTATCATCATGCTCCAGTCGTCCCAGCTGTGAATGGGTACCTGACTTTGTCCTTCAGTTAGGGAAGGAAAAGGCAGCGATGAAAGGAACTAGTCACCCCCACCTCTCGATGCTGGACCTAGTATAGTGAAGTCTCTAACACTTCACTCCCTTACGGCAGTATCTGCTATGCGACTACCTTTACCGTTTTTTCATCATCATCATCATCATGCTCCTTTGCGATCTGTAGGGCAGTGATGATAAAGATATACGACCTATTTTCATGTCTCTTTTTGAATACTTTCAACGATTTAACGTGTAGTTCTCGAAATTGTCTTGTTAAGATGATTGTCAATAAATGTTTTTTTTCTTTTCATTTCACATTGTGATTTGGAAGGGCAAGTTAAAAAAAAAAAATGCGTTCCTTGTGCATTCTTAGATGACACGCTTACGACAGACCCGCCCTCAAACCCCCCAACCCCGTATTTTTATTTAAGTTTATAAACCAATAAAACGGTATTGAATCAGTTCGGGACCCAAGATGCATCAAAAGTGAGGAATGCAGTAAGCGACCCCATAGCTTGACTGCCTGCGTCAGGGTCAGCGAACCAGAGCTGACCAAGACCCTACTCCACCTCCACGTGGTGGTCGTGGAAACAGGCTGTATTACTGCAGTCTGGCTGAGGAGTAGGGATCGAAGAGGGAAGGCAAACCCGGTCCCAAAAAATGCTGTGCGGAAGTCGGATGTGTCGGCCGAAAGGCGCAAATACTGCAGCTTCGCTGTAAACGGACACAACGCAACCAACGTCCTTTTCAGGACGAACGAGGAAGAAAGAAGAAGAAGAATCAGTTCTACAAGTTAACGGTACACAGGAAACAAGGGAAGTCGCTGCCGTTGCCTTCTCTAACTCAAGATCAGAGTCAGGTACCCATTTACAGCTGGTTATGGAGGGTTAGAGACTTCACCATACTAGATCAAGCATCAAGAGGTGGGGAGACCAGTTTCCTTCCTCACTGTCTTTTCCTTCCCTAACTCAAAGTTAAGTACCCATTTATAGCTAGGTAGGCACCACCTCTTGATGCTGGACCTAGTATGGTGAAGTCTTTAACACTCTACTACCGCAATAAGTTACCGGGTTTCGTGTTCAAAGCTAGGTAATGTCACGCATCAGTCTAACCAGCTGTAAAAGGGTACCTGACTCTGATCCTGAGTTAGAGAAGGCAACGGCAGCGAGGAAGGGAACAGGCCACCCCACCTCATAAAGCTGGGACCCAGTACATCGAAGTCTATGACACTTCACTCCCCTACGGCAGACGGTTTAAATTAACCTTACGAACGGCAGGCGTGTTTTAAAAAAAAATTCTAAACAACGGGGGAAAGGGGAGAAACATGACACTTTTTCAGTCAAGAAAAAGTACGGTTCTCGGTTTAGGTAATAAATTTCCACAATTTAATTTAAGCGGTGAATAATCACACAAGAACCAAAACGTCTAACACGACTAGGAGACCTACAGATGTGACATCATTTGTGACCAAGGAAGAAACTCTCAGAGCTGAAATTATTTGGACTCTTTTTTAAGTGAAAAGTCACCATAGTTTTAATTCAAATTTCATACGCAACAAGGGACATATTCTCTTCTGTGGTAGTTTTTATTCAGCCTTCAACTTTATTTCAAGACCTGAAATTCAGATTGGTGCATTTGGAACAGTAGCTAAAAATAGGAAGCATTTTCCTGTAGCACTGAAGGAAAAACAACTCAAATTGAAAAAGACAAATCATCCTGTGTTTTGTGCGACAGAAGATAAGGCATGTCAACAGTCACCTGGCATGATACGAAAAGATTTAACCTTATATCTACTTGTTCACTCCAATGATAATATAAACAAGACAGTTAGAAAGACAATTTCTTTAGGGCAGAACAATTCAGAAGCCAGTGCTTGCAGAAAAATACAGCAAAAGTATGGGAGGTGTCGACCACTTCAGCCAATTAGGTGCAAGCTACCCCTACCCACACAGATCCTATTTTTATATAATTTTTTATTTGAAACTGCCCTGGTCAATGGGCACATAACCTACAACACTGCCAACTGTACAAAAAAAAAACCAAAGCAAAGATCAGGATGTCAGTATGACTCTTATTGAACCTGCTATTCTTCGACGCAATGTGACATCTTCAAAACCACAGGTCACAACAACACGACTTACTGAGCACCACTTCATTGATAAATATGAAAGGGCAAGGTACAAACCAGACTGTAAAGTGTGTAAGGCTGCAGGGAACAGAAGCCAGACTTGCATGTACTGCCCAGATTGCTATGTACCTCTATGCCTGATACCCTGCTTCAAGTTATACCACACAGTCAAGGATTATCAACGATCCAGACAAAGACTCTTGCAGAGACCTTTAGCTACAACTTCAACCCCAGTTAATGAAAAAAGCAGCTCAGACTACAACTAGAGGTACGTAACTACTCAAACATTTACAAACACACATTGTCATGCCACAGACGCAGAATACATTCAAAAAAGACAAACACGAAAAATAGTGTTTTTTTTTTTTTTTGCATTTTATTCACAATTTTATTAGCCTTTTATGTTGATATACGTGGTTAATCGTTAAATCAATACGTCAATCAAGCTTATTTTATTCATTGCCATCCATGTCACTAACATTTTATTCCGCTGACATTGGACATATTCGCTAAAAACTGGGAAAAGATGTCTGTTTTTCAATCTTTTATGAATTTTCAAAAAAAAAATAAAAAAAGTTCTTTTTAAAGAAATCTGCAAACGACCTTGGTAATGGGAGGCGGTAATGCTCTGGATTGCTGGTCAGCAAAGTGATAATTTTATCTGAGAAAATTAGATGAGGAAAATATTAGAGTTTCCCATCCTTGAAAATCACGTGCTGGACCTGGAAAAAGCCTGGAAAATGCTTGAAGAAATTTGCTATGAACCCTGAACATAAGAACATGATCAAAATGGTAGAAAATCATAAACACAGATGGTAAAGGCCTGAAAATAATAAAGAACATGTACTGGTAACAAAAAGCAGCTATAAGAATTAGCAGCCAACTAAGAATTTTCAGCAGGTAAAACAGGGTACATATGTGGTCACCTATTGTGTTCAATCTGTACAGTGAAAATATAATAGGATCCATAGGAGGACATGTCAGGAATATCAGTTGGTGGACATTGTTGTTGTTAATCACAATCGACAACATTGCACTCTATGCAAACCCATGTACTCAGTCTTCCTCAGCAAATATAGAAGGGTATGAATGCTTATTGTTCTGGCTGGTTGTATACTCGTAAATCCTCTCATATTTCCATCCCTGCTGGTCTGACATTTGATGTCAAATGCCAGCAATCTTAGCCTTGTTGATTTATCAAATGCAGTGTCATTCTCTGATAGGCAATCATTAATTGTCCTCAGTATCTCTCCCTTATCCATATCCAGTGCACCCAATTCAGGTGCTCTGTGACGGTATTGCCACCCCTACTTTGCAGTAGTGGTCCAACAGTGGCCAAAACTCAAGAGTATCTAATATAGGCTTCAATGGAGTCTATCTTTACTCAAGATTACTCTTGGCAGAAATGTAGATAGAAGAGTAGTAAAGCTTCTATCACTTTTATAAAGAATTTAAGCAATGGTTTATTCTAGCTCGTTAAGCCCCCACCCCTGAGTTAATCAGTGGAATTATTATTATAATATAGCTCTGTTTAGAGTGTGTGTTTAGTAACTTTAACTAAGACAAATCTGTAGTACGTTTAAAATGATTGAATTGAAGTTAAATTGGTATAATTACAAATAACAAAATTTAATAATCGCTTTAAATTTAACAGTTTAAAAGAAAGGAATAATAGTTAATTACAAAATAAAGTTTTCATCACTCGGGTGATGGTTTTGATAAGAGGTTCAAGTGGCAGCATATGGGTTAACTTAGCTGCCAGTGACGATTCTGATCCTCCTCCTCCTGATGAGTTGGTTTTCTGTTCACTGCGTTCACTCATCTCTGGTCAAGGTTAGTAGGGTGAAGCTCGTTTCCCAGGAAAGTCTAGGAGAGTTTTCAAAGCTGGTCTTCCAGTTAAAGCGTAACCACTCATCCCTTCTTGTCCCAGAAATGGTCCACTTTTACCTTCACTTGGTTCCAGAGATAGTGCTTTCTGCTGGTACCACCAATAACTGGTAATAGAAATGAAATGCTCTTCTGGGTATGGCGTTTTCCGACACATAGTTATGTGCCCCCCTCTTCTATTCTACCATCCCATGTCAGAATTTAACCTCAATGAGAATTAAATTTAATCCCTCATGATAAAACTTTCTTTACATTTAAACTGAATAGCTTTGGCTTTACATTACATTTAAATGAAAGGGTTAAACATACAGATATAATATGTTTTACATTTACATCTCCACTGTTTGAAAAGTGTTCACAATATAAATTCATTTATGTTTACTTTATATCTACACTTGTTGAAAAGTTTGAAACTTCTATTAATTTTAACATGAATATGTTTTTTTCGTTTACATTTACACTGAGTGAAAAGCTTTGAAACTGTAAGTATTATACTTAGAATGTACATCATTTCTTTCATCTCCTTCTCTGCTCCATAGGGAACCTGGAACTACTTTATGCTTTTAGTTCTCTTTACGAAACTATCAATAAAGCAATCACCAGCCCATGCAGTGGTGGTTCATGAATCATCATTCTAGATACTGAGGTTGCCAGCCCCAAATAGCTTGGGCGTCCTGTAGCAATTTTCACACAATAAAATTCACATGGTAATATATATATATATATATATATATATATATATATATATATATATATATATATATATATATATATATATATATATATATATATATATATATATATATATATGTGTGTTAGTTCACATGTTAGTAATAAAATATAGAATGAAAATGCACTACTACGCTCAGAGGACTTAAAAAAAAGGCACTGGCAGCTGCCTTCTGTCACGTGTACTGGGGGTCATTAATTTTAACTTCAATTCCCTCTGACTCCATGTCATTCTTCAGTTTCCTAGTCTCGGTGTTCCTTATTAAAATGTAGAGATTTCAAGTGCTTTGTAAGTCTTATTTGGTTCTCCAATAAAAGGTCCGGTTAACAAAAGGAATTATGAATCTAGTCTTCACTCTGGCGAGGTCTGATTCTTGGTGAGCGTGCAATTCAGAGTGAAATAAAACTCTGAAAATGGTCAGACTATATTCCTATCTTCCCATGCCTTCGTTTGTTATGGAGTTAAATAAACGCTCCAAATTTTTTCAAACAGATCGGGTGTGTGTTGCGGCATTTTTGACGGTTTCAGAAGATGTAAATCTATTTAATACTTTTGATAATCGAAGGTACAGAACTGTATGTTAACTCCCTGACACAGGTTGATTAGGGGTTACCTTCCCTGTGTTTATTCTTTGTGGTTGATCAGTCTTAAGACGGGGGTTAACTGTTCTCAAATCTGTTCTGTCTACGCATGCGCTAGTTTTTAGCGCGAACCGACAAGACTTCCGTCTGGGAGTGGTGAGCTGGTTTTCTGCCGGACGAAGATGTCCGTTGTTTCTTCTCTGCATTATCTGGGGGAAAGATAGTCTTGTGATCTTAGTGATTCTCCCCAGAGTTATTCTGTTCGTCTGGAATGACGACAGGTGTTATTTGTGTATTTCTCGGAATTCTGTCCAAGGTAAAATAACTTAATTATTATGCAAAGTTTGCAGAACATTTAGTATGAACCTGTGAGTAGCGCTCACAGTTCTTGTGATCCAGAGTCCATTATGTGTGCTTGACGTAGCCAATTAGGTCTATTCGTTGAAGTACTTTACAGAAGCACAATGAGCATATATTGATATGAAACCCGCAGGATGGCGGTATGTTTCAGCATGGAAGATAATACATGCCTATGGAAAAAATGTACAGTTGTTTATCAACCATTATAAGGCCCGTCATTACGGCCTATAACTTTGAGCAGAAGAAGAAGTGCCTGGCAGGGGAAGCCAGATGAAGTCTTGACTTTATTTACAAGTTCACAGACTTCTATATTAAGCAACCATATTTGTTAAAGGGACTACCTGATGCGTTCAGTCAGGGGCCCTGAGCTACAGTAGGAAAAAGAATATGTTGTCAAGCCAGCGTTATTAGCATCATACCTACGAGCTATACAAAACTGATGATGTTCGATGTTCCTATTTATTACCACATATGAACAGTTGTTAAAGGACAGACCATTGTCGATAACGTCCTTATAGATGAGTGGTTCAAGCTTTATAATGCCAGATGTTTTACCAATCATTTCCAATATATATGATGTCCTTGATTCTTGTTCATTTGACTGTAACTGTTGATGTCACTGTGTCTCGTAAATAAATGGTTGAAAGTTCCAGCAGTTTCTACAATTACTGACTACTGCATGTGAGTGAGTGGGTGCCTTGTTTACTAACTAAAGAGCCTAAATGCATTCGTGTTTCTACACACCCACATCACTTGTCAACCACACAAACTTCGAGTACCTCACATACAAGAAATGTCTGATGTTCGGATGTCAACACGACACCCTGTTAGCGCCTCAACGCCTGGTGAGCTAATCACGCATACCAAAGCTGTTTGGCCCAGGTCGGACTGACTACAACAGTACACAGCAAAGATATTGTTACGTTCCTACATAACATAACGTAAATCCCACCTTAACAGTGTGGTACTTTCAAAATATTTCCGACATGGAAACATTTTGCAAAGGTCACGTCTCCCATATATGGTAATATGATGTCCAGTGCCCTTGTGTACAAACTTACAGACAGATCGGGGAACTCACATGACAACATGTGAAAGCTGTAATGCTTATTACTTTATTAGAAAGTAATGTCATAACAAGTCGGCCCGGAAGCAGTTATGTCACACTTGTCTGCCCACATGTATCACACAGACAGTAATCTCATTATCTGTCGTACGAGTATGCAAAACTCTGTGTGTGCCCATCTGGATTACCAACCGAGTCGTCTTATCAGCAGTTCAATCTAAACACGCCGATGACTATCTTATCTCAGTTGCTCACTGCAAGCTAGGATGACCAGGTAACAAAAGAGTGACATCACAGAGAGGAGTGTCGAATGATTTGATAAAATCAAATATTTGCTACTTAGCAGAAAAATAATGACGAAAGAAAGAAAGGAAAGTGTGATACATGAGAGCACATAATAAGAATCAGTACCACAAATGTACCGATACTGCTGGAGGGAAACAAAGATCGTGAAGAGGTCGTCCATTTCATCACATGCTCTTGTAGATAGTCTGTCAGCTCTTTCATTGCCATGAGCCCCTGCATGACTAGGAAAGTAGATCCACACCAGTTCCTGAAGATTTGGGGCTTCATTTTTTTCTGTTCATTCTGTAGCCATAGACACAATAGCTTCCATGAAGTTTCAGACAGCTATCTCAAGGCTGCAGTAGCTGCCTTTACTTCAATTCTCATACTGGAGGTTGTTATCATGCAAGCCCCGCTATATTCAGTAACAATCCTGCCTTTTACTCTAGCACAGTGTTTCTCAAGCGGTGTGCCTATCAAAGTGTGCCGCAAAAATTTTGTAAAATTACCACATGAAGTATATTTTTAGTGATCATGTAATATAAAACTGCTCTTACAGCTTGAATTCATTCAATAATAATTGGAGCTATTAATTGCTTTGAACAAAAAAAGATATACTTCAAAATTAATTTAAACAATTAAAAGAAAACCAAAGTGAGAGTTTTCTTTATTCTAAAGTACACACAAAATTAGTTTATTTCATTTACTTTATACCACTGCAATTTTTTTATTCAGGTTTGAGGTCAAATAAGTGTGCCGCAAATTTTTAGAAAATTGAAAAGTGTGCCGTGAACACAAAAAGGTTGAGAAACACTGCTCAAACAGAAAATCCCATCCTGATTTCTCACAACAAATGTACATAACCGTCAGTGGCATCATTATCACATGTCCAGCTCTGCTCTCCCATTGCTCCCAACTTTGCACTCTGTGTAAAGGCTGATGTTGACTTGCTCATAGTTTTGTTCAGTTCTCAACTGACTTACTCCACTTTTCCCCCTTGTATATATTCTCTTCTTTGTTCACTTTCAGACAGCTTGAATATTTTCAAAGAAAACAGTGGTCATATATATATATATACCTTGAGCAAAATGACTGAATTAAAAGTCATCACAAAGAAAATGATCTTTTCAGAAAGCCTTATCAAAATAAATGGAACAGATTATTTGATATGTCAGCGCTGATCTGTTTCCCTTGTTCTATTTATTTTTTTCATAATTTCTTCATTTCAGATCCTCTAATTTTGAGATGTTTTCTTTTATTGTTTCATGTATTGTTTCATGTCTTGTTTTCATATTTTGTATCATTTTTTTGGTGCTCTCCAAGTTTCTCAGTGATTGACTGTGTCTGATATTTGGAGCTTCATTGTTGGTGGATTAACTGCTGTCTTTTTCTATCTGTCAGTTTGTTGTTTTATCACCGTGTCTTGTGTAGCCATTTGTTGGAGTTTTGTTTTTATGTGTAGTTCCTGTTTAGTTGATAGTTATTTGTTGCCAGTCAGTTTTGCCTCTCTTTATGGCATTTTGATTTCTTTCTGTATGAACTCATCAACTGTTTGTCTGGTTCTCTGACACACAGGACAACCAGAGTCCTTACTCTGTGGTTTCCAAGACAGTTTGCACATGTTGTTTTTATTATGTACTTTTTGTATTTGGAGTCTTTCTTCATCCTTGGACATTCATTGTATGTGTGATTTCCCCACACAGTGCTTGCAATCTGTCTCTTTTCTGTGCACTTTTGTGGTGTGAGAGAATCTCTGGCAGTTTAAACAATGTAACACTCGAAGAATATGAGCTTCTGTATTTTGAGATCTGTGTTTTGTAGTCAGTTTCTCTAGTGTTGATCAGGTGTGAGATTTTACCTTGATTAATTTGCATATGTCTTCACTAAAACTACAAAATAATGCTGAGGGAACCAAGAAAAGAAAATAATGTAATAAAAACTGTGTGACATTTCTGTCATTAGTGTGAGAACAAGACCATTAGTTGTTGTTCTGAGAGTGAACTATGTTCCAAGACTGTGGGAAGATGCAACGTTTGGAAGAGACAAGTCAGATTAAACAGGAGCTAGATTATGAGGTACCGTATGTGTATTTGTGTATTTATTTATTATAAGATGAAGTTTATTTAGAATAGCGTTACATTTTCAACACCTCTTCAACACCTCTTCAACACAAACTGTGTTCATTATTTATCTTGTTTGTGTGTGGTCTTTGCACAACTTAGTTATTAAAACTTCTTTTTTCTTTAGTTGATGATGCCTGCCTTTTTCTATTGGTCCAGGTACTTTATTCCGATCCTCCTTTATTTTGTTGTATATTGATAGGAAACTCTTTACTGAGTATTATAACTGAAGATAATCTGATTATTAAATGAGGGCCCTTCAGTCAAGTATTCAGTCTTCTTTGCTTCCATGAAACTTAGGGTGGAGGGGCCTACTTGGGGCATGGCTCATCATCATCATGTTCATTCTAGTTCCTTATGGTGTCTTAAGCCACCACTGTAGCTAGGTTTTGTTGATGCTGGTCTGGAATTGGAACCAGTTTTATCTGCCATTACAGTCAGCACCTGGCTGTTTGCTCAAGTTTCTATCCATTCTGTCATCATCACAAGCTATTTCTGTCACAGGGGAAAGAAAAAAATGTTTGATATTAGGTACAAGCTGGAAATGAGAAGTGGACTGGACAAAAAAATAATCCTAAAAGAATGTAAAAAAAAAAAGATGATTTGCAGAATATTTGAAAATATACAGCAAAATAAAGAATAACAGTGTCCTTGTAATAAAAAAGCTTGAGACAGATTATCTAACAGTGATTTTAGCTGCAAAAATTTTTTAAAAATAATTTTAATATGGACATTTTATGAGAGATTCAAAAAAAAGGAGTCCCTTCACTTTGACCACTTGACCACAGATAATAAATGAAGGGAAGAGAAACAAAAGGAGCATAGCAAGAACTCAGTAAATAAACAAGATAAAAACGAGCAAGAGAGTTCAAATACTACAACTTGCTGGAAAAGGAATTTTGCTCTAAAATAAAGTCTGTAAGTTATCTCAGTTTTGTCTGTCATCATCTGACTCAAGTAGGGTTTGTCTTGATATTTCAGCCTCTGTTATATATTTACATAGAACATTTTTTTTACAGTCTCCAAGAAACAGTCAAACACCATTCCCCTTTATGGCTGAAAGAATGAAACTGGAGTGGGATTGTAAAGTGAGTTATTTTTAATTCTTGATACCTACTGGCATGCTGATTCTTGCTAATACTGCTGTGTTTTTGTTTCCTTTTCTAATCTTTGACAGAACAACGGAATCTATGTTTGTAATAAAGTTTAGAAAAATCCTACATTTGAATATAACTCGTGTATTCTGACTTGCCCTCTGCTTTACATTTCACCAGGATGAAAGAAATATTGAAAATGGTGTCCCAGGCTTAGCTGTAAGATCAAAACAGGAAGAAGATAATGAGGTAAATAATTTCCTACATTGTTTAACTAATAGTGACAATTTAGTTGACATTCATAAACTGACAGTGTTTATATTGACAGAGTGATTAGTGTACTGGCCCGTCACAGCAAAGATGCCGGGCTAAAAAACATGGTGGTATCACACTGTAATTGGGTTCCTGCCTGTGCTACTGAGTTGGGGAATGAAATGGCAGCGAACAAAGGAACTGGTCACCCCCACCTCTCTGGATGTTGATGCTAGTATAGTGGAACTCTCTAACACTTCACTCCCCTATGGCAGTATCTTCTGTGTGACTACCTCTATCTGTTACATCTTGTTACATCTAGTTACATCTTGTTACATCTTGTTACATCTAGATACATCTTGTTACATTTGTTACATCTAGATACATCTGTTACATCTAGATACATCTGTTACATCTTGTTACATCTAGTTACATCTAGTTACATTTGTTACATCTAGTTACATCTGTTACATCTAATTACACCTGTTACATCTAGTTACATCTGTTACATCTAGTTACATCTGTTACATCTATTTACATCTGTTACATCTAGTTACATCTGTTACATCTAGTTACATCTGTTAAATCTGTTACATCTAATTATATCTGTTACATCTAGTTACATCTGTTACATCTTGTTACATCTTGTTACATCTTGTTACATCTAGATACATCTTGTTACATTTGTTACATCTAGATACATCTGTTACATCTAGATACATCTGTTACATCTTGTTACATCTAGTTACATCTAGTTACATTTGTTACATCTAGTTACATCTGTTACATCTAATTACACCTGTTACATCTAGTTACATCTGTTACATCTAGTTACATCTGTTACATCTAGTTACATCTAGTTACATCTGTTACATCTAGTTACATCTGTTAAATCTGTTACATCTAATTATATGTTACATCTAGTTACATCTGTTACATCTTGTTACATCTGTTACATCTAGTTACATCTAGATACATCTGTTACATCTAGTTATATCTAGTTACATCTGTTACATCTAGTTACATCTGTTACATCCTGTTACATCTAGTTACATCTAGTTACATCTAGTTACATCTGTTACATCTAGTTACATCTAGTTACATCTAGTTACATCTGTTACATTTAGTTACATCTGTTACATCTTGTTACATTTATACGGTTTACCCCAGTTTTTTATGTCGGTTATGTGTGTCATTTGTTTACCTCATTTTTACTGCCATATACAGTAGCTGAATGGATGTAGATAAACTTTTTATGTTGGTTATGTATGTCATTTGTTTACCCCAGTTTATTGCCACATACGGTAGCTAAATGGACATAGATAAGCTTTATGTCGGTTATGTATGTCATTTGTTTACCCCAGTGTTACTGCCTATACAGTAGCTAAATGGACGTAGATAAACTTTTTATGTTGGTTATGTATGTCATTTGTTTACCCCAGTTTATTGCCACATACGGTAGCTAAATGGACGTAGATAAGCTTTATTTCGGTTATGTATGTCATTTGTTTACCCCAGTGTTACTGCCATATACAGTAGCTGAATGGATGTAGATAAACTTTTTATGTCGGTTATGTGTGTCATGCGCCAGACAACAGAAGGCAATCCAAGAGGAATAAGATGGACTACATTTTCTACATTGGAAGATCTGGAATATGCAGATGACATTGCACTGCTAGCACATTCACATCAACACATCCAGGAAAAAATGGATAGACTTAATAAGTACAGCCAGCAGGTGGGCTTGAACATCAACCTAAAGAAGACAGAGGTCATGACGCTCAATGTGAGCAACCCTGAGCCCATATCAGTAAGGAATCAGCAACTGGAACAGACAGATGCCTTCACATACCTAGGATGCATAGTAACACCAGACGGCGGAGCAAGCAAAGACATCAACAACAGAATGAACAAAGCAAGAACAGCCTTGTTTAGTCTAAACAACATCTGGAAGTCCTCTCAGTACAACACAAGCACAAAATTAGGATTCTATCAGAGCTGTGTGCTTTCTGTGCTTCTCTATGGCGCGGAGAGCTGGAGAGTTACAGAGAAGGAAATGTCGAAATTGTCCTCTTTTCACACAACATGCCTAAGAAAAATTCTCCGAATCTTTTGGCCGAATATCATCACCAACCAAGATCTGCTTACTCGGAGCAAGCAAGAGGACATGCACACCATCATAGCTGGCAGACGCTGGAGCTGGGTTGGCCATGTCCTCAGAAGAGACCCCGATGCCATCACAAGAACAGCTATGCTATGGACCCCTGAAGGAAAACGAAAGAGAGGCCGACCAAAAACAACTTGGCGGAGGACTGTGGAGGCTGAGATGCAAAGAATGAACCAGAGTTGGGGCACTGTACGAAGGATGGCCGCCGATCGAGCAAAGTGGAATCAATTTGTTGTTGCCCTACAAGACGCCACCAGGCGTAATGGCCACTGACTGCTTTGACAGTCGGCGGCTAAGGATCAAAGAAGAAGAAGAATGTGTGTCATTTGTTTACCCCAGTTTTACTGCCATATACAGTAGCTGAATGGACGTATATAAACTTTTTATGTCGGTTATGTGTGTCATTAGTTTACCCCAGTTTTACTGCCATCATTTAATGTAAGATATCCAGATATGTTTTATCTCTGTTTTTTTTTCACAGACATCAAGATATTTTGATCCTAGGGTTGCATTTCTTGATGAAAAAATAAAATTGGAACCAGGTTATGACGTGAGTAGTTTATTTGTTACAAATGTTAGTAAATAGTTGAACAATTTAAATGGACAATCATTTAATTGAGTAGATGTAAACGTGGAGTACTAGGTCAAACATACCTCATTCATCATCGTCATGTTCCATGAGGAGAGGATATGTGACCAATCCCTTTACATACCCCTGTTTCTGCTTATCATGGTAGTGATGTTGCTATGGTGACCACACTCTGCCCATTGTTGCATTGTCCAGGGATAACAAACCACACTCTCTGCTTTTCACGAAAACCACCAACACGTCACCTCACAAATCTTCAAATAATTTAATATTGAAATACTGGTGTAGCTACTGGATATTTACTTGGTCATGGAATAATGACAGGACATAGACCCTTAATTCCAGGTAAATTACTTTACAACTGTAAGGTACACAAAAGACACACCATCCTGTTTGACATCCACTTTCCTGTCTTTCCTTTTCACATTGCACCATACAGTACTCTTCACAATTCTGGGACACCACAGGTGCAAAAGTTGCAAGCCATTTTCACACACATTTACTAACACTGTAACTGCGCATATGCTGGTAAACCAACCACAACAACAAACCATTCCAGGAAATTACACTTTACATCATATCCACACATCACAATAATACAGCTCCCTGGGAGCACAGGTGTTATAAATTCACAAGTCATACAACACAGCAAAAAGTATTCTTGGCATTCAACATCTCTCCCAAGGCAGATAAATGTCACTGAACAATCATAGTCAATAATTGTAACAAAACCTAAGAATACACAAATCAAACAAATAATGGCATTATAAATGTAAATCAAGCAATGCCGTGTAGCCCATAAAAACAGTACCACACTAACACAGTAGTCCATGATTGCATTTGAGGAGCCATCCACAGACAATACAGAAAAGTGATACTGCAGTAAGAGTAATGCCCAGTGTGCTAACTGACTGTTTGCTGATCTGGAAGAATGCAAGAAAGTAATTGGATGATGGTCAGTCTGAATGAACAAATAAGCACCAGAGTAGAGTATCTTGTCTCAGTCAGCAACAATGTTTGGCTGACATACAATACAGGGTGTAACATGCTATCATGTTCCTGCACAAGGCAGCCTCTATGAGGACAAAAAAGTTTGCCCAGGTTTGCAGCAACAACATGTCATCTGGACCAGTTGCTTGTCCATCTTTCAGAAGCTTTATGGCTTTCATTGTTTCTTCTCAAGTCGCTCACAGTTGATTTGTAGCTGTTCTTCTGGCTGGTTGTCTGGGGGATTGGATGGAGTTGGTTTGTTGAGAAGTTCATCTCTTCATTTCTTCTTGTTTATTACTAAGCGAGTTTCCCTTCTTGTCTTTGACAAGACTGTTTGTTACTAAGTGAGTTTCCCTTCTTGTCTTTGACAAGACTGTTTATTACTAAGTGAGTTTCCCTTCTTGTCTTTGACAAGACTATTTATTACTAAGTGAGTTTCCCGTCTTGTCTTTGACAAGACTGTTTATTACTAAGTGAGTTTCCCATCTTGTCTTTGACAAGACTGTTTATTACTAAGTAAGTTTCCCTCTTGTCTTTGACAAGACTGTTTATTACTAAGTGAGTTTCCCTTCTTGTCTTTGACAAGATTGTTTATTACTAAGTGAGTTTCCCTTCTTGTCTTTGACAAGATTGTTTATTACTAAGTCAGTTTCCCATCTTGTCTTTGACAAGGTTGTTTGTTAATGGGGCAGTTAGGGAGTTGAAAGTTAAGCAGTCTAATGTAATGAAACATTATAATACTTATTTGGGTGGGGTAGATAAAATTGACCAATTAATTAATAGATATCATGTTCTTAGGACAACAAACAAATTTTGGAGAACTTTATTTGATCATTTTCTTGACCTGGCTAGGATTATAATAATAATAGCCCCTTCAGTCATAACTGACTATGGGAATGCGCCCCTGAGGTGACAGCCCTCAGCTGCTTATTTTCCTGGTGCTCCTTTCGACGTTTTCTCCCCTCCTCTGCTTGTTGTGTGAGCCTCTCTTCGCCCAATCTGAGGTGGCGCCGTAAATAGCATCGCCACTTAGTGCGATCGGCAGCTTCATCCTCCCATGTTGCTGGATCCATGTCCAGTGCCCTCATATCTCTCTTGCACACATCTTTGAACCTCAGCTGTGGTCGCCCAACTGTTCTCTTGCCATCTGCTAATTGTCCGTAGAAGATATCTTTTGGGATGCGACCATCTTCCATGCGGTGAAAATGGCCAAGCCAGCGAAGTCTGCGCTGTCTAAGCAGTGTATACATACTTTGAAGGCCAGCACGTGACAACACCTCAACATTTGTCACTTTATCTTTCCACGAAATGCCGAGGATGCGGCGTAGACACAATAAATGGAAGGTATTGAGCCTTCTTTCTTGCTTAGCATAGGTCGTCCAGGTCTCGCTGCCATATAGGAGTGTGCTGGTGACGCAGGCATTATATACCGCAGCTTTGGTCTTCATTGTGAGTTTGGAGTTCCCCCAAACACGCGATGTGAGGCGGGCAAAGGTAGCTGCAGCTTTGCCAATGCGGCTGTCGATTTCTGTATCCAGTGAGAGTTTGTCATTGATGGTAGACCCTAGGTATGTGAAGTGGTGCACCACTGCCAATTCATAGTTATCGATAGTGATAACTGGTGCAGCACCCGCATCCTGACTCAGCACATTCGTTTTCTTTAGACTTATTGTGAGGCCAAAGTCCTTGCATGCTTTAGTGAAGCGATTCATCAAGTTCTGAAGCTCCTGTTGGCTTTGAGTGACGACTGCAGCATCATCAGCGAACAACAAGTCTCTTATAGTGACCCTTCTGATTTTTGTTTTTGCCTTCAGCCTTGAAAGATTAAACAGACGGCCATCTGACCTAGTGTGAAGGCATATTCCTTCAGTTGCATCTCTGAATGCATGTTTCAAGAGTAAGGCAAAAAAGATCCCGAAGAGGGTCGGAGCCAGAACACAGCCTTGTTTAATGCCACTTCGTATGTCAAAGGGCTGTGACGTGCTTCCAGCATATTGGACTGTTCCCTTCATGTCGTCATGGAATGACTTTATCATTTCCAGCATTTTAGAAGGGCAGCCTATTTTCAGGAGGATTTTGAAGAGTCCATCCCTACTAACCAGGTCAAATGCTTTTGTGAGGTCTATAAAGGCGATATATAAAGGCCTTTTCTGCTCTCTTGATTTTTCCTGAAGCTGGCGGACAGAGAAGATCATGTCTGTTGTTGATCTACCAGCTCGGAATCCACACTGTGACTCTGGATATATGCGCTCAGCTAACTTGTGTAGTCGCATTAAGACGACTTTGGCAAAAACCTTACCAACAATACTAAGAAGAGAGATGCCTCTGCAGTTATTGCAATCACTTCTGTCTCCTTTATTTTTGTACAGTGTTACAATCTTGGCATCTCGCATGTCTTGAGGAATAGTTGTCTCTTCCCAGCACTGGCACAGCATCTTATGCAGGGGATGTAATAGCATGCTCTTACAGCATTTGATTAAATCAGGAGGAATCCCATCACTGCCTGGTGCTTTGCCAGAGGCCAAGCTATCAATGGCCTTGCTGAGTTCCTCTAATGTTGGTTCGGCATCCAGCTCCTCCATAGTTGGCAGACATTTGACAGCATCAAGGGCTGCAGGCGTAACGGTATTTTCTCTAGCATAAAGCTCAGAGTAGTGCTCGACCCACCTCTCCATTTGCTTACCCTTATCGGTTAGCTTCTCTCCGCTGATGGTTTTTAGCAGTGCCGTCTTACTTTTTTGGGGGCCAAATGCTTTCTTTATACCGTCATACATTTGTTTAATGTTGCCTGTTTGCGCTGCGATCTGGATGCTCTCAATGAGCTGGAGCCAATAGTCATTTGCACAGCGTCGAGCAGTTTGTTGAACTTTGCTTCTCGTAGCCTTCAGGATCTGTAGGGTTCAAGCACTCGGTGAACGTTTGTATTCATTCATAGCATTGCGCTTAGCTTCAATGACAGGTGCCATCACATCTGATGAAGCATCAAACCAGTCATTTGACTTTGCCGTTTTCTTACCAAAGGTGGCAAGTGCAGTACTTTGAATGGTGTCCCACAGATGCTCCCAGTTCTCTGTAATAGTATCACCATGCTGAGGGCTGCTAAGCACTTTCTTGAAGGTCGCAGTAAATTGAGCGATCATGACAGGGTCTGACATCTTGCTGGTATCAATGCGTGGTTTCCCTTCATGTCTGATACGATAGAGTTTTCTTGGTAGGATTATAAGCTATATTATTTTTCAAGAGTGGAGAAAAGATCATCCTGATGTTGAAGAACTAGAAAGACCAAATCGTTACTTTCAAATAGATTTTACAGAGGAACTAATTAAGGAACTGGAGTGGACTTGAAAAGCGTCAAGATATACCTTCTTCACATAATGCCATCAAAAATAAATCAGCACCACACACTCAGTTGTACCAGAATGTACTGATAGTTTGCAAAAATTGTAAACATTGTTGGGCAACTCTAGGTATTAAAAAAACAATTTCAAACAAAATGTAGTTCGTGCATCACCTTTCTTTGCTTCCTGAAATAATAGAAACTGCCTATTTGAGTACCATAAGTCGTAACACAATCTTGATATCTTCTATTTCTTTATTCAAGTAATATGATATGATTATTAATTTCAAATTTTTTGTTTTAAAAATCTTAGTTTATTTTTTAAAATTACAAATTTTCCATTAGTACCCCATTATATGCACCGGTTTTAATTATTCTTTAATTAATTTATTTATTGTCAGAATCTTTTATTTTTTTTTTTTTTCAAAAAGATGTACATTTTTGGGTAAGCTTTTAAGTAATAGTACATTTGTTGTATTATTTTATTGAGCTAGTTTATTTATTCTTGAATGTACATTTTTATGACTCATTATGCAATTATTTTGAAATTGGATAATTACATTGTAATAAATTATTGCTACAAATACCACAAACACACAGTTTATTCATCTTCTAACTTTACATGCAGTGTTGGATTGAGTAATCTAACTTTCGAAGTGAAAACAGGAGTACGACAGGGATGCCCCTTATCAACATTATTTTTGACAGCCATAGATTGGGTGATGCGCCAGACAACAGAGGGCAGTCCAAGAGGAATTAGATGGACATTATTTTCTACATAGGAAGACCTGGAATATGCAGATGACATTGCACTACTCGCACATTCTTATCAACGCATCCAAGAAAAAATCAATAGACTGAATAAGTATGGCCAGCAGGTTGGTCTGAACATCAGTCAGAAGAAGATAGAGGTCATGACACTCAATGTGGGCAATCCTGAGCCAGTAGCAATAAGGAACCAGAAGTTAGAACAGACAGACACATTTACTTACCTAGGACGCATAGTAACACCTGATGGCGGAACAAGCAAGGACATTAACAACAGAATGAATAAAGCAAGAACAGCCTTTGCTAATCTCGACAACATTTGGAAGTCTTCCCAGTACAGCACAAACACCAAATTAAGACTGTATGAGAGCTGTGTACTTTCTGTGCTTCTCTATGGTGCGGAATGCTGGAAAGTAACAGAAGGAAATGTCAAAACTGTCCTCCTTCCACACAATCTGCCTAAGGAAAATTCTCAGAATATTTTGGCCGAATACCATCAACAACCAAGAATACTTATTCGAGTAACCAGGAGGACATGCACACCATCATAGCTGGCAGAAGCTGGAGTTGGGTTGGCCACGTCCTCAGAAGGGACCCTGATACCATTACAAGAACAGCTATGCTATGGACCCCCAAAGGAAAGCGAAAGAGAGGCCGACCAAAAACAACTTGGCGGAGAACTGTGGAAGCCGAGATGCAAAGAATGAACCAGAGTTGGGGCACTGTACAAAGGATGGCCACCAACTGAACAAAGTGGAATCAATTTGTTGCTGCCCTACAAGACGCCACCAGGCATGATGGCCACTGACTGCTTTGATGGTCGGCGGCTATTGATCAAAGAAGAGAAGACAAAGAAGAACATATTAATACATAATGTGCATTGGTTTCATGCATTTTTAAAGATTGTAGATGTTATTTTGTCCATACTCATGTACTAATGCACAGTTATTGCACTTTCTACCTAATAATTAAATAAATTTGTTTATTAATTAATTTATAATCAGATTCATCTAATTTTTCAAATCATATACACAATTGGATGTACTTCTAAATAAGAGCCACTGTTTTGTGCATTATGCATTTGCTAGATTTTTTCCTTGTTTGAATATTTTAATGTATGTACATCTTTGTTATTTCTCATGCATCTAATTAGGTAATTAACTTGTTACTGTTCAACCAAGGTAAAAAAAACAACCCAAAATAACTACTACTGTACTTAAGTTCATTTAACTCCAAACACTTTGATATATAATACTGAGAGGTTTAATATATTTAAAAATATTTTACATGCTTTTAAAAAAATGTTACCTAAAAACTACACCAAAAAACCTTAAAAAAGCGTTGAATGGAGTTAAATTTTAATAATTTCCTGTATTCATTATATGAAACAGACTTGGAACACAGCTCTTTGATCCAAAGATCCAATGTTACTAACATTGAAGCCCTACTACAATATGTTAGTACACAGCTCTTTCATCCAAAGAACTGTTACTAAAATTGAAGCCCTACTACAATATGTTAGTACACAGCTCTTTCATCCAAAGAACTGTTACTAACTTTGAAGCCCTACTACAATATGTTAGTACACAGCTCTTTCATCCAAAGAACTGTTACTAAAATTGAAGCCCTACTACAATATGTTAGTACACAGCTCTTTCATCCAAAGAACTGTTACTAACATTGAAGCCCTACTACAATATGTTAGTACACAGCTCTTTCATCCAAAGAACTGTTACTAAAATTGAAGCCCTACTACAATATGTTTGTAGACAGAAAGAGAAACACTCACCAGGCGTCATTGCTGCAATTCTTTTCTAAAGTCCAAAGAACCTGCAGAACTGGTCGACCTTCCATCAAGCACATCCCCTTAACGTCACCTTAGTTATCCACTGTCAGAGAACATCAGTGGGTGGAGGGCAGACTGGCATTACTACTGTGACGGAACTTTGAGGTAGGGTATGATTCATAACAAATGGCCCGAGTCACTGATGAAGCTATCTCAAAACAATATCAAACAATATAACTGGCCAACTGTGGCAACGGCATCAAGTACATAAATTTCTCTGGCCACATAGACACATTTATTATGATTCATCACGAACATCAGTATATCTACACATTGAATGATTCCTTATAACAATTGGTATTAATGATCCAATCTTCCTCAAATCCATATCAGGATGCAGACTATATATTTCACTTATTTATCTATAAGTTCCAATGAGAACATAGTCCATACTGAAAAACATACATGCATACACCTCAAATAAACACAGCGGAATTGAGCCGGTCGCTAGGCCAAACAAAGGCTTGTCATATGCGACTTATGCACAGCGACAAAAGATGTACAAACATTAATGAGCACTACATTTACTTCAAATATAAAATTCACATATGGCGTGCACAAGATGCTCATCACAACAACATACTCTAAAGAGCTGGGAAGCAGGAAAAGGAAATCTGAGACAGCTGTACCTGGGATATGTCCGATCAATCATGCATAATAACCTACCACTGCGGTCAGCAATGAGCAAAACCACTCAACTGAATTGGTCAAAGTCCAAAACCAATCCCTGAGGTTCATATGTGGGGGTATGTGAACCAAGCCAACAGCTGCCTATGAAATTATGCAAACATATAGCCTATAAACCTACAGCGTAAGCGTACTGTTCTGGAAGCAACAGGGCTATAGAAGAATGAGTAAAGAACACCCAAACAGACAACTGTTTGAAAACTGGAAGCCCATTAGCAGATTGAAACAGAAATCACCTCTGCAAGTAGCAACAGCTATAGCAAAACAACACCACCTCCCACAGATATGAGAGACAATGGAAAAATAGTCAGTCCTTCATCCCAGAAAGGAATTAAAACTACCCATAATAAAAACCACACTCATGGCTAGCGAGAGACACCAACCCAACAGTACCTAAGACAGCTACTTTAGAGACTATAGACATTCACCGTAACATTACAGTACATGTATACACAGATGGCTCTGCCTTTAAGCCCACCATAAATGCTGGACTTGGAGCTTATGTGAAGTACCCAGATGGCAACACACTAGAAATATATGAACCATGTGGAGCGTTCTGTACTAATTACCAAGCAGAAATTACAGCAATAAACACCACCCTCACAGCCATATTCAGCCAGTTCAAGCAAGAAATATATGAACCTTCAGATATCATAATCTTCAATGATACAAAATCAACACCATACTTTGGAAGAATACCTCCAAACTGAAAATAAAGAAATAATACAGCTGGCTGAGACTATTGACAGCTTGCTAGCAACTTACAACATCAGGGTCACTTTCCAGTGGATACCAGGACACACATACATACCAGGCAATGAAAAAGCAGACAGATTAGCAAAACTAGGAGCAATCTTGGTTCAAACAAACACTCCAGCAAACTTGCAGACAGCTAAATGAATACTCCAAAACAACTTCAAAGAGGAATGGCTGAACCGATGGGCAAAAGGTTCTACTGGACGTGCCTTGTATAAAGAAATGACATAACCCATAAAAAATGACAACATCAACAACCTATGACGTGTGGAGCAGAGCACAATCTTCCAGCTAAGAGCAGAACACACCAGACTCAACAAAAAGGTAAAGGTAAAGGAACCCGTTACACGCCCATTGAGGCATATTGGGAATATGGTGTTAGGCCCATATTATCTTGACCGTCGGCACACTAGGGGTGATGTGGTCGGCATCACGCCGGCCGCCTTAACCTTCCCAGAGTTGCTCTGGTACCCATTTGCGGCTGGGTCGACCCAGGAGCCGTTTGTGGCCTAAAAAATTCCCGCCTCATCTGGGGATCGAACCATAGACCACTGCGCTAGGAAGCCAGTGCACTAACCACTATGCTACCGCGGCTCCACAAGCACTTAAACAAATTAAACCCCACACATGAGCCTAATTGCTGTAACTGCACCCATCCATATGAGACAGTTCAGCATGTGCTGTTGACCTGCCTGCCCAGGACTCTCCATAGAAAGAAGAAAGCTGTTGGCGGGCTCCCCAACAATCATAGATACTCTATTACAGCACCACACAACAGCTACAGAACACATACAAATCCTTCAACTTGACATTGGCTGTGAAAGAGCAACAAGCTCAGCAACCCTAGTTAATCAACAACAGCAACTCTAAAGATGGCTCCATAGGACCGAAGTACTGAGTTACATTTTTATTTTATCTATAAATATTATTTACATCTCATAATTATAAAATAACCACAAATATTTAATATATAAAGCACATATGGTTCAGTTTTCGTAGTGAAGGAACCTGTCTCATTTAAATACATTTATAGGCATTATAAGTATTTCCAGGGCCGTAGATACAGGGTGGTTTTGGGGGTTCAACCCCCCCCCCCCCCCCAGGGTTTGGTGAAAAACATTTGTGGGGAAATTATACTGTACCAAACATGTTTTGTGCCGACATTTTTTATTCCCCCCTGTTATTAAGTCCTATCTACGGCCCTGAGTCTTTCTCATTTTACGCCGCTTCCACTTTTATTTTGTTTTTTATTTTTTTGGTGCAAATGTGATCAGTCCGATTCTCTGTTCTGTGACCTGGTGATATCTGTGTTGCATTATGTATTCTTTTATGTGGGAATATGCTTCCTCCTATAGCCAGTTGATTTGAAGCGCATAAGTTTGTGAATAGTTCCCCCTTTTTTGTTCATTGTATCTAATCCAAGTTTTCCCATGATTTCTTCAAAGCCATAATCTTCTTTATCATTGGTTAGTGCAAAACACTGGATGATGTTTATCTTTATTTTCTTTTTGGCTGATTTGAATTTGCTGTAATTATTCAGGGTCCCATTGCTTTCTTTCTATAAGTGCTTTCTGTGATTCTCTAGATATGTTTAGAGCCTTTTCTTTGCTGTGGTAGGTTTAGAGCCTTTCCTTTGCTGTGTTGGGTTTAGAGCCTTTTCTTTGCTGTGGTGGGTTTAGAGCCTTTTCTTTGCTGTGTTGGGTTTAGAGCCTTTTCTTTGCTGTGGTAGGTTTAGAGCCTTTTCTTTGCTGTGTTGGGTTTAGAGCCTTTTCTTTGCTGTGTTGGGTTTAGAGCCTTTTCTTTGCTGTGGTGGGTTTAGAGCATTTTCTTTGCTGTGTTGGGTTTAGAGCCTTTTCTTTGCTGTGGTAGGTTTAGAGCCTTTTCTTTGCTGTGGTAGGTTTAGAGACTTTTCTTTGCTATGTTGGTTTAGAGCCTTTTCTTTGCTGTGTTGGGTTTAGAGCCTTTTCTTTGCTGTGGTAGGTTTAGAGCCTTTTCTTTGCTGTGGTAGGTTTAGAGCCTTTTCTTTGCTGTGGTAGGTTTAGAGCCTTTTTTTTGCTGTGGTAGGTTTAGAGCCTTTTCTTTGCTGTGTTGGGTTTAGAGCCTTTTCTTTGCTGTGTTGGGTTTAGAGCCTTTTCTTTGCTGTGGTAGGTTTAGAGCCTTTTCTTTGCTGTGGTAGGTTTAGAGCCTTTTCTTTGCTGTGGTAGGTTTAGAGCCTTTTCTTTGCTGTGGTAGGTTTAGAGCCTTTTCTTTGCTGTGGTAGGTTTAGAGCCTTTTCTTTGCTGTGTTGGGTTTAGAGCCTTTTCTTTGCTGTGTTGGGTTTAGAGCCTTTTCTTTGCTGTGTTGGGTTTAGAGCCTTTTCTTTGCTGTGTTGGGTTTAGAGCCTTTTCTTTGCTGTGGTAGGTTTAGAGCCTTTTCTTTGCAGTGTTAGGTTTAGAGCCTTTTCTTTGCTGTGTTGGGTTTAGAACCTTTTCTTAGCTGTGGTAGGTTTAGAGCCTTTTCTTTGCTGTGTTGGGTTTAGAGCCTTTTCTTTGCTGTGTTGGGTTTAGAGCCTTTTTTTTTGCTGTGGTAGGTTTAGAGCCTTTTCTTTGCTGTGTTGGGTTTAGAGCCTTTTCTTTGCTGTGTTGGGTTTAGAGCCTTTTTGTTAAGTCATATTTTTATTAATGGGAGTTAAGTGTTAAAGACTCATATGGACGGGTCGGATTTTTGGTACACACGTTAGTTAGCACGCTTTGGTGATGAGATGATTTTTTTAGTTGGGGGCTTTATGCTCGGTAATTTTTGAACATAGCTCAACTGAGTAGTTGTTAGTTTAATTTTTTTTAAATAAGATAAAGAAAGTTTTCGAAGGTTCTTAGTGAAAGTTTGGGGAAAGAGACGGGTGAGCTGAGCGATAGTCTCACGCAGTTAGTTCGCGCATGAGTAATTTGTACTGAGCTGTTCCGAGAAGCTGTATTCTCGAGACAGTGTGTTGCTGGCAGGGCTTCAGGATGGCGGTCCCATCTCGCTAGTGCGTTCCAGGGTGTCTCTTTTGTAAAGGGGAGAATTTTGTGATATTGAAGAGATCTTTTCGAGGCCATGGAGTATGCCGCCCGCGAGTATTATTATTGATGAAGATATTCAGACAAACCTTTGTTCCTAATGGATGTTTACCATGGTCTATTATGAAATAAGAGATACTGTGAGCTGCTTTGTTACGCAGCCTATTCTTTTCCCCATTGAATTTACTTACTAGATATTTAAGATGTTGGAAGTTTGTTCCTGAGGGATATTTATTGTAACAGTGTACTGTGCTGAGGCCTGTGGTTTATGCAACCGATGTGACGGATATTTTGTACCTGATGCTGTATGATTATGCTGTGAACCGTTGATGCTCCATGATTTGTTATGAAATGTCGTCCCATGATGTCTACGTGAGTCTGTCGTAATAAACTGTATTACGTTACCACTCGTTCCGACATTCCCTGACTCCTATGTTTTTGCTGTGGTGTGAGGGTCCAGTTTGTCTAGGTATGCCAGAACCCTTTAAAATTCGCGTATGTTGACATCTACATATTCACACACCTGTTGGCCATTCGTAAGCCCGACCTATGCTGATTGCCATTCATCAGCGATTGCATTAACAGTTTCCTCCTACCTCCACTTACGTATCCTCAACATAAAGTGGTGGCCGGTATGGCCTGTTGACGTTAAAGAAAATAAACTTTAACACTTTTCTTTGCTGTGGTGGGTTTAGAGCCTTTTCTTTGCTGTGGTGGGTTTAGAGCCTTTTCTTTGCTGTGTTGGGTTTAGAGCCTTTTCTTTGCTGTGGTAGGTTTAGAGCCTTTTCATAGTTGTGTTGGGTTTAGAGCCTTTTCTTTGCTGTGGTAGGTTTAGAGCCTTTTCTTTGCTGTGGTAGGTTTAGAGCCTTTTCTTTGCTGTGTTGGGTTTAGAGCCTTTTCTTTGCTGTGTTGGGTTTAGAGCCTTTTCTTTGCTGTGGTAGGTTTAGAGCCCTTTCTTTGCTGTGGTAGGTTTAGAGCCTTTTCTTTGCTGTGTTGGGTTTAGAGCCTTTTCTTTGCTGTGTTGAGTTTAGAGTCTTTTCTTTGCTGTGGTAGGTTTAGAGCCTTTTGTTTGCTGTGTTGGGTTTAGAGCCTTTTCTTTGCTGTGTTGGGTTTAGAGCTTTTTCTTTGCTGTGGTAGGTTTAGAGCTTTTTCTTTGCTGTGGTAGGTTTAGAGCCTTTTCTTTGCTGTGTTGGGTTTAGAGCCTTTTCTTTGCTGTGGTAGTAGAGCCTTTTCTTTGCTGTGGTAGGTTTAGAGCCTTTTCTTTGCTGTGTTGGGTTTAGAGCCTTTTCTTTGCTGTGTTGGGTTTAGAGCCTTTTCTTTGCTGTGGTAGGTTTAGAGCCTTTTCTTTGCTGTGGTAGGTTTACTGCCTTTTCTTTGCTGTGTTGGGTTTAGAGCCTTGTCTTTGCTGTGGTGGGTTTAGAGCCTTTTCTTTGCTGTGTTGGGTTTAGAGCCTTTTCTTTGCTGTGGTAGGTTTAGAGCCTTTTCTTTGCTGTGATAGGTTTAGAGCCTTGTCTTTGCTGTGGTAGGTTTAGAGCCTTTTCTTTGCTGTGTTGGGTTTAGAGCCTTTTCTTTGCTGTGTTGGGTTTAGAGCCTTTTCTTTGCTGTGGTAGGTTTAGAGCCTTTTCTTTGCTGTGGTAGGTTTAGAGCCTTTTCTTTGCTGTGTTGGGTTTAGAGCCTTTTCTTTGCTGTGTTGAGTTTAGAGCCTTTTCTTTGCTGTGGTAGGTTTAGAGCCTTTTCTTTGCTGTGGTAGTTTTAGTGCCTTTTCTTTGCTGTGGTAGTAGAGTCTTTGTTTGCTGTGGTAGGATAAGAGCCTTTTCTTTGCTGTGGTAGTTTTAGAGCCTTTTCTTTGCTGTGGTAGTAGAGTCTTTGTTTGCTGTGGTAGGATTAGAGCCTTTTCTTTGCTGTGGTAGTAGAGCCTTTTCTTTGCTGTGGTAGGTTTAGAGCCTTTTCTTTGCTGTGGTAGTAGAGTCTTTGTTTGCTGTGGTAGGTTTAGAGCCTTTTCTTTGCTGTGGTAGTAGAGTCTTTGTTTGCTGTATTAGTTTTAGAGCCTTTTCTTTGCTGTGGTAGGATTAGAGCCTTTTCTTTGCTGTGGTAGTAGAATCTTTGTTTGCTGTGGTAGGTTTAGAGCCTTTTCTTTGCTGTGGTAGTATTAGAGCCTTTTCTTTGCTGTGGTAGGTTTAGAGCCTTTTCTTTGCTGTGGTAGGTTTAGAGCCTTTGCTGTGGTGTTGTGCACTTTCATCCTCATGTCCTGTGATCAGTACCTTCCTCTCTGAACAAATCCACCTTATCTTACAGAGACTCAGGATATCAACGCTGTAATTCTTATTTCTGCTGTCAGTTGTGCAGTTTTCCCTTGTTCGTTTAGAGTGCAAACGTTCCAGGTGCAAGTTGAGGAGATTTTACCAGATGAAAAAATGTTAGTCTGCAACCGAAAAAAAGTTATACAGTAATCTCATACCAGATATTTTACCAGGTCAAGTTTTTAAAATAAGGTGGTGTCATCAGTTCCCTTCCTTGCTGCCTTTGCCTTCTTAACTTAAGAACAGTCATGAGCCTATTTGCAGCTGAGCAGACTGTAACATGGCTTGTGCAGGTTTTGATCCCAGAACCTGGCAATTCTACTGCAATAGGAAAGTGCTCAAACTACCTAGTCAATCAGTTGTTGAGAGTTATAGAGTAGAGTCTTATAAAGACCATGTCACGGGTAATGACAGATCTTGGACTACTTGAAGTCTTATAAAGACCACGTCATGTGTAATAACAGGTCTTGGACTACTTGAAGTCTTATAAAGACCACGTTATGGGTAATGACAGATCTTGAACTACTTAAAAGACCATATTTAGGGTAATGACAGATCTTGGACTGCTTGAAGTCTTATAAAGACTATTTCACGGGTAATGATAGATCTTGGACTACTTGAAAGGTCAACATAATGCTCTTTGTACAGCACAAAGACTGTGCAGGAAAACATGGAAGGATAGGTTCAGGGAAACCTACAAATGTGCTAAACAAATGTTTGAACAAGCACGGTTGGGAACACTAACCTTTTGGCTTTGTCTGTGTTGCTTCATGTCCCTTTGTTCCAGGGGACCTTCTGTATTGGGTGGCTGAATTGACTTATATTCTGTATCTGACCTGTCTGTATTGTTTTCTTGAAGTTTTTGTGGTAAAAAAATATTTACAGGATGGAGTAACTGGCCCTGTGCTCAACTCTCTTTGTATGGGGAGTGCATGGTAGGTTATTCTTTGGGCCCCAGTAACACATGGATGCTATCTCAGTTTTATTCTTCCTTCATCTACGCCACTTCAGCTAACGACCCTGAGGAGGTGGAATGTACCCTCTGTGTAAATCGGGGCTACCTGTAGTTTATTTTTAATAATAATAGTGAATAATTAACATTTTACAGAGTGTTCATTTTAGTTAACTCGTTATTTTCAAAATGTTCCCCAAAAGTTTCATGAAATAAATATATTTCAGCATTGCTCTCTCTCTTATCTCTTCTTCTCCCCCCAATGATAATTACCTTATTTCTCTGCATTTTTTAGGCTGTTAAGAATGTTAATTAAGGCCCAATATATATGACTAATATTTAATATTACAGTGATATGACTTGTCTTGTCAGAATGTTAATTAAGGCCCAATATATATGACTAATATTGAATATTACAGTGAGTGATATGACTTGTCTTGTCAGAATGCAGCATCCACCCACCACATGACAGACTTGAGAAACCACCATTGCTACGAGAGCAGGTCTACTTGTGACCCCACTTTGATGGCCCCAAGTTTTGTTTTGTTTTGTAGATCAATCACATCAACATTTTTATTTTACCCTGCTTAGTCAATCTCTGTTCCAGTTTTCTTCTCAGACTAGACTATTGATACATCATTGTTTTCCTCTCAGACTATTGATACATCATTGCTTTCCTCTCAGATTATTGATACATCATTGCTTTCCTCTCCGACTATTGATGATCACAGCTGTAGTAGAGAGCTCAGCCCTCATGGTTGGGCAGCTGACATGAGTGAACCAAAGATACCAGGAACTGAGAAAGTAGAACAGCCTGGTTTATGTGGACAAGAAGGTAATGGAGTTAATGACATGACCCTTTAGCTCCTTGTGGAGCAGACACATACCACACCTTCCTGTCTTATGTCATCCATTTAAAGGTCTTTCCATGTGTTGTTTTAAATGTTCATGTCTGCCTCCAGTTTTTATGTCTGTCTCCAATTCTAATGTCTTGTCTTCAGTTCTAATGTTTGTCTCCAGTTTTTTTTTTCCTCCAGTTCTAATATTTGTCTCTGTCGTGAAATATTCTAATCCACATATATAAATTATCAGGTAAATGTAAAGCCTAACACATAACTTCAATAAAAGGAAAGAAGAATGGTAAAGAACAGTGCTGTCACAATGACTGTACTCGAAATCCCCCTTGTTTTCTCCTTCGTCTGCAAATTGTAACGTTTCACGTTGATAGTAAAAGCCTTCTGCAGCATACACGCGTTTCCCCAACACAATAAAATGTGTACTCCATTTCTAAGAAAAACCTTGAGATACGCAAGTTGACCTAGATTTAAAATTCCATTCATGTCGTTTTATACACTACGTTACCCAAAAACGAAAGACAGATGGACTAAAGATAGAAAGAAAGGGAGAGGCTGGAAGCCGGAACGCAGGCAATACTAACACAGTCTCGCGATACACAATTACTACCATCACGCGTGTAAGGCCACAAGCACTAGCTTTTTTCAAATCGACAGTGAAAAAAAAACACTACCCATACCAGAGTTAGGTTTTAAAAACTTACAAAATTCTTATTAGGAAACATGACATTATACTGGTTTACGTTTGAAAACATGACAGTACCCAGACACCCTAAAGTTTGGAAGTGAGGAGGTGGTAACAGCACGACTATCCTAGAAGAAAATGCATATTGGCTCCATTAAATATATATATTTGGGTTCTGTAGGACTTGCTGACAAATAATATGTTAAACGTTACGCAAATAGTCTAGGAATTACCAAATTATAGCCAAAAGAAATAGTGAGGGATGTCAGACAACACCAAAATCAGAATCGCTCAGTGGCAGATTTTCACCCCACCATTGTACGGGAAATGGGTCTCCATGTTAAATCCGATTTGATTGGAGCGCAAGAAATGTAAGGCTAAACACGATTAGTCGGGCTATAAATACTATCTTTTGTTGTCAGGGGAAACGGGAGTAGGAGTACTTTTTTTCAAACGATTGGGTAAACATGGCACGATTGGTTAGACCCGCGAATATAGTCAATCAGAGGCGCCAGGTCACCACCACATGTTCAAATAAACTTACTACAGAACCAGTACGTTGAGCACCAGTGCATATTTTTCTAAATAAAAGCCTGGGACATCGGCAGATCGAAATTGTGCTATATTCAGTGCCAGTCAACGTAACTGTGTATTATTCCATGAATTGTGGTAAGCTTGATATATTCAATATCTTTTTAATGAAAATTGAATGTAAATTGATAATTTATGTATATATATATGTGTGGTTCAGTAGCGAACATGAGGTAAAGCCTATATAGTGCTCCAACCTGAACAGAAGGTGTCGGAGGAAAGTAAAACTGCATGGAATTGCCAAACAGTACACTGACACCTATCTTATGGACTAGAAAGAAATAATGCTGGAATTGCAGAGGCGTAGTAACCATTAGGGAGGAATATACTGGTGTAGATTATTTCAGATGAAGCTGACAGTTGGCCTACCGCTCTGAACTCAGTGTTTGTTATGTAATGTGTTCAGTCTGTAAATGGATTATAAACTAGTTATGAAGTAGGAGGTACAACCTTCTTGTTTCAGGGACCGTGGTCCTAAAGCTATTGAGCAGCACCTGGTCTGAGCTTTGCTGAACCTAGAGGCTGACAGCATACTCCTGGGTCCAGATAGTGACCAGTGAGGTGTCTCCAGAACACAGGGAGGCTATCGAGCAGAGGAGTCTTTTCCTGCCGCCATCACGAAAGATAAGCCTATGTGGCCCGTGGAGCTCAACATTATGCCCCCCCTCAAAATCTGACTTTATAATAAACCAGAGGGAAAATACAGTGTTTAAATTGATAGGGACTGTGAACTTTTCCCCATACTACTTACAAGATAAACAAACACTTGAAGTCATGATGACAAATAACCACATAGCTTGAAAAAACAAAACCAGTATTACCTCATATTACTACTACACAACTGACACACATAAGATAATAGATAATATTAATAAAATATGTCACTACAAGATTCATAGTGATAAATCCTGTACATATAAATTGTAATTAAAATTGATTGTGATTCCTGGTTCACTTTGTAGTTGAATCAGGACATATATATTAATGAAAAGTACTTAATACATATTGATATTTGAAAATTTACCAGTGACTCATTTAAGATAGTCTTATAGAATGTTACATGTGTGTGAGTGTCACAGTGTTGTCAAGTGTGGTGGAATAAATTAAATTGTTTATCTGTCTGTTGTTGTTGTGACTTACACTTCATCATATACATACCCTAGACATTTAACGTAGTCATCACAATATTCCAGAATAATTCTGACTGAGGCATAATGTGGTAGCAAGTAAGGTTATCTGTAAAACACTACACCTATTAGATACAGATACCTTCACAGCTGATCTCAGTCAGTACACTAAGTCCCCTATAAAAATTTATAACATCCCACTTTACCACATATATTGGGGTCTCGCTCCAGGGATGTTGAACTTTCTCCTGTTATAGATATTGGGAATAATAAGAATTAAAAGGTATCCTTGGGTGGAAAGAAATAAGGTTGAGCTCTCAGTGCCTGTAGTGTCCTTAGATAATTATTGAAAGATTGAATTGTTACAATTGCATGTTAGACAATGGCCGACTTGGCAAAATTTCAATCTGCTGCTGTACAGACTGCGAAAGAGTTAGGAATGGACGGGCAAATTATGATTGCTTATGTCACTGCTGAATGTGACAAATATATTGAACGGGAAGAAAGAAGATTAGAAAAAGAGGCCGAAAGAAAGTTAGAGGCTGAAAAGGAAATTAAGAGGTTGCAGATTGAGGCTGGCAAAGAGGCTAAAGCATTGGAGGCAGAAAGAGAAGACAAAAGATTGGCTGCAGAAAGAGAAGACAAAAGATTGGCTGCAGAAAGGGAAGCAGAGGATAAGAGATTACAAAGGGAACATGAGTTACGACTAAGGGAGTTTGAGTTTCAAGGCCATGCTCCTGAAAATGGTGCCAGTCCCTTTACTTCTGATGCCACTGCTAGCCAGGGAGCCTCAACCTCAGCTATGAATTTTCATTTAGATCATTTTGTTGAGAAAGACGATGATATTGAGAGCTATCTAAATAGATATGAACTATTAGCTACCACATATGGGTTAGAGAGAGAAAGGTGGAGCTTAAAGTTATCTCAAGGGCTTCGTGGGGCAGCTTATGAAGTTTTTGCAAAAATGAGCAGAGGTGATCAGGAAAATTATGACATGCTAAAGCAGGCTCTTTTGTTAAGATATGAAAAGAACGCAGAATTTTATAGGAAAAAATTTAGGAATGCTAAACTACTGTCAGGTGAAACCTATCACCAGTTCTCTGCACGAATAGAGACATACTTGGAGAAATGGACTTCTCTGGGGAAAACCCAAGATCTTAAGGAAATGGTCCTTATAGAACAATTAAGAGAGTCCATGGCTCCAGACCTGAGAAAGTTTCTCATGGAACAAGGTGCAGAGAGGCTGGGTGAGTTGCTAAATGTTGCTGAAAGGTATCAAGCAGCTCAGGCAGAGGTAACAGGTAATAAAAAGAAACAGGTGGATAATTTTAGGGCACCACAGAACTTTAATAAATTTGATCCTAGAGATCAAAACAAAGGTAAGCACCAGTTTGATAGGCCACGGTATGACAATAAAAATAAAACCCCACAATTCGATGAAAGGAAATATGATGAAAGAAAATCTTTCAACCAAGGAAAAAGGTGGTGTAAAAATTGTAAGATGAACAATCATGACACTGACCGTTGCAGAAGGAAACCTGTGTAATGGCCACCCTTCAGGTCAGGTCGACCTCAAGACAGGAGGAGGATATTATGTTAGATACCACTCCAGAAGAGATGAGGAAGGCACAGGCTGGGGATAAGACCCTCAAGCCTTGTTTCAGGAAATTGTCAACTTGTCATACAACTCCAGGCAAGGGAGATTTTTACATGAAAAACAAGTTGATGTATAGGAAGACTGGAGCTAGATCCAAAGGTCAGGGACAGCTGGTACTTCCTAAAAGATATAGGGCAGAATTAATAAGGAGCCTACATGTGAAACCAGATGGGGACCATGAGAAAATAGGTACCATCATCCAAAAGGTGGCTCACAATTATTATTGGCCCAAGGCAAGATGGGACATTGAGAATTTTGTAGAAAGGTGTAGCATAGCACATGAGGGAACACCCACAAGTGGGAACATTGATCAGGACCTGGACACGCCACGGGGCAAAATTAGGCCTGATAATAAAAGGAAAAATAGATTTGATAAAGTGGACCAAATGGAATGGGAAGCCCCTTTTCACGGACAAGCTTCACTTAACTGTTTTACAATGGCCACTATGCGGAGAGTGCAAAAAGATGTCTTACCCCAGGACAAGCCGAAAATCCCTCAATCGGACTTAAACAAACTGGAGGAAGAGGATGTAGAGAGGAAATCTCTCATCAAGAATTTTAAGTGGGGAGAAAGCCCCAGGAAAAGAATTGGTAGCGGTCGTTTTGTGAATGATAATTCTGGGAAGAAAAATCATCACTATAGCGCTTCGAGTGGAAGAGACCATACCGGTGCATGGACAAATAGGTCCACAAAATTAAAGGTCCATATGTAGCGCTGTTAAGAACGTGGACTGATGAAAAGGCAGAGGAAAATATTACATCTTCATACCAATATGTGAATGAGCTGACCACTCGTTTAAAAACTGGCTGGAAACTGGCCAATGAAAATTTGAAACAAGCCAGGAAGAAACATGCTGCCTATTATAACAGGAAGGCGAAAGACAGAGATTTGGCTGTGGGAGAGAAGGTACTGCTTCTTCTGCCCGGTAGTCAGAATAAGTTACAAATTGGATGGCAAGGTCCATATACAGTTCTAGAGAAGGTGTCTAGAACAAATTATAAGATAGATAAGAAGGGGAAAGAAAAAATCTATCATGTGAATCTCCTGAAGAAATATTTGGAAAGAGAACATCAGGAAGAGACACACTTGTTGACCTTGTCCATTGCCATGGAGATGAAAAAGGAACCACTTTCATCATTTGAATATCCATTACACCCCTGTGAGACAGCGGCACAGGTGAAAATCAGTACACATTTAACGAAAACTCAGAAAGAGAGAGTGCAACAGGTTCTAGATAATCATGCAGAGGTGTTAACAGACCGACCAGGGCATACAAACTTATTGGAATATGATATGAAACTGATAGACCCCACACCTGTCTGTATGAAACCATATTCGATTCCTTTTGCTAAGGAGAAAGCTTTGAAGGAAGAGATAGACTATTTGTTGAAGGAAGGAATTATTTCGCACAGTGAATCTTCATATAGTTCCAGTGTTGTACTCTTAAGAAAACCCTCTGGAGAACATAGACTCTGTATAGATTACAGGAGACTGAATGCTATTACAGAAGGACAGGTGGATCCATTGCCGGACACAAATCAGTTGTTTGCCAGACTAAATAAAGCTAAATATTTCTCAAGGGTGGATCTAAGTAAAGGCTACTATCAGATTCCAGTAAAACCTGAGATCAGACAAAATTGTTGGATGTAAACAATTCAGAGGAACGTAATGAATCCCTGAGTTGCCTCTTTGATTGAGGATATTCCGAATGTTTCATACAGGCTAATAAGAAGATTATGGGATCCCCTACGAAAACTCTGCTATCACCAGGTATATGTTATCTCCTCATAACGTACATTTTGAGGAAAATCTAATGTTCTCTGGACATGTCATTGCGCAGACTCAGAGAAGAGAAATGGTGAATACGGGTTGTGAAGCAGCATTAAGACAAGCAGTCACACTTGCGGCTGTTCAGTAACATAACCGAAAAATATTATTGGTTGTAGAGGTCTGAGGCAGATTTCATGAGTAGTGCCTACTCTGAATGGACCCAACTACATAAAACCATGATAGCACAACAGCAGAGTAAAGTCAAGTTGACTTACATTTATCTATGTGTATATAGAATAAAGGACTGACATAAGATGTCTGTTTTAAGAGGGGAGATGTCGTGAAATATTCTAATCCACATATATAAATTATCAGGTAAATGTAAAGCCTAACAAATAACTTCAATAAAAGGAAAGAAGAATGGTAAAGAACAGTGCTGTCACAATGACTGTACTCGAAATCCCCCTTGTTTTCTCCTTCGTCTGCAAATTGTAACGTTTCACGTTGATAGTAAAAGCCTTCTGCAGCATACACGCGTTTCCCCAACACAATAAAATGTGTACTCCATTTCTAAGAAAAACCTTGAGATACGCAAGTTGACCTAGATTTAAAATTCCATTCATGTCATTTTATACACTACGTTACCAAAAACGAAAGACAGATGGACTAAAGATAGAAAGAAAGGGAGAGGCTGAAAGCCGGAACGCAGGCAATACTAACACAGTCTCGCGATACACAATTACTACCATCACGCGTGTAAGGCCACAAGCACTAGCTTTTTTCAAATCGACAGTGATAAAAAAACACTACCCATACCAGAGTTAGGTTTTAAAAACTTACAAAACGCTTATTAGGAAACATGACATTATACTGGTTTACGTTTGAAAACATGACAGTACCCAGACACCCTAAAGTTTGGAAGTGAGGAGGTGGTAACAGCACGACTATCCTAGAAGAAAATGCATATTTAGCTCCATTAAATTTATATATTTGGGTTCCTTAGGACTTGCTGACAAATAATATGTTAAACGTTACGCAAATAGTCTAGGAATTACCAAATTATAGCCAAAAGAAATAGTGAGGGATGTCAGACAACACCAAAATCAGAATCGCTCAGTGGCAGATTTTCACCCCACCATTGTACGGGAAATGGGTCTCCATGTTAAATCCGATTTGATTGGAGCGCAAGAAATGTAAGGCTAAACACGATTAGTCGGGCTATAAATACTATCTTTTGTTGTCAGGGGAAACGGGAGTAGGAGTACTTTTTTTCAAACGATTGGGTAAACATGGCACGATTGGTTAGACCCGCGAATATAGTCAATCAGAGGCGTCAGGTCACCACCACATGTTCAAATAAACTTACTACAGAACCAGTGCGTTGAGCACCAGTGCATATTTTTCTAAATAAAAGCCTGGGACATCGGCAGATCGAAATTGTGCTATATTCATTGCCAGTCAACGTAACTGTGTATTATTCCATGAATTGTGGTAAGCTTGAAATATTTGATATCTTTTTAATGAAAATTGAATGTAAATTGATAATTTATGTCTGTATATATGTGTGGTTCAGTAGCGAACATGAGGTAAAGCCTATATAGTGCTCCAACCTGAACAGAAGGTGTCGGAGGAAAGTAAAACTGCATGGAATTGCCAAACAGTACACTGACACCTATCTTATTGACTAGAAAGAAATAATGCTGGAATTGCAGAGGCGTAGTAACCATTAGGGAGGAATATACTGGTGTAAATTATTTCAGATGAAGCTGACAGTTGGCCTACCGCTCTGAACTCAGTGTTTGTTATGTATTGTGTTCAGTCTGTAAATAGATTATAAATTAGTTATGAAGTAGGAGGTACAACCTTCTTGTTTCAGGGACCGTGGTCCTAAAGTTATTGAGCAGCACCTGGTCTGAGCTTTGCTGAACCTAGAGGCTGACAGCATACTCCTGGGTCCAGATAGTGACCAGTGAGGTGTCTCCAGAACACAGGGAGGCTATCGAGCAGAGGAGTCTTTTCCTGCCGCCATCACGAAAGATAAGCCTATGTGGCCAGTGGAGCTCAACATTATGCCCCCCCTCAAAATCTGACTTTATAATAAACCAGAGGGAAAATACAGTGTTTAAATTGATAGGAACTGTGAACTTTTCCCCATACTAGTTCCAAGATAAACAAACACTTGAAGTCATGATGACAAATAACAACATAGCTTGAAAAAACAAAACCAGTATTACCTCATATTACTACTACACAACTGACACACATAGGATAATATTAATAAAATATGTCACTACAAGATTCATATTGATAAATTCTGTACATATAAATTGTAATTAAAATTGATTGTGATTCCTGGTTCACTTTGTAGTTGAATCAGGACATATATATTAATGAAAGCACTTAATACATATTGATATTTGAAAATTTACCAGTGACTCATTTAAGATAGTCTTATAGAGTGTTACATGTGTGTGAGTGTCACAGTGTTGTCAAGTGTGGTGGAATAAATTAAATTGTTTATCTGTCTGTTGTTGTTGTGACTTACACTTCATCATATACATACCCTAGACATTTAACGTAGTCATCACAATATTCCAGAATAATTCTGACTGAGGTATAATGTGGTAGCAAGTAAGGTTATCTGTAAAACACTACACCTATTAGATACAGATACCTTCACAGCTGATCTCAGTCAGTACACTAAGTCCCCTATAAATATTTATATCATCCCACTTTACCACATATATTGGGGTCTCGCTCCAGGGATATTGAACTTTCTCCTGTTATAGATATTGGGAATAATAAAGAATTAAAAGGTATCCTTGGGTTGAAATAAATAAGGTTGAGCTCTCAGTGCCTGTGGTGTCCTTAGATAATTATTGAAAGATTGAATTGTTACAATTGCATGTTAGACAATGGCCGACTTGGCAAAATTTCGATCTGCTGCTGTACAGACTGCGAAAGAGTTAGGAATGGACGGGCAAATTATGATTGCTTATGTCACTGCTGAATGTGACAAATATATTGAACGGGAAGAAAGAAGATTAGAAAAAGAGGCCGAAAGAAAGTTAGAGGCTGAAAAGGAAATTAAGAGGTTGCAGATTGAGGCTGACAAAGAGGCTAAAGCATTGGAGGCAGAAAGAGAAGACAAAAGATTGGCTGCAGAAAGAGAAGACAAGAGATTAGCTGCAGAAAGGGAAGCAGAAGATAAAAGATTACAAAGGGAACATGAGTTACGACTAAGGGAGTTTGAGTTTCAAGGCCATGCTCCTGAAAATGGTGCCAGTCCCTTTACCTCTGATGCCACTGCTAGCCAGGGAGCCTCAACCTCAGCTATGAATTTTCATTTAGATCATTTTGTTGAGAAAGACGATGATATTGAGAGCTATCTAAATAGATATGAACTATTAGCTACCACATATGGGTTAGAGAGAGAAAGGTGGAGCTTAAAGTTATCTCAAGGACTTCGTGGGGCAGCTTATGAAGTTTTTGCAAAAATGAGCAGAAGTGATCAGGAAAATTATGACATGCTAAAGCAGGCTCTTTTGTTAAGATATGAAAAGAACGCAGAATTTTATAGGAAAAAATTTAGGAATGCTAAACTACTGTCAGGTGAAACCTATCACCAGTTCTCTGCACGAATAGAGACATACTTGGAGAAATGGACTTCTCTGGGGAAAACCCAAGATCTTAAGGAAATCGTCCTTATAGAACAATTAAGAGAGTCCATGGCTCCAGACATGAGAAAGTTTCTCATGGAACAAGGTGCAGAGAGGCTGGGTGAGTTGCTAAATGTTGCTGAAAGGTATCAAGCAGCTCAGGCAGAGGTAACAGGTAATAAAAAGAAACAGGTGGATAATTTTAGGGCACCACAGAACTTTAATAAATTTGATCCTAGGGATCAAAACAAAGGTAAGCACCAGTTTGATAGGCCACGGTATGACAATAAAAATAAAACCCCACAATTCGATGAAAGGAAATATGATGAAAGAAAATCTTTCAACCAAGGGAAAAGGTGGTGTAAAAATTGTCAGATGAACAATCATGACACTGACCGTTGCAGAAGGAAACCTGTGTATATGGCCACCCTTCAGGTCAGGTCGACCTCAAGACAGGAGGAGGATATTATGTTAGATACCACTCCAGAAGAGATGAGGAAGGCACAGGCTGGGGATAAGACCCTCAAGCCTTGTTTCAGGAAATTGTCAACTTGTCATACAACTCCAGGCAAGGGAGATTTTTACATGAAAAACAAGTTGATGTATAGGAAGACTGGAGCTAGATCCAAAGGTCAGGGACAGCTGGTACTTCCTAAAAGATATAGGGCAGAATTAATAAGGAGCCTACATGTGAAACCAGATGGGGACCATGAGAAAATAGGTACCATCATCCAAAAGGTGGCTCACAATTATTATTGGCCCAAGGCAAGATGGGACATTGAGAATTTTGTAGAAAGGTGTAGCATAGCACATGAGGGAACACCCACAAGTGGGAACATTGATCAGGACCTGGACACGCCACGGGGCAAAATTAGGCCTGATAATAAAAAGAAAAATAAATTTGATAAAGTGGACCAAATGGAATGGGAAGCCCCTTTTCACGGACAAGCTTCACTTAACTGTTTTACAATGGCCACTATGCGGAGAGTGCAAAAAGATGTCTTACCCCAGGATAAGCCGAAAATCCCTCAATCGGACTTAAACAAACTGGAGGAAGAGGATGTAGAGAGGAAATCTCTCATCAAGAATTTTAAGTGGGGAGAAAGCCCCAAGAAAAAAAATTGGTAGCGGTCGTTTTGTGAATGATAATTCTGGGAAGAAAAATCATCACTATAGAGCTTCGAGTGGAAGAGACCATACCGGTGCATGGACAAATAGGTCCACAAAATTAAAGGTCCATATGTAGCGCTGTTAAGAACGTGGACTGATGAAAAGGCAGAGGAAAATATTACATCCTCATACCAATATGTGAATGAGCTGACCACTCGTTTAAAAACTGGCTGGAAACTTGCCAATGAAAATTTGAAACAAGCCAGGAAGAAACATGCTGCCTATTATAACAGGAAGGCGAAAGACAGAGATTTGGCTGTGGGAGAGAAGGTACTGCTTCTTCTGCCCGGTAGTCAGAATAAGTTACAAATTGGATGGCAAGGTCCATATACAGTTCTAGAGAAGGTGTCTAGAACAAATTATAAGATAGATAAGAAGGGGAAAGAAAAAATCTATCATGTGAATCTCCTGAAGAAATATTTGGAAAGAGAACATCAGGAAGAGACACACTTGTTGACCTTGTCCATTGCCATGGAGATGAAAAAGGAACCACTTTCATCATTTGAATATCCATTACACCCCTGTGAGACAGCGACACAGGTGAAAATCAGTACACATTTAACGAAAACTCAGAAAGAGAGAGTGCAACAGGTTCTAGATAATCATGCAGAGGTGTTAACAGACCGACCTGGGCATACAAACTTATTGGAATATGATATGAAACTGATAGACCCCACACCTGTCTGTATGAAACCATATTCGATTCCTTTTGCTAAGGAGAAAGCTTTGAAGGAAGAGATAGACTATTTGTTGAAGGAAGGAATTATTTCGCACAGTGAATCTTCGTATAGTTCCGGTGTTGTACTCTTAAGAAAACCCTCTGGAGAACATAGACTCTGTATAGATTACAGGAGACTGAATGCTATTACAGAAGGACAGGTGGATCCATTGCCGGATACAAATCAGTTGTTTGCCAGACTAAATAAAGCTAAATATTTCTCAAAAGTGGATCTGAGTAAAGGATACTATCAGATTCCAGTAAAACCTGAGATCAGACAAAATTGTTGGATGTAAACAATTCGGAGGAACGTAATGAATCCCTGAGTTGCCTCTTTGATTGAGGATATTCCGAATGTTTCATACAGGCTAATAAGAAGATTATGGGATCCACTACGAAAACTCTGCTATCACCAGGTATATGTTATCTCCTCATAACGTACATTTTGAGGAAAATCTAATGTTCTCTGGACATGTCATTGCGCAGACTCAGAGAAGAGAAATGGTGAATACGGGTTGTGAAGCAGCATTAAGACAAGCAGTCACACTTGCGGCTGTTCAGTAACATAACCGAAAAATATTATTGGTTGTAGAGGTCTGAGGCAGATTTCATGAGTAGTGCCTACTCTGAATGGACCCAACTACATAAAACCATGATAGCACAACAGCAGAGTAAAGTCAAGTTGACTTACATTTATCTATGTGTATATAGAATAAAGGACTGACATAAGATGTCTGTTTTAAGAGGGGAGATGTCGTGAAATATTCTAATCCACATATATAAATTATCAGGTAAATGTAAAGCCTAACACATAAATTCAATAAAAGGAAAGAAGAATGGTAAAGAACAGTGCTGTCACAATGACTGTACTCGAAATCCCCCTTGTTTTCTCCTTCGTCTGCAACTTGTAACGTTTCACGTTGATAGTAAAAGCCTTCTGCAGCATACACGCGTTTCCCAAACACAATAAAATGTGTACTCCATTTCTAAGAAAAACCTTGAGATACGCAAGTTGACCTAGATTTAAAATTCCATTCATGTCGTTTTATACACTACGTTACCCAAAAACGAAAGACAGATGGACTAAAGATAGAAAGAAAGGGAGAGGCTGAAAGCCGGAACGCAGGCAATACTAACACAGTCTCGCGATACACAATTACTACTATCACGCGTGTAAGGCCACAAGCACTAGCTTTTTTCAAATCGACAGTGATAAAAAAACACTACCCATACCAGAGTTAGGTTTTAAAAACTTACAAAACGCTTATTAGGAAACATGACATTATACTGGTTTACGTTTGAAAACATTACAGTACCCAGACACCCAAAGTTTCGAAGTGAGGAGGTGGTAAAGAAACGACTATTTTGAAGAAGCATATTAGCTCCATTAAATTTATATATTTGGGTTCCTTAGGACTTGCTGACAAAGAATATGTTAAACGTTACGCAAATAGTCTAGGAATTACCAAATTATAGCCAAAAGAAATAGTGAGGGATGTCAGACAACACCAAAATCAGAATCGCTCAGTGGCAGATTTTCACCCCACCATTGTACGGGAAATGGGTCTCCATGTTAAATCCGATTTGATTGGAGCGCAAGAAATGTAAGGCTAAACACGATTAGTCGGGCTATAAATACTATCTTTTGTTGTCAGGGGAAACGGGAGTAGGAGTACTTTTTTTCAAACGATTGGGTAAACATGGCACGATTGGTTAGACCCGCGAATATAGTCAATCAGAGGCGTCAGGTCACCACCACATGTTCAAATAAACTTACTACAGAACCAGTGCGTTGAGCACCAGTGCATATTTTTCTAAATAAAAGCCTGGGACATCGGCAGATCGAAATTGTGCTATATTCATTGCCAGTCAACGTAACTGTGTATTATTCCATGAATTGTGGTAAGCTTGAAATATTCAATATCTTTTTAATGAAAATTGAATGTAAATTGATAATTTATGTCTGTATATATGTGTGGTTCAGTAGCGAACATGAGGTAAAGCCTATATAGTGCTCCAACCTGAACAGAAGGTGTCGGAGGAAAGTAAAACTGCATGGAATTGCCAAACAGTACACTGACACCTATCTTATTGACTAGAAAGAAATAATGCTGGAATTGCAGAGGCGTAGTAACCATTAGGGAGGAATATACTGGTGTAAATTATTTCAGATGAAGCTGACAGTTGGCCTACCGCTCTGAACTCAGTGTTTGTTATGTATTGTGTTCAGTCTGTAAATAGATTATAAATTAGTTATGAAGTAGGAGGTACAACCTTCTTGTTTCAGGGACCGTGGTCCTAAAGTTATTGAGCAGCACCTGGTCTGAGCTTTGCTGAACCTAGAGGCTGACAGCATACTCCTGGGTCCAGATAGTGACCAGTGAGGTGTCTCCAGAACACAGGGAGGCTATCGAGCAGAGGAGTCTTTTCCTGCCGCCATCACGAAAGATAAGCCTATGTGGCCAGTGGAGCTCAACATTATGCCCCCCCTCAAAATCTGACTTTATAATAAAACAGAGGGAAAATACAGTGTTTAAATTGATAGGAACTGTGAACTTTCCCCATACTATTTCCAAGATAAACAAACACTTGAAGTCATGATGACAAATAACAACATAGCTTGAAAAAACAAAACCAGTATTACCTCATATTACTACTACACAACTGACACACATAGGATAATATTAATAAAATATGTCACTACAAGATTCATATTGATAAATTCTGTACATATAAATTGATTGTGATTCCTGGTTCACTTTGTAGTTGAATCAGGACATATATATTAATGAAAGTAATTAATACATATTGATATTTGAAAATTTACCAGTGACTCATTTAAGATAATCTTATAGAGTGTTAATGTGTGTGAGTGTCACAGTGTTGTCAAGTGTGGTGGAATAAATTAAATTGTTTATCTGTCTGTTGTTGTTGTGACTTACACTTCATCATATACATACCCTAGACATTTAACGTAGTCATCACAATATTCCAGAATAATTCTGACTGAGGTATAATGTGGTAGCAAGTAAGGTTATCTGTAAAACACTACACCTATTAGATACAGATACCTTCACAGCTGATCTCAGTCAGTACACTAAGTCCCCTATAAATATTTATAACATCCCACTTTACCACATATATTGGGGTCTCGCTCCCGGGATTTTGAACTTTCTCCTATTATATATATTGGGAATAATAAGAATTAAAAGGTATCCTTGGGTGGAAATAAATAAGGTTGAGCTCTCAGTGCCTGTAGTGTCCTTAGATAATTATTGAAAGATTGAATTGTTACAATTGCATGTTAGACAATGGCCGACTTGGCAAAATTTCGATCTGCTGCTGTACAGACTGCGAAAGAGTTAGGAATGGACGGGCAAATTATGATTGCTTATGTCACTGCTGAATGTGACAAATATATTGAACGGGAAGAAAGAAGATTAGAAAAAGAGGCCGAAAGAAAGTTAGAGGCTGAGAGGGAAATTAAGAGGTTGCAGATTGAGGCTGACAAAGAGGCTGAAGCATTGGAAGCAGAAAGAAAGAAAAAGAGGCTGCAGAAAGAGAAGAAAAAGATTAGCTGCAGAAAGGGAAGCAGAAAAGGAGGAAGAGATTACAAAGGGAACATGAGTTACGACTAAGGGAGTTTGAGTTTCAAGGCCATGCTCCTGAAAATGGTGCCAGTCCCTTTACCTCTGATGCCACTGCTAGTCAGGGAGCCTCAACCTCAGCTATGAATTTTCATTTAGATCATTTTGTTGAGAAAGACGATGATATTGAGAGCTATCTAAATAGATATGAACTATTAGCTACCACATATGGGTTAGAGAGAGAAAGGTGGAGCTTAAAGTTATCTCAAGGACTTCGTGGGGCAGCTTATGAAGTTTTTGCAAAAATGAGCAGAGGTGATCAGGAAAATTATGACATGCTAAAGCAGGCTCTTTTGTTAAGATATGAAAAGAATGCAGAATTTTATAGGAAAAAATTTAGGAATGCTAAACTACTGTCAGGTGAAACCTATCACCAGTTCTCTGCACGAATAGAGACATACTTGGAGAAATGGACTTCTCTGGGGAAAACCCAAGATCTTAAGGAAATGGTCCTTATAGAACAATTAAGAGAGTCCATGGCTCCAGACCTGAGAAAGTTTCTCATGGAACAAGGTGCAGAGAGGCTGGGTGAGTTGCTAAATGTTGCTGAAAGGTATCAAGCAGCTCAAGCAGAGGTAACAGGTAATAAAAAGAAACAGGTGGATAATTTTAGGGCACCACAGAACTTTAATAAATTTGATCCTAGAGATCAAAACAAAGGTAAGCACCAATTTGATAGGCCACGGTATGACAATAAAAATAAATTCCCACAATTCGATGAAAGGAAATATGATGAAAGAAAATCTTTCAACCAAGGAAAAAGGTGGTGTAAAAATTGTCAGATGGACAATCATGACACTGACCGTTGCAGAAGGAAACCTGTGTATATGGCCACCCTTCAGGTCAGGTCGACCTCAAGACAGGAGGAGGATATTATGTTAGATACCACTCCAGAAGAGATGAGGAAGGCACAGGCTGGGGATAAAACCCTCAAGCCTTGTTTCAGGAAATTGTCAACTTGTCATACAACTCCAGGCAAGGGAGATTTTTACATGAAAAACAAGTTGATGTATAGGAAGACTGGAGCTAGATCCAAAGGTCAGGGACAGCTGGTACTTCCTAAAAGATATAGGGCAGACTTAATAAGGAGCCTACATGTGAAACCAGATGGGGACCATGAGAAAATAGGTACCATCATCCAAAAGGTGGCTCACAATTATTATTGGCCCAAGGCAAGATGGGACATTGAGAATTTTGTAGAAAGGTGTAGCATAGCACATGAGGGAACACCCACAAGTGGGAACATTGATCAGGACCTGGACACGCCACGGGGCAAAATTAGGCCTGATAATAAAAAGAAAAATAAATTTGATAAAGTGGACCAAATGGAATGGGAAGCCCCTTTTCACGGACAAGCTTCACTTAACTGTTTTACAATGGCCACTATGCGGAGAGTGCAAAAAGATGTCTTACCCCAGGATAAGCCGAAAATCCCTCAATCGGACTTAAACAAACTGGAGGAAGAGGATGTAGAGAGGAAATCTCTCATCAAGAATTTTAAGTGGGGAGAAAGCCCCAAGAAAAGAATTGGTAGCGGTCGTTTTGTGAATGATAATTCTGGGAAGAAAAATCATCACTATAGAGCTTCGAGTGGAAGAGACCATACCGGTGCATGGACAAATAGGTCCACAAAATTAAAGGTCCATATGTAGCGCTGTTAAGAACGTGGACTGATGAAAAGGCAGAGGAAAACATTACATCCTCATACCAATATGTGAATGAGCTGACCACTCGTTTAAAAACTGGCTGGAAACTTGCCAATGAAAATTTGAGACAAGCCAGGAAGAAACATGCTGCCTATTATAACAGGAAGGCGAAAGACAGAGATTTGGCTGTGGGAGAGAAGGTACTGCTTCTTCTACCCGGTAGTCAGAATAAGTTACAAATTGGATGGCAAGGTCCATATACAGTTCTAGAGAAGGTGTCTAGAACAAATTATAAGATAGATAAGAAGGGGAAAGAAAAAATCTATCATGTGAATCTCCTGAAGAAATATTTGGAAAGAGAACATCAGGAAGAGACACACTTGTTGACCTTGTCCATCGCCATGGAGATGAAAAAGGAACCACTTTCATCATTTGAATATCCATTACACCCCTGTGAGACAGCGGCACAGGTGAAAATCAGTACACATTTAACGAAAACTCAGAAAGAGAGAGTGCAACAGGTTCTAGATAATCATGCAGAGGTGTTAACAGACCGACCAGGGCATACAAACTTATTGGAATATGATATGAAACTGATAGACCCCACACCTGTCTGTATGAAACCATATTCGATTCCTTTTGCTAAGGAGAAAGCTTTGAAGGAAGAGATAGACTATTTGTTGAAGGAAGGAATTATTTCACACAGTGAATCTTCGTATAGTTCCGGTGTTGTACTCTTAAGGAAGCCCTCTGGAGAACATAGACTCTGTATAGATTACAGGAGACTGAATGCTATTACAGAAGGACAGGTGGATCCATTGCCGGATACAAATCAGTTGTTTGCCAGACTAAATAAAGCTAAATATTTCTCAAAAGTGGATCTGAGTAAAGGATACTATCAGATTCCAGTAAAACCTGAGATCAGACAAACTTGTTGGATGTAAACAATTCGGAGGAACGTAATGAATCCCTGAGTTGCCTCTTTGATTGAGGATATTCCGAATGTTTCATACAGGCTAATAAGAAGATTATGGGATCCACTACGAAAACTCTGCTATCACCAGGTATATGTTATCTCCTCATAACGTACATTTTGAGGAAAATCTAATGTTCTCTGGACATGTCATTGCGCAGACTCAGAGAAGAGAAATGGTGAATACGGGTTGTGAAGCAGCATTAAGACAAGCAGTCACACTTGCGGCTGTTCAGTAACATAACCGAAAAATATTATTGGTTGTAGAGGTCTGAGGCAGATTTCATGAGTAGTGCCTACTCTGAATGGACCCAACTACATAAAACCATGATAGCACAACAGCAGAGTAAAGTCAAGTTGACTTACATTTATCTATGTGTATATAGAATAAAGGACTGACATAAGATGTCTGTTTTAAGAGGGGAGATGTCGTGAAATATTCTAATCCACATATATAAATTATCAGGTAAATGTAAAGCCTAACAAATAAATTCAATAAAAGGAAAGAAGAATGGTAAAGAACAGTGCTGTCACAATGACTGTACTCGAAATCCCCCTTGTTTTCTCCTTCGTCTGCAAATTGTAACGTTTCACGTTGATAGTAAAAGCCTTCTGCAGCATACACGCGTTTCCCCAACACAATAAAATGTGTACTCCATTTCTAAGAAAAACCTTGAGATACGCAAGATGACCTAGATTTAAAATTCCATTCATGTCATTTTATACACTACGTTACCAAAAAACGAAAGACAGATGGACTAAAGATAGAAAGAAAGGGAGAGGCTGAAAGCCGGAACGCATGCAACACTAAACACGCGTCTCGCGATACACAATTACTACCATCACGCGTGTAAGGCCACAAGCACTAGCTTTTTTCAAATCGACAGTGATAAAAAACACTACACACACGAGAGTTAGTTTTTAAAAACTCACAAAACGCTTATTAGGAAACATGACATTATACTGGTTTACGTTTGAAAACATTACAGTACCCAGACACCACATCGTATTCGAAGTAAACAGGAGGTAGAAGAAAATGCATATTTTGAACGCAGCCACTTAGCTCCTTTAAATTTGTATATTTGGGTTCCTTAGGACTTGCTGACAAAGAATATGTTAAACGTTACGCAAATAGTCTAGGAATTACCAAATTATAGCCAAAATAAAATAGTGAGGGATGTCAGACAACACCAAAATCAGAATCGCTCAGTGGCAGATTTTCACACCACCATTGTACGGGAAATGGGTCTCCATGTTAAATCCGATTTGATTGGAGCGCAATAAATGTAAGGCTAAACACGATTAGTCGGGCTATAAATACTATCCTTTGTTGTCAGGGGAAACGGGAGTAGGAGTACTTTTTTTCAAACGATTGGGTAAACATGGCACGATTGGTTAGACCCGCGAATATAGTCAATCAGAGGCGTCAGGTCACCACCACATGTTCAAATAAACTTACTACAGAACCAGTGCGTTGAGCACCAGTGCATATTTTTTCTAAATAAAAGCCTGGGACATCGGCAGATCGAAATTGTGCTATATTCATTGCCAGTCAACGTAACTGTGTATTATTCCATGAATTGTGGTAAGCTTGATATATTCAATATCTTTTTAATGAAAATTGAATGTAAATTGATAATTTATGTCTGTATATATGTGTGGTTCAGTAGCGAACATGAGGTAAAGCCTATATAGTGCTCCAACCTGAACAGAAGGTGTCGGAGGAAAGTAAAACTGCATGGAATTGCCAAACAGTACACTGACACCTATATTATTGACTAGAAAGAAATAATGCTGGAATTGCAGAGGCGTAGTAACCATTAGGGAGGAATATACTGGTGTAAATTATTTCAGATGAAGCTGACAGTTGGCCTACCGCTCTGAACTCAGTGTTTGTTATGTAATGTGTTCAGTCTGTAAATAGATTATAAATTAGTTATGAAGTAGGAGGTACAACCTTCTTGTTTCAGGGACCGTGGTCCAAAAGTTATTGAGCAGCACCTGGTCTGAGCTTTGCTGAACCTAGAGGCTGACAGCATACTCCTGGGTCCAGATAGTGACCAGTGAGGTGTCTCCAGAACACAGGGAGGCTATCGAGCAGAGGAGTCTTATCCTGCCGCCATCACGAAAGATAAGCCTATGTGGCCAGTGGAGCTCAACATTATGCCCCCCCCCCCCCCCCTCAAAATCTGACTTTATAATAAACCAGAGGGAAAATACAGTGTTTAAATTGATAGGGACTGTGAACTTTTCCCCATACTACTTACAAGATAAACAAACACTTGAAGTCATGATGACAAATAACAACATAGCTTGAAAAAACAAAACCAGTATTACCTCATATTACTACTACACAACTGACACACATAGGATAATATTAATAAAATATGTCACTACAAGTTTCATATTGATAAATCCTGTACATATAAATTGTAATTAAAATTGATTGTGATTCCTGGTTCACTTTGTAGTTGAATCAGGACATACATGTTAATGAAAGTACTTAATACATATTGATATTTGAAAATTTACCAGTGACTCATTTAAGATAGTCTTATAGAATGTTACATGTGTGTGAGTGTCACAGTGTTGTCAAGTGAGGTGGAATAAAGTAAATTGTTTATCTGTCTGTTGTTGTTGTGACTTACACTTCATCATATACATACCCTAGACATTTAACGTAGTCATCACAATATTCCAGAATAATTCTGACTGAGGCATAATGTGGTAGCAAGTAAGGTTATCTGTAAAACACTACACCTATTAGATACAGATACCTTCACAGCTGATCTCAGTCAGTACACTAAGTCCCCTATAAAAATTTATAACATCCCACTTTACCACATATATTAAGAACTGTGTAACTAAAATAATACATATAAATATGAATTCAAGCACAGATAGAGGTACAAGATATATAATGGATACATATATGTGCAAATGGATATACACAAGTATGTATTTACAACGCTTTAACACTCTTCCTTTTCAAGACATCCTTTATCGTTGTAGTATCTTGATACTTACTTCCTTTTCTGCCTTTTGGTTTTTCACATCTTTTTCATTACATAACTGTGACGTATGAAAATCGAGCCTCTCTTTAATTACAACTAAACCTCTCTTTAATTACATCTAAACAACTCGAGTCATTCCCACGCTTGCCAGTGTTATGCCAAAAGTTATCAGGCTAGCAGCCGCGATATTCGCCTTTTGTTAAATAAAACTATTTCGGTATCTCTTACAGACATTCCCACAGAGAGGCAGACCACCGGAGATCAGGTTACCATGTCAGAGCCGAGAAATGAAACCTCTGTTTAACACCTGATAATAGAATGGACGAAGAAATTCGCAGGTGCGCGTTTGCCAGACCTGGGGACATCGGGGCGATTCAGTATATTCGCTCAGTTTTAGAAAATTCATCATCAGTCTGCCCCAGGAATTGGTGATATCTGCTAGCGCGAATCTTGGACTTTTATATAGAAAGAATTTCTGAGATTCACGGAGAGTGTCATTTTCCTTGTGTGGCGGTAATCATATATATATATTAGAATTTTGAGTGCCTTAACGTGTTAATGTTTTAACTGGGATTTCTGTGTTCATTAAATAAGCATATTAAATAGTTCCAGCTGTATAAGCAACTTTAATTTCTTGCTATTCCCCTAGTAAGAGACGCTTTAAATTAACTAATATACGCTAGGCGATTGATAATTAGAGATAAATCTACTTTTATTCATCATGCGTAATTTTGTGAATTACTAAAGTTTTGTGGGTTTTAAATATAATTTAATACCGGAGTGATCTAGAGGTCTTACCTAACGAGTGTAGAATATAATAATGATATCATTGTTAAAATGTTTTTTTTTTTTTACATCTAGGCAATCAACCCTGTAATCTAGCGGTCTGAATAGCTCCAGAAAACATTCTTAAAATATTATTGGGTCTTAAATTTGGACCTGTGCGGTTCTCTTGTCTTCTTACAAAGAGAGTCCCCACATATAAACATTTAAAGAATAAAACATCAGAACTGGACAAGAAAGTACCCAGATTGTTCACAGCAAATCTGATCCGCCTGTGGTGGCCAAATATCTATATATATATATATATATATATATATATAAACATTGTTTCCAGAATATTGACTATCGTATTTTTTTTCTTTTCTCAAGTGGATTTATCCAGAAAGAAGAATACTTGGGTCCATAACCGGCACCCAACCCCAGAGTGAGAGATAAAAACAGATAGGAGATCCTTTGCTTATCCTTATTGGTTTTCTAACAGTGTACCCACCAGACATTTTCCTTAAATATCGGACATCTGTGTGCTGCCCATGGTGAACATTTTGATCGCAATATATATTTAACTGCACTACCTGACGTGAACTTTGTGACACCTAATATTAGCATTATTTAAGCGGACGTTCCCCATTAGGAAAAATTAATCATTCTTGGAGGAACTGGGGTCCCTTGGATAGCACCACCCTGAAATATGTCAAAGATACACAGATGTGTTAAAGAGTAGTAGGTAAGTGTGATTGCTGATTGCTTGTGGCCACAGACTGACAGACTGTAAGAAAGAGAAATGAATATTTCATATTTTGTATAATCATTATACTCACTTCAGTCTTTTCGGGTTTGCAAATACTGTTATATCATTTTCTTGTCTTCTTTGTTTCAGGATAGATTAACTAGAGACTTGGTTCTTTTACTTTATCGTCTATCCCTATATATATTATTATTAACTGTAATCTCTTGGGTTAATAACTCTGTCAGGATCTACTTTGGGATTCCTTTGCAATAGAGGAGAGCCTATTGGGTTATTAAATTTTCTTGCATTTTTTATGTCTGTAAACTATACGTTCTGATAGATAATATTGATGTGATTTTTTTAAGATAATAAACATAATAAAACCGTAAGTTATCGTGTTGGTCAAAACCCCTGCCCATTATATGTTATCCATAGCTTGGTTCACGTCTGTACGTATTATGTCACAGAATTGTGTATATGTAAGTGGAGTGTAACTCGTATATATATGTACCAGGAGAGAAAGGGAGTCTAGTTAAATATTGTCGTGAGATAGGCTGGGGTTAGAGCAATTACTCAATCCAGAGACTGTCCTTTCTCTTACACTCTCACCCCCTTGTGGAAAAAAAGCTATTTCTTACCCCTTATTCTCACATAGTTTACCATTATCACCTCTGCTCAGACGGGACCTTAAACATCTTCAACCTATCTCAATAAAATCTACGACAATAACCACACACTTTCCTCCAATAGTCCTTTTTGACACCTATCATCCTGTAATCCGTGTCCCAAGTCTAGGGCCTTTCTTTTCTTGAGCGGCAATTTTTTCTACATCCATCAACCTTACTCCTTACCCACACAGATGCTCAAGTACCTTTCCTCTTTCCTAGAACTGACTGCACCTGCTCTTTGCAGTAACAAGGGAACCGCATACTTTTTTTTATTTTATGTAAACGTTTAAGGAAATAATGTTTGGTTTTTTTTCATGGCGCACACTGTTTTACACCCCAACACTACGCCCTTTAGTTTAACCCTGTTGTCTTTAAACATAAACGGTTTAACAAATAAACTAAACTCTCTGGAAATACTAATTAAAAAGTACCAACCCGATTTTGTTTTTCTGCAAGAAACCAGAGTTATTTCAAACTTCCGGGCCAAACAAATTACAACAAAATTAGGCTTAAGAAACGGGTGGTTTATTATAGGGACATCACACACAGGTGTAGCGATCTTACAATTATCAGAAGACTGGGAAATAACACACCATAACACGGACACTAACGGTAGATTAGTTTGTGTCCAAATACAAAATAAACAAAGCGAACAAGACACATACACATTAGTCAATATATACGCTCCCAGTCAAAAGGCAAATCATCCAGCTTTTTATGGCGAACTCTCTGACGTTTTGTCACTACACTACAAAGGAGGGAACTTAATTTTAGGAGGGGATTTTAATTGTGTCATGTCTGACCTAGATCTTGCCGGTCGAACCTTACAAACACAGAACACATATGTAACTCAGAATCAGACATCTCCGTGTAAGATATTACAAACTATTTTAGAAGTGCATAGTCTAAATGATGCCTTTAGAAGTGTTGAACCAAATAATAGATCGTACACTTTCATAGATAAGACACACCCAGGCTTACGACGAGCATCTAGGACAGATAGGATACAAGTATACATCAGATATGTACAAGGTACAGGAAACACAACATATTAACAGCACACTTGACTTCACGGACCATAAAGCAGTTTATACAGTGTTAGTTATAGGGACGCCCATTATAACATCTAAAAGATCTCCACATTGGAAGTTTAATAATATACTGAGCGACTTTAATTACGCATCACTATACGAGTGCCTGGTAAAGTATCTTATGGTCATGCAATTGTTACCGAAATTAGTACACAGGTTCACAAGGTCACCGCCCAGAGGCCAGCATAGTCATTTTGCGCCAGCAAAGCTGGAGACAAGAGTAGCACGTGAAACACGTAAAACATGATTTAAGTGCCTGGTAAAAATTCTGCACGGAAAACATTAATTTCTTTTCACCCAGAGCTCAGCCTAGAGCACTACGGACTGGAAAACAGTCATTATTTTAGTCTACAACCACAAACACGTCGTCAAACCATGCCTAGACTGAGCGCTGCAGAGAGAGAAAGCGCGATAGGAATGATAACAGGCGGGATGTCCACCAGAGAAGCATCCAGACACTTGAATTGCAACCAGTCCACCATCGTCCGACTGCAACAACGTTTAATGGCCACTGGATCCATTGCAGATCGACCCCGTCAAGGTCAACCCAGAGTTACGACACCTCAACAGGACGCGTATATACGGCAGCTTCTTTTGCGGAATCGGTTTTTGGCGGCAGCTGTAACAGCAAGAGATGTTGTTGGGAGACGTGGAACCATTTCAGAGCACACCGTGTGACGTCGACTGCAGGCGGCAGGACTCAACGCCAGACGTCCTCGAGTCGGCCCAATCCTCTTCCAGTATCATCCCGAGCTCCAGCTGTACCAGCATGATAACGCACGACCACATACAGCTAGGGCCACCACAGCATTCCTTCAGGCCAATAACATCGCTGTCATACCATGGCTTTCATTGTCCCCAGATATGGCACCCATTGAACACGCCTGGGACGAGATTGGACGCCAACTCTACCGGCACAGACGACTGCAGACCCTGGATCATTTGCGACGCGATATATCCGAAGTATGGGATCGACTCCCCAGGATTTTCTACGCACACTGGTTAACTCCATGCTGAGACGCTGCCAGGCTTGCCTTGATGCCAACGGTGGCCAAACACGCTTCTCAACGCGTTACAATCACAACAACGACATTTGTGACTTTTCAATTTGACCCTTACCTTACATTTGTGACTGTAGTTTTTTTAACACTGCATGCACTGCTACGCGGATTGCGGGAATCGTTCGGTCAATGGATACTGTTTCCAGTGATATCAAACATGTTACCATTATTTTATTCTCAGACATCTTGGTGAGTGATTCATGTAGTGATGCGTAATTAAAGTCGCTCAGTATAGTTTACTTAAACATGATTTCTTCACAAAGGAAATAACGCAGCTCATATTAAGATACACAGAACAGATCCCTGAACAAAATATTGCAGGATATTGGGACTTATTAAAAAACACCATAAAAGACAGGACACAGGTCCTGGCAACCTAGATACACAGGACATCCAAAACACAAGAAAAGATATTAGAACAAGCTATCAAACTGACAAAAATGATAGACAAAACTAACCCGGTTATTCAGATGTTACAGGACCAGTTAGAACAGCATAAACAACATATATACAAAGGTGCAATGCTGAGAACGAAGTTATATACAACACAAGAGACTCCAAACAAACAGTACTTGGCAATAGAACAGAACGTTCAACAAAATAAGCAGATCCGCCAAATACAAGATAACAATGGACAATTGCAAACGAACAATACAAACATATGTCAGACCATCTTGGAATTTTATAAACATTTATACACCAAAGAGGAAACAAGTACAGACACGCAAAAAAAAATTTTAAAGTACACAAAATCTCTTACAGAACAAGAAAATAAAAGTTTAGACCAAGTTATAACACTCGAAAATTTGAGGGAGGCAGTAAACACACTAAACAGAGATAAGACCCCTGGCCCAGATGGCCTTACATCAGAATTCTATATTTTCTTTTTTCCCGTTCTCGGACCACTATTAATGAAAGTTTTTGAGGAAGCTTTTCAGAAGGGCGAACTTCCTGAAAGTTTAAACCAGTCGTACATAGTACTCTTACCAAAAGAAAAAACAGATAGGAAACTACTAAAAAACTATAGACCCATATCACTTCTAAACACTGATTACAAAATTTTAACTAAAACTCTGACTAATAAACTGAAATCATTCATGCATATCCTAACTCATGACGACCAACAGAACAGCGTGCCGCAGAGAAATATTAGCAAACATACACACTTTTTTAGAGACCTGATTAGCTACGCGTCAGACAGGCAGCACGAGGCCGCTATTTTATCGTTGGACCAAGAAAAAGCCTTCGACAGGGTATCCCATTCTTTTTTGCACAAAACACTGCTTGCTTGTAATGTAGGGCCATACTTTAGGAAATGGATAGAAATTATATATAAAACACCCGAAAGTAGACTTTTAATAAATCACACAATCACAGAACCATTTATTCTAACTAGGTCAGTCAGGCAAGGTTGTCCACTCTCGCCTTAGCTATATGTACTGTCAATAGAACCCGTGTTAGAGAAAATTAGACAAGACACAAACATCACGGGGGTTTTCATTCCAGGACAAGGTCAAAGGAAATTAGCCGCGTACGCGGAGAATACGATTTTTTTCCCAACCAAAATTTCATCTATTCAAAATATTTTAAACACCTTTAATGAGTTTGGACGAGCCAGTGAAGCAAAATTAAACATTCAGAAGTCAAAGTTAATGGGAATAGGTAAATGGAGAAACAGATCAGACTTCCCCTTTCAATTGCTACAAGTAAATGAAATAAAAATTTACGGTATTACATACATCGCCACTCCAACACAAAGGAATACAGAGGTGTGGAAAAACTTGTTAGAGAAAATAAAAAACAGACTAGAAATTTATAAATACAAAACTACTACAATTTTCGGAAGATCGGTTTTAATCAACACTTTTATTCTACCTAAATTGATTTACATAGCAAATGTTCAAATCATTCCTCTGTGGCCGTGTATGTTTATACGGCACTAGTAGTTATATTGATTTTATGTAGTCAGAGTTAATCCTTCATATGTTGTGGTGGTTCAAGTGATAACTGGCCTTCCGCCAGAGATGGTGATACTTGACCTTTTGTTAATTTATTTCAACCCAGGAATGTTCTTCCCTTTTGAGTTTTCGTGATAAGCAAAACAGTTTCAGCACAACAACGTATATCCGAAAGAATTACTGTAAATTTCCACAAACAGTAAATGTAGAAAATTATATTAGAGTTTATTGATGCCATTAAACAAACACTGTAAATTTCACAAAGATGATTGGTTATCCGATATGAAAAATATGTAATCCAACTGAATAATATAGGTACAATCCAGATAGAATAATATATGTATATCCACAAGGAATAATTTACAGATTTGTTTACTCAAAAAAAACTTGTCTTGGTATCCTCAAAGACGAAGTTCTCCTAACGCTATCAGTAAAAATCCTCTAGTCTAAAATCATGGTATCCTTGGAATCATACGTCCTGAAATCGCTACCTATCGCCCACAACTCTTCTATTTATACTATTTCTTCTTTTTTCCCGCCTTTTTTCACACGACCCGTCCTTTTTTTCACACGACACAATAGTTAACATTTGCACTCCTCTCCTCAGCTTTTCGACCTTTTTTTGCACACGACATTCTGCTATTTCGACTATGTTTTCACATGTGTGATCTTTTCCAACTTAACAATAGGATTAAAAAAAAACCCAGATCACACAAACATTCATTTCCCACTTTCGCGCTTATAAAACCCATTCATTATTATCTGGGACTGACCTACGTTTACCCTGTCAGAGCAGTAACGGCAACTGAACTTTGAATGAATGCTGCGTTTTGTGTAAAAACGTCTTATTTGCATTTAAGGTCTGTCATTCTTACATGTATCATCTTCTAGCACATATAAACGCTTAGCGTTAAAGTAGGAGGGACAAAGCTAGCGAAAAAGGTCAAGCGGTCACATACGTCCCTGGCCACACAAATGTATCCCAGAGGGAGACATTTGCGTACTATCAACTAAGTACCTCATGCTAGTGACTGTTATAAACGACTAACCTATTGGTAGAGTCTCTTAGAGAGAAAAAAAAGAAAAAGTTTTTAAAAAAATTGTTCGTAAAACGAGGGATCCCAGTATATTTATAATGCGTAAAACGGGGGATACATAAAATTTGTTAATACACTTCCCCAATGAACAGTATTGATGTACACTACTTCTTAACAATATCAATATGAACAACGCTGTGCGTTAGTCATCACCATAATGATAACATACTTAATGATAACATTTAAATAAAAAAATTAAAAAATTAATGGCATACGATTTTCATGGGTTGTGCAAACAACACAAATAAAAACAAAACAAAAAAAATACTTTGACAATATTTAACAGAATTGACTAATATTCATTAAGTATTTAACAATCTTAAATGTAGTAGCTGCGACAAACATCAGCCTAACAGCATAGAACTAATGGTCAAACATCAGACCGTGGGACGCAAAAAAAATGTAAATATATGGGAATAAACATACATGGCAATGTTAATCTATAAATTTATTATAAAAAATATGAACTGGAGCTGTACGCTCTCGTAACTGTCAATATGGAACGTGGTAAATATAATACAATCATATGATACAGGCGACCCCAATCCTGCCACTGCGGTCAGTGATTTACCAGGATGTATATGGGTCTTAAACACCACAAATCTGGACAAGTTTGGTGAACTGTCTATGTGTTCGTCGCACAATATAAATATAGCATTATTAATCTGGTTACATCGAGTTACAAAGTATTTATTAAAAAGTGTTTCTAATCTCCAACTTATGTAATGGTCGTTACTATGAGGGAGGACAACTATACCGATCCAAATAACTATCGGGTGTTGGAGTATGAACTATCTCAGTTACCCTGAACCAAGTACCAAACTGTTTATAGGTTCGTCATCAAATATAAAATCTGCATACAAATGCAAGTTCATAATAATGGACAACAATTTGTCAAGAAAATATACTGTAGCGTTCCGCTTACAACGTGACAAATGGTCAGAAAAAATACAGGTACCTCAATATGTGATGTTTATTTCTCAATTCAAGGTTTAATGGACAACAATTTGGCAACAAAATATACTGTAGCGTTCCGCTTACAACGTGACAAATGGTCAGAAAAATACAGATACATCAATATATGATGTTTATTTCTCAATTCAAGGTTTATCAACATGTGAACTTATCCGTTACCATTTTAGCGATTTCTCATGGAATCGTCATGGTGTGCATGTAACAATGTAGTATTTCGCCAATCCGCGAACTGTGTATATTAGCATATAAGTTTTACCCAACTTGCAAAATACTTGCATATCACCAAGTCAAATTTAGGTGAAAATATATATATATGTCTCAGTTATTTAGTGGAGGGGAAAGGGGAGGGATGTATATTGGGATAAATGACGGAGTATGGTTTATCACCTTGGGAGGGTGTTGAGGATTGTGCGCGATTTTCCAGTACTCATTCAGCTGTGGTGGTTGTGGTGCAACCATGCGAATGCTGCAGACATTCACATGCTTGCAAACCCCGAAACAATTCTTACAGAGGGGAACTAATGTCAGTCATGGAATGTACTCGGGGGTCTTAGGGGCATTAACTGTGTCCGGGGGGGGGGGGTAAAAATGTCCTCATTATCTTTTACCGAGGTCCGCTGGGGACACTTCATCGTCTTGTACAATGGTATTTATACACAAACCCGCTTAAAATTTAAAACACCAATTATGTTAACCAAAATCAATAGTCATGACACTCTAGTGTGTCGGGTCATGACCTCTGGTGTGTCTCACTGGATTCAGGAATGCGAGAAGGGGTGTTTCCCAGACTACGAAGAAGTATTTATAGAATTTGATAGACACGTTAACATAGGTAAATTCATGTTGAGTATTTTGACTGCTCGGAAAGGAGCGTCGATTTAGAAACGCTCCCTCTGTGATGGAGATGACAGGAGATGAAACAGCCTTTGGATGTGTAGGGAAGAATAGATTTGACGTCTGATTTGTCATATATCTGTGAGAAAGGGTGTCGGCTTGAATAACGTGAGAAGCCATATACGATCATTCAGGTTGTAAAAAGCATCATTAAGAAAAAAAATCGCCAAAATACATTCTCGATGCGATTGAACATTATAAAACGGCTTTTCCATAACACAAAAGGAAAGCGGTGAGTTAACACATTTTTAAAAAATCTCTGATGTGTCAAAAAGGAAAAATATGTGTGTGCATATAGTGTGTTTGATTTTGTCACAAGATTCACCAAGAAGGGGAAAAAAAATTAAAACTGTTGTAAAGCATAAGTCCTATTATAAATATTTTCAAAGGCAAAAGTGGTGTAATTTGTACAAATGAAATAACTTAAAGTTCTGTTTAACCTGGATAACATAGTGTTGTAGATCTGCGAATGTTTGCGAACGTTCTTCAATTTCTTGACGTATTGGTGTAAAAGATGTAATGATAATGACAGTCCATGTTGACGAAGAATATGAAATAATTATATAACATTAAAACACAGTGGCGTCACGCCATAATAACTTGTTAGTATATGTGGGTGTTGCAGATGTCATAATTGTCAATATCGTCAGTATCATCAGCAGGATCTTGACTGAGGCTGACATCTTTCTGAAAAAATAAAATTTCTTACCAAAAAAAAAAATGGACACTAGTGACTTTAGATGATGGGGGTAACGAGGTAGAGTGCTATTTGTAGAGAGAGCACTCGTTGGGTACTTTAGCTGGGTGAGTACCTTTTGTTATTAGAGAAGATTGATTCTCCAATAAACTAATAATCGTTGAACTGGACGTTTACGAATTTGACATGAGGAAGTTGGCGATTTCCATCAAGAGAACTTTTTTCCTCGTCAATCGTTGATCACAAGAGGATGGCGTATTTCGCACTGTCGGGTGGGTGGTGGCTCCGGTTGTCGCGGGTAAGGATGAAGTAGGGTTGAAATGGTGCACCTCATGCTGCGTTTTTGTGTGGCTGTCGGCGTTTTCATCATTAGGCGGTGCTGTGTGTCGGGTATCATTATCTTGTTCAGATGTGTGACGTGCTGCTTGTGAAACAGCGTTGTCTGTGTGTGGGGCGCAATGGCTATTGTTGCTCTCTGATTATCTGCGGCAATATGTATTTATGTTCTCAGATTCTCTGTGTGGGGTTTGTGACGTATCTGTGGAATGATAGTGGTTCAATGTGACTTTATGTATGGGTTTGCCATTAGATAAAACTGGTGGTGCTATCGGGCGATGAGTAGCTGTTTTAATTTGTGCTGCATGAGCTTTGGTGACTATGTTCTTCTCGTCATCTTGTTCAAACGCATTTATCACCAACTTGAAATTGTTCTAATTTAGCTCTTTTATCATGTTGTTTCTGCCATTTCTTGAAGGCTTTCTGTACATTACGATTAGCTATCTGATGTGCTCTATACTTATCTTGTAGTATGACTTCGATGGGATTTTCACCTTGATACTTCCTCTGAGGTTGCAGGAGATTATCTAGTGGGAAAGTAGGTTCACTGGTCGTGGGCTGTTCAAATCTGTAGTATACTTGTCCTCTGGGTTCCATGGTATGTCTTCTGTCATCAAATGTTCGCTTCACATAATCACTGGGGTTGCGACGGGGGTCGCGTAGGGAGTATGTTGGGGCTGATGAGGGAGTAGGGAATGATGGTTGTGATCATGTGAATAACGTTGCGAACACCGATGTGTTGTTTCTGTGTAGTGCGGCTAGACTCTCATGTCATTCTTGTGATAAGTTCTTCTGTAGGGCTTCTGTGTTTCTTCTTAACTGTGTCCTCCACATACTCCTCTTGCATCATATCGTTCACAAGCTGTCTTACCTCTTTTTTTCTTCATTTTCTGACTTCGTTCACGATTTGCTTGCTCTATTCTTCTCTGTCGTCTCTTCATGTTCTTGTCATCTAACATTTTAGTTAGAACCATATCTATTTCAATTCTTGTTTCTGGAAAGTGTGTATGATATTTTTTCCTGTAGCAGTCTCCAAACTATACTCCTTGATAAATGAACCTCAGGCCGTGCTATGATGGCTTCTATTACCTTTTTTAACTCCCCTATGTTTGGTTCATCCACTTTAACCATTTTCTTGCTCGTGTCCTTCACTTCTTCTCTCACTTCTTTTCCCAACTTTTCCACCATTTCGCACCCCTCCGTGCATTCTAACTCATCTTCTTCATCTGACGATACACTGTCTGAGTAACTTGATGAATCTGAGAACACGTCTCTTTCCACTATTTTGATTCCCCAGTAATTAAGTTCCTCCATTACTCTCACCACAAGTCTGCGAATTTCTTCTTTCCTTTCTGATAAGTCTGTATCAAACTTTCTCTCCAGAAATCTCTGTACATATTTTAGTACTACTGTGTCAGGTTTAGCTCCCTTCAGTTCGTCTTTTAGTGCTTTCTTCATCTCCTCTGTGCTTACTCCTCCCGGTTTCGTCTTCTGTACTGTTTTGTACGCCTATAAGATGTATCCATGTCCTGTACTTCTTGTGGACCTGTTTTGGTAGGATTCCTTCTTACTGCTGTTCCTATACGCCTGCATGATGTGTCAGTGTTAAGGTCAACATCTGTTTGTGTTGCTGAAACTGCAGCTGTATTCTCTGTTTGTGTTGCTACACTGATCATAGTTGTTTTCTTCACCTGTGGTTCTGGGTCATTGACCTGACTTGACCTGTCAACGTTTGTTTGTGTCGCAACACAAATGATCTTTGTTTTCTTCATTTGTAAGTATGGCCTTGGTTGACTAGTAATCATGGGGGCCCAACGTGTGTCACTTGATGTTACAAAACCGACCTGGTAATGTATATTAAGTGGTATTCTCCATTGTCTTAGAGGTCTGATATGTGCCCTTAGTCCATCTTCTGTTGTTATTATACAAGTTTGTTGGTCAGTCGTTGTAACATTATTTACTTCCCATATCTTTCGTTGTTTGATTCCGTTGATAAAATTTCTAACAGCTATGCGACAATTTCTTTTATTAAGACTGTTCCAGTGGCTGTTGACAGTGGCTATGCGACCCGTGTTGTTGCTGTTGTCTCGATACTTGATCTGGGATCTTATATTGTAGTTATGTGGTGTGCTCTCTGATTCACTCCGGCAATATGTATTGTTGCTCGTATTTCTGTGTCTGTTTATTAGCCGTCTCCGAAAGGTGTTAGAATCGCCCGCGAAGGGGGTTATAACCGAGCGAATGGTTATATTTATTATAGTGATCTACATTGGATAGCGTGTCTGTTATCCGTTGCAACGCGGTCATTGTGGGTTCGGCCTCTACAGGTAGTGTATGTTAGCATGATGGACATTTGCCTGTTGCATTCCTGTTGCTGTTGTAGCTGCTGTGCATATAACGCCTGTTGATGTTGTTGCTGTTGTTGCTGTTGTTCTAGGCTTGGATCCATTTTATTGATTATGCCTGTCTGTCTTCACCAAAAAAAGGGCAGGTCACGGCGCCAATTAGTGTTATATGTGGCCGTGTATGTTTATACGGCACTAGTAGTTATTGATTTTATGTAGTCAGAGTTAATCCTTCATATGTTGTTGTGGTTCAAGCTGGCCTTCCGCCAGAGGTGGTGATACTTGACCTTTTGTTAATTTATTTCAACCCAGGAATGTTCTTCCCTTTGAGTTTGGTGATAAGCAAAACAGTTTCAGCACAACAACGTATATCCAAAGAAATTATTGTAAAGTTCCACAAACAGCAATGTAGAAAAATTAATTAGAGTTTATTGATGTAATTAAACAACCCCTGTAAATTTCACAAAGATGATTGGCTATCCGATATGAAAAATATGTAATCCAACTGAATAATATAGGTACAATCCAGATAGAATAATATATGTATATCCACAAGGAATAATTTACAGATTTGTTTACTCAAAAAACTTGTCTTGGTATCCTCAAAGACGAAGTTCTCCTAACGCTATCAGTAAAAATCCTCTAGTCTAAAATCATGGTATCCTTGGAATCATAAGTCCTGAAATCGCTACCTATCGCCCACAACTCTTCTATTTATACTATTTCTTCTTTTTTTCCCGCCTTTTTTCACACGACACGTCCTTTTTTTTCACACGACACAATAGTTAACATTTGCACTCCTCTCCTCAGCTTTTCGACCTTTTGTGCACACAACATTCTGTTATTTCGACTCTGTTTTCACATGTGTGATCTTTTCCAACTTAACAATAGGATTAAAAAAAAACCCAGATCACACAAACATTCATTTCCCACTTTCGCGCTTATAAAACCCATTCATTATTATCTGGGACTGACCTACGTTTACCCTGTCAGAGCAGTAACGGCAACTGAACTTTGAATGAATGCTGCGTTTTGTGTAAAAACGTCTTATTTGCATTTAAGGTCTGTCATTCTTACATGTATCATCTTCTAGCACATATAAACGCTTAGCGTTAAAGTAGGAGGGACAAAGCTAGCGAAAAAGGTCAAGCGGTCACATACGTCCCTGGCCACACAAATGTATCCCAGAGGGAGACATTTGCGTACTATCAACTAAGTACCTCATGCTAGTGACTGTTATAAACGACTAACCTATTGGTAGAGTCTCTTAGAGAGAAAAAAAAGAAAAAGTTTTTAAAAAAATTGTTCGTAAAACGAGGGATCCCAGTATATTTATAATGCGTAAAACGGGGGATACATAAAATTTGTTAATACACTTCCCCAATGAACAGTATTGATGTACACTACTTCTTAACAATATCAATATGAACAACGCTGTGCGTTAGTCATCACCATAATGATAACATACTTAATGATAACATTTAAATAAAAAAATTAAAAAATTAATCGCATACGATTTTCATGGGTTGTGCAAACAACACAAATAAAAACAAAACAAAAAAAATACTTTGACAATATTTAACAGAATTGACTAATATTCATTAAGTATTTAACAATCTTAAATGTAGTAGCTGCGACAAACATCAGCCTAACAGCATAGAACTAATGGTCAAACATCAGACCGTGGGACGCAAAAAAAATGTAATATACGGGAATAAACATACATGGCAATGTTAATCTATAAATTTATTATAAAAAATATGAACTGGAGCTGTACGCTCTCGTAACTGTCAATATGGAACGTGGTAAATATAATACAATCATATGATACAGGCGACCCCAATCCTGCCACTGCGGTCAGTGATTTACCAGGATGTATATGGGTCTTAAACACCACAAATCTGGACAAGTTTGGTGAACTGTCTATGTGTTCGTCGCACAATATAAATATAGCATTATTAATCTGGTTACATCGAGTTACAAAGTATTTATTAAAAAGTGTTTCTAATCTCCAACTTATGTAATGGTCGTTACTATGAGGGAGGACAACTATACCGATCCAAATAACTATCGGGTGTTGGAGTATGAACTATCTCAGTTACCCTGAACCAAGTACCAAACTGTTTATAGGTTCGTCATCAAATATAAAATCTGCATACAAATGCAAGTTCATAATAATGGACAACAATTTGTCAAGAAAATATACTGTAGCGTTCCGCTTACAACGTGACAAATGGTCAGAAAAAATACAGGTACCTCAATATGTGATGTTTATTTCTCAATTCAAGGTTTAATGGACAACAATTTGGCAACAAAATATACTGTAGCGTTCCGCTTACAACGTGACAAATGGTCAGAAAAATACAGATACATCAATATATGATGTTTATTTCTCAATTCAAGGTTTATCAACATGTGAACTTATCCGTTACCATTTTAGCGATTTCTCATGGAATCGTCATGGTGTGCATGTAACAATGTAGTATTTCGCCAATCCGCGAACTGTGTATATTAGCATATAAGTTTTACCCAACTTGCAAAATACTTGCATATCACCAAGTCAAATTTAGGTGAAAATATATATATATGTCTCAGTTATTTAGTGGAGGGGAAAGGGGAGGGATGTATATTGGGATAAATGACGGAGTATGGTTTATCACCTTGGGAGGGTGTTGAGGATTGTGCGCGATTTTCCAGTACTCATTCAGCTGTGGTGGTTGTGGTGCAACCATGCGAATGCTGCAGACATTCACATGCTTGCAAACCCCGAAACAATTCTTAACAGAGGGGAACTAATGTCAGTCATGGAATGTACTCGGGGGTCTTAGGGGCATTAACTGTGTCCGGGGGGGGGGGGGGGTAAAAATGTCCTCATTATCTTTTACCGATGTCCGCTGTGGACATTTCATCTTCTTGTACACATGGTATTTATACACAAAACCGCTTAAAATTTAAAACACCAATTATGCTAAGCAAAATCAGTAGTCCTGACACTCTAGTGTGTCGGGTCATGACCTCTGGTGTGTCTCACTGGATTCAGGAATGCGAGAAGGGGTGTTTCCCAGACTACGAAGAAGTATTTATAGAATTTGATAGACACGTTAACATGGGTAAATTCATGTTGAGTATTTTGACTGCTCGGAAAGGAGCGTCGATTTAGAAACGCTCCGTCTGTGATGGAGATGACAGGAGATGAAAAAGCCTTTGGATGTGTAGGGAAGAATAAATTTGACGTCTGATTTGTCATATATCTGTGAGAAAGGGTGTCGGCTTGAATAACGTGAGAAGCATATACGATCATTCAGGTTGTAAAAAGCATCATTAAGAAAAAAAAATCGCCAAAATACATTCTCGATGCGATTGAACATTATAAAACGGCTTTTCCATAACACGAAAGGAAAGCGGTGAGTTAAAACATTTTTAAAAAATCTCTGATGTGTCAAAAAGGAAAAATATGTGTGTGCATATAGTGTGTTTGATTTTGTCACAAGATTCACCAAGAAGGGGAAAAAAAATTAAAACTGTTGTAAAGCATAAGTCCTATTATAAATATTTTCAAAGGCAAAAGTGGTGTAATTTGTACAAATGAAATAACTTAAAGTTCTGTTTAACCTGGATAACATAGTGTTGTAGATCTGCGAATGTTTGCGAACGTTCTTCAATTTCTTGACGTATTGGTGTAAAAGATGTAATGATAATGACAGTCCATGTTGACGAAGAATATGAAATAATTATATAACATTAAAACACAGTGGCGTCACGCCATAATAACTTGTTAGTATATGTGGGTGTTGCAGATGTCGTAACTGTCAATATCGTCAGTATCATCAGTAGGATCTTGACTGAGGCTGACATCTTTCTGAAAAAATAAAATTTCCTACCAAAAAAAAAAATTGACACTAGTGACTTTAGATGATGGGGGTAACGAGGGAGAGTGCTATTTGTAGAGAGAGCACTCGTTGGGTACTTTAGCTGGGTGAGTACCTTTTGTTATTAGAGAAGATTGATTCTCCAATAAACTAATAATCGTTGAACTGGACGTTTACGAATTTGACATGAGGAAGTTGGCGATTTCCATCAAGAGAACTTTTTTCCTCGTCAATCGTTGATCACAAGAGGATGGCGTATTTCGCACTGTCGAGTGGGTGGTGGCTGCAGTTGTCGAGGGTAAGGATGAAGTAGTGATGAAATGGTGCACCTCATGCTGCGTTTTGTGTGGCTGTCTGCGTTTTCATCATTAGGCGGTGCTGTGTGTCGAGTATCATTATCTTGTTCAGATGTGTGACGTTCTGCTTGTGAAACAGCGTTGTCTGTGTGTTAGTCGCAATTTCTATTGTTGCTCTCTGATTATCTGCGGCAATATGTATTTATGTTCTCAGATTCTCTGTGTGGGGTTTGTGACGTATCTGTGGAATGATAGTGGTTCAATGTGACTTTATGTATGGGTTTGCCATTAGATAAAACTGGTGGTGCTATCGGGCGATGAGTAGCTGTTTTAATTTGTGCTGCATGAGCTTTGGTGACTATGTTCTTCTCGTCATCTTGTTCAAACGCATTTATCACCAACTTGAAATTGTTCTAATTTAGCTCTTTTATCATGTTGTTTCTGCCATTTCTTGAAGGCTTTCTGTACATTACGATTAGCTATCTGATGTGCTCTATACTTATCTTGTAGTATGACTTCGATGGGATTTTCACCTTGATACTTCCTCTGAGGTTGCAGGAGATTATCTAGTGGGAAAGTAGGTTCACTGGTCGTGGGCTGTTCAAATCTGTAGTTTACTTGTCCTCTGGGTTCCATGGTATGTCTTCTGTCATCAAATGTTCGCTTCACATAATCACAAGGGTTGCGACGGGGGTCGCGTAGGGAGTATGTTGGGGTTGATGAGGGGGTAGGGAATTATGGTTGTGATCATGTGAATAACGTTGCGAACACCAATGTGTTGTTTCTGTGTAGTGCGGCTAGACTCTCATGTCATTCTTGTGATAAGTTCTTCTGTAGGGCTTCTGTGTTTCTTCTTAACTGTGTCCTCCACATACTCCTCTTGCATCATATCGTTCACAAGCTGTCTTACCTCTTTTTTTTCCTTCATTTTCTGACTTCGTTCACGATTTGCTTGCTCTATTCTTCTCTGTCGTCTCTTCATGTTCTCGTCATCTAACATTTTCGTTAGAACCATATCTATTTTATCCCTTGTTTCTGGAAAGTGTGTATGATATTTTTCCTGTAGCAGTCTCCATACTATACTCCTTGATAAATGAACCTCAGGCCGTGCTATGATGGCTTCTATTACCTTTTTTAACTCCCCTATGTTTGGTTCATCCACTTTAACCATTTTTTTGCTCGTGTCCTTCACTTCTTCTCTCACTTCTTTTCCCAACTTTTCCACCATTTCGCACCCCTCCGTGCATTCTAACTCATCTTCTTTATCTGACGATACACTGTCTGAGTAACTTGATGAATCTGAGAACACGTCTCTTTCCACTATTTTGATTCCCCAGTAATTAAGTTCCTCCATTACTCTCACCACAACTCTGCGAATTTCTTCTTTCCTTTCTGATAAGTCTGTATCAAACTTTCTCTCCAGAAATCTCTGTACATATTTTAGTACTACTGTGTCAGGTTTAGCTCCCTTCAGTTCGTCTTTTAGTTCTTTCTTCATCTCCTTTGTGCTTACACCTCCCGGTTTCGTCTTCTGTACTGTTCTTGTACGCCTATAAGATGTATCCATGTCCTGTACTTCTTGTGCACCTGTTTTGATAGGATTCCTTCTTACTGCTGTTCCTATACGCCTGCATGATGTGTCAGTGTTAAGGTCAACATCTGTTTGTGTTGCTGAAACTGCAGCTGTATTCTCTGTTTGTGTTGCTACACTGATCATAGTTGTTTTCTTCACCTGTGGTTCTGGGTCATTGACCTGACTTGACCTGTCAACGTTTGTTTGTGTCGCAACACAAATGATCTTTGTTTTCTTCATTTGTAAGTATGGCCTTGGTTGACTAGTAATCATGGGGGCCCAACGTGTGTCACTAGATGTTACAAAACCGACCTGGTAATGTATATTAAGTGGTATTCTCCATTGTCTTAGAGGTCTGATATGTACCCTTAGTCCATCGTCTGTTGTTATTATACACGTTTGTTGGTCAGTCGTTGTAACATTATTTACTTCCCATATCTTTCGTTGTTTGATTCCGTTGATACAATTTCTAACAGCTATGCGACAATATCTTTTATTGAGACTGTTCCAGTGGCTGTCGACAGTGGCTATGCGACCCGTTTTGTTGCTGTTGTCTCGATACTTGATCTGGGATCTTATATTGTAGTTATGTGGTGTGCTCTCTGATTCACTCCGGCAATATGTATTGTTGCTCGTATATCTGTGTCTGTTCATTAGCGATCTCCGGAATGTGTTAGAATCGCCCGTGAAGGGGGTTATAACCGAGCGAATTTGGTTATATTTATTATAGTGATCTACATTGGATAGCGTGTCTGTTATCCGTTGCAACGCGGTCATTGTGGGTTCGGCCTCTACAGGTGAGTGTATGTTAGCATGATGGACATTTGCCTGTTGCATTTCCTGTTGCTGTTGTAGCTGCTGTGCATATAACGCCTGTTGATGTTGTTGCTGTTGTTGCTGTTGTTCTAGGCTTGGATCCATTTTATTGATTATGCCTGTCTGTCTTCACCAAAAAAAGGGCAGGTCACGGCGCCAATTAGTGTTATATGTGGCCGTGTATGTTTATACGGCACTAGTAGTTATATTGATTTTATGTAGTCAGAGTTAATCCTTCATATGTTGTGGTGGTTCAAGTGATAACTGGCCTTCCGCCAGAGATGGTGATACTTGACCTTTTGTTAATTTATTTCAACCCAGGAATGTTCTCCCTTTTGAGTTTTGGTGATAAGCAAAACAGTTTCAGCACAACAACGTATATCCGAAAGAATTACTGTAAATTTCCACAAACAGCAAATGTAGAAAATTATATTAGAGTTTATTGATGTCATTAAACAAACACTGTAAATTTCACAAAGATGATTGGTTATCCGATATGAAAAAAAATATGTAATCCAACTGAATAATATAGGTACAATCCAGATAGAATAATATATGTATATCCACAAGAAATAATTTACAGATTTGTTTACTCAAAAAAAAAACTTGTCTTGGTATCCTCAAAGACGAAGTTCTCCTAACGCTATCAGTAAAAATCCTCTAGTCTAAAATCATGGTATCCTTGGAATCATAAGTCCTGAAATCGCTACCTATCGCCCACAACTCTTCTATTTATACTATTTCTTCTTTTTTCCCGCCTTTTTTCACACGACCCGTCCTTTTTTTCACACGACACAATAGTTAACATTTGCACTCCTCTCCTCAGCTTTTCGACCTTTTTTTGCACACGACATTCTGTTATTTCGACTCTGTTTTTACATGTATGATCTTTTCCAACTTAACAATAGGATTAAAAAAAAACCCAGATCACACAAACATTCATTTCCCACTTTCGCGCTTATAAAACCCATTCATTATTATCTGGGACTGACCTACGTTTACTTTGTCAGAGCAGTAACGGCAACTGAAATTTGAATGAATGCTGCGTTTTGTGTAAAAACGTCTTATTTGCATTTAAGGTCTGTCATTCTTACATGTATCATCTTCTAGCACATATAAACGCTTAGCGTTAAAGTAGGAGGGACAAAGCTTGCGTGAAAGGTCAAGCGGTCAAACCTCAAGAAATTATTACAGGAATAAACAAACTAATAAGAACTTTCTTATTTCGCAACACCTTACACTGTATAAAGCATAAAACGTTAATACAACCGAAAGATAAAGGGGGAGTATCTTTACAAGATACAGCAACTAAAATAAAAGCTTTAAGAATCAAGTACATAGGAGAAATAGTAAAAAATCCTGAACAATACCCTTTATCTCATTATTATATTGGTCTGAGATCATCTAACGTATGTCGTTACAAAAACAATCAACCTCATTATTTTGGCACTTTACCACGGTTCTACAAACAATGCATGCAGAGCATACAAGGAAACACACCTTTATTACAACAAAATACACGTTCCATTTACAGAAGTCTTATTAGTGTAGAAGCACCCTCATTAGTGACAAGGATAAAACGTGGGTACAATTATTTTATAACTGATTACCAACCTATTTTTAAGAGCCTACACGAGTTAC